>OW121741.1:61643013-62125096 GCA_933228675.1 Stomorhina lunata | reverse complement strand
ATTTAATTTAATTTAATTTAATTTAATTTAATTTAATTTAATTTAATTTAATTTAATTTAATTTAATTTAATTTAATTTAATTTAATTTAATTTAATTTAATTTAATTTAATTTAATTTAATTTAATTTAATTTAATTTAATTTAATTTAATTTAATTTAATTTAATTAATTTAATTTAATTTAATTTAATTTAATTTAATTTAATTTAATTTAATTTAATTTAATTTAATTTAATTTAATTTAATTTAATTTAATTTAATTTAATTTAATTTAATTTAATTTAATTTAATTTAATTTAATTTAATTTAATTTAATTTAATTTAATTTAATTTAATTTAATTTAATTTAATTTAATTTAATTTAATTTAATTTTAATTTAATTTAATTTAATTTAATTTAATTTAATTTAATTTAATTTAATTTAATTTAATTTAATTTAATTTAATTTAATTTAATTTAATTTAATTTAATTTAATTTAATTTAATTTAATTTAATTTAATTTAATTTAATTTAATTTAATTTAATTTAATTTAATTTAATTTAATTTAATTTAATTTAATTTAATTTAATTTAATTTAATTTAATTTAATTTAATTTAATTTAATTTAATTTAATTTAATTTAATTTAATTTAATTTAATTTAATTTAATTTAATTTAATTTAATTTAATTTAATTTAATTTAATTTAATTTAATTTAATTTAATTTAATTTAATTTAATTTAATTTAATTTAATTTAATTTAATTTAATTTAATTTAATTTAATTTAATTTAATTTAATTTAATTTAATTTAATTTAATTTAATTTAATTTAATTAATTTAATTTAATTTAATTTAATTTAATTTAATTTAATTTAATTTAATTTAATTTAATTTAATTTAATTTAATTTAATTTAATTTAATTTAATTTAATTTAATTTAATTTAATTTAATTTAATTTAATTTAATTTAATTTAATTTAATTTAATTTTAATTTAATTTAATTTAATTTAATTTAATTTAATTTAATTTAATTTAATTTAATTTAATTTAATTTAATTTAATTTAATTTAATTTAATTTAATTTAATTTAATTTAATTTAATTTAATTTAATTTAATTTAATTTAATTTAATTTAATTTAATTTAATTTTAATTTAATTTAATTTAATTTAATTTAATTTAATTTAATTTAATTTATTAATTTAATTTAATTTAATTTAATTTAATTTAATTTAATTTAATTTAATTTAATTTAATTTAATTTAATTTAATTTAATTTAATTTAATTTAATTTAATTTAATTTAATTTAATTTAATTTAATTTAATTTAATTTAATTTAATTTAATTTAATTTAATTTAATTTAATTTAATTTAATTTAATTTAATTTAATTTAATTTAATTTAATTTAATTTAATTTAATTTAATTTAATTTAATTTAATTTAATTTAATTTAATTTAATTTAATTTAATTTAATTTAATTTAATTTAATTTAATTTAATTTAATTTAATTTAATTTAATTTAATTTAATTTAATTTAATTTAATTTAATTTAATTTAATTTAATTTAATTTAATTTAATTTAATTTAATTTAATTTAATTTAATTTAATTTAATTTAATTTAATTTAATTTAATTTAATTTAATTTAATTTAATTTAATTTAATTTAATTTAATTTAATTTAATTTAATTTAATTTAATTTAATTTAATTTAATTAATTTAATTTAATTTAATTTAATTTAATTTAATTTAATTTAATTTAATTTAATTTAATTTAATTTAATTTAATTTAATTTAATTTAATTTAATTTAATTTAATTTAATTTAATTTAATTTTAATTTAATTTAATTTAATTTAATTTAATTTAATTTAATTTAATTTAATTTAATTTAATTTAATTTAATTTAATTTAATTTAATTTAATTTAATTTAATTTAATTTAATTTAATTTAATTTAATTTAATTTAATTTAATTTAATTAATTTAATTTAATTTAATTTAATTTAATTTAATTTAATTTAATTTAATTTAATTTAATTTAATTTAATTTAATTTAATTTAATTTAATTTAATTTAATTTAATTTAATTTAATTTAATTTAATTTAATTTAATTTAATTTAATTTAATTTAATTTAATTTAATTTAATTTAATTTAATTTAATTTAATTTAATTTAATTTAATTTAATTTAATTTAATTTAATTTAATTTAATTTAATTTAATTTAATTTAATTTAATTTAATTTAATTTAATTTAATTTAATTTAATTTAATTTAATTTAATTTAATTTAATTTAATTTAATTTAATTTAATTTAATTTAATTTAATTTAATTTAATTTAATTTAATTTAATTTAATTTAATTTAATTTAATTTAATTTAATTTAATTTAATTTAATTTAATTTAATTTAATTTAATTTAATTTAATTTAATTTAATTTAATTTAATTTAATTTAATTTAATTTAATTTAATTTAATTTAATTTAATTTAATTTAATTTAATTTAATTTAATTTAATTTAATTTAATTTAATTTAATTTAATTTAATTTAATTTAATTTAATTTAATTTAATTTAATTTAATTTAATTTAATTTAATTTAATTTAATTTAATTTAATTTAATTTAATTTAATTTAATTTAATTTAATTTAATTTAATTTAATTTAATTTAATTTAATTTAATTTAATTTAATTTAATTTAATTTAATTTAATTTAATTTAATTTAATTTATTTAATTTAATTTAATTTAATTTAATTTAATTTAATTTAATTTAATTTAATTTAATTTAATTTAATTTAATTTAATTTAATTTAATTTAATTTAATTTAATTTAATTTAATTTAATTTAATTTAATTTAATTTAATTTAATTTAATTTAATTTAATTTAATTTAATTTAATTTAATTTAATTTAATTTAATTTAATTTAATTTAATTTAATTTAATTTAATTTAATTTAATTTAATTTAATTTAATTTAATTTAATTTAATTTAATTTAATTTAATTTAATTTAATTTAATTTAATTTAATTTAATTTAATTTAATTTAATTTAATTTAATTTAATTTAATTTAATTTAATTTAATTTAATTTAATTTAATTTAATTTAATTTAATTTAATTTAATTTAATTTAATTTAATTTAATTTAATTTAATTTAATTTAATTTAATTTAATTTAATTTAATTTAATTTAATTTAATTTAATTTAATTTAATTTAATTTAATTTAATTTAATTTAATTTAATTTAATTTAATTTAATTTAATTTAATTTAATTTAATTTAATTTAATTTAATTTAATTTAATTTAATTTAATTTAATTTAATTTAATTTAATTTAATTTAATTTAATTTAATTTAATTTAATTTAATTTAATTTAATTTAATTTAATTTAATTTAATTTAATTTAATTTAATTTAATTTAATTTAATTTAATTTAATTTAATTTAATTTAATTTAATTTAATTTAATTTAATTTAATTTAATTTAATTTAATTTAATTTAATTTAATTTAATTTAATTTAATTTAATTTAATTTAATTTAATTTAATTTAATTTAATTTAATTTAATTTAATTTAATTTAATTTAATTTAATTTAATTTAATTTAATTTAATTTAATTTAATTTAATTTAATTTAATTTAATTTAATTTAATTTAATTTAATTTAATTTAATTTAATTTAATTTAATTTAATTTAATTTAATTTAATTTAATTTAATTTAATTTAATTTAATTTAATTTAATTTAATTTAATTTAATTTAATTTAATTTAATTTAATTTAATTTAATTTAATTTAATTTAATTTAATTTAATTTAATTAATTTAATTTAATTTAATTTAATTTAATTTAATTTAATTTAATTTAATTTAATTTAATTTAATTTAATTTAATTTAATTTAATTTAATTTAATTTAATTTAATTTAATTTAATTTAATTTAATTTAATTTAATTTAATTTAATTTAATTTAATTTAATTTAATTTAATTTAATTTAATTTAATTTAATTTAATTTAATTTAATTTAATTTAATTTAATTTAATTTAATTTAATTTAATTTAATTAATTTAATTTAATTTAATTTAATTTAATTTAATTTAATTTAATTTAATTTAATTTAATTTAATTTAATTTAATTTAATTTAATTTAATTTAATTTAATTTAATTTAATTTAATTTAATTTAATTTAATTTAATTTAATTTAATTTAATTTAATTTAATTTAATTTAATTTAATTTAATTTAATTTAATTTAATTTAATTTAATTTAATTTAATTTAATTTAATTTAATTTAATTTAATTTAATTTAATTTAATTTAATTTAATTTAATTTAATTTAATTTAATTTAATTTAATTTAATTTAATTTAATTTAATTTAATTTAATTTAATTTAATTTAATTTAATTTAATTTAATTTAATTTAATTTAATTTAATTTAATTTAATTTAATTTAATTTAATTTAATTTAATTTAATTTAATTTAATTTAATTTAATTTAATTTAATTTAATTTAATTTAATTTAATTTAATTTAATTTAATTTAATTTAATTTAATTTAATTTAATTTAATTTAATTTAATTTAATTTAATTTAATTTAATTTAATTTAATTTAATTTAATTTAATTTAATTTAATTTAATTTAATTTAATTTAATTTAATTTAATTTAATTTAATTTAATTTAATTTAATTTAATTTAATTTAATTTAATTTAATTTAATTTAATTTAATTTAATTTAATTTAATTTAATTTAATTTAATTTAATTTAATTTAATTTAATTTAATTTAATTTAATTTAATTTAATTTAATTTAATTTAATTTAATTTAATTTAATTTAATTTAATTTAATTTAATTTAATTTAATTTAATTTAATTTAATTTAATTTAATTTAATTTAATTTAATTTAATTTAATTTAATTTAATTTAATTTAATTTAATTTAATTTAATTTAATTTAATTTAATTTAATTTAATTTAATTTAATTTAATTTAATTTAATTTAATTTAATTTAATTTAATTTAATTTAATTTAATTTAATTTAATTTAATTTAATTTAATTTAATTTAATTTAATTTAATTTAATTTAATTTAATTTAATTTAATTTAATTTAATTTAATTTAATTTAATTTAATTTAATTTAATTTAATTTAATTTAATTTAATTTAATTTAATTTAATTTAATTTAATTTAATTTAATTTAATTTAATTTAATTTAATTTAATTTAATTTAATTTAATTTAATTTAATTTAATTTAATTTAATTTAATTTAATTTAATTTAATTTAATTTAATTTAATTTAATTTAATTTAATTTAATTTAATTTAATTTAATTTAATTTAATTTAATTTAATTTAATTTAATTTAATTTAATTTAATTTAATTTAATTTAATTTAATTTAATTTAATTTAATTTAATTTAATTTAATTTAATTTAATTTAATTTAATTTAATTTAATTTAATTTAATTTAATTTAATTTAATTTAATTTAATTTAATTTAATTTAATTTAATTTAATTTAATTTAATTTAATTTAATTTAATTTAATTTAATTTAATTTAATTTAATTTAATTTAATTTAATTTAATTTAATTTAATTTAATTTAATTTAATTTAATTTAATTTAATTTAATTTAATTTAATTTAATTTAATTTAATTTAATTTAATTTAATTTAATTTAATTTAATTTAATTTAATTTAATTTAATTTAATTTAATTTAATTTAATTTAATTTAATTTAATTTAATTTAATTTAATTTAATTTAATTTAATTTAATTTAATTTAATTTAATTTAATTTAATTTAATTTAATTTAATTTAATTTAATTTAATTTAATTTAATTTAATTTAATTTAATTTAATTTAATTTAATTTAATTTAATTTAATTTAATTTAATTTAATTTAATTTAATTTAATTTAATTTAATTTAATTTAATTTAATTTAATTTAATTTAATTTAATTTAATTTAATTTAATTTAATTTAATTTAATTTAATTTAATTTAATTTAATTTAATTTAATTTAATTTAATTTAATTTAATTTAATTTAATTTAATTTAATTTAATTTAATTTAATTTAATTTAATTTAATTTAATTTAATTTAATTTAATTTAATTTAATTTAATTTAATTTAATTTAATTTAATTTAATTTAATTTAATTTAATTTAATTTAATTTAATTTAATTTAATTTAATTTAATTTAATTTAATTTAATTTAATTTAATTTAATTTAATTTAATTTAATTTAATTTAATTTAATTTAATTTAATTTAATTTAATTTAATTTAATTTAATTTAATTTAATTTAATTTAATTTAATTTAATTTAATTTAATTTAATTTAATTTAATTTAATTTAATTTAATTTAATTTAATTTAATTTAATTTAATTTAATTTAATTTAATTTAATTTAATTTAATTTAATTTAATTTAATTTAATTTAATTTAATTTAATTTAATTTAATTTAATTTAATTTAATTTAATTTAATTTAATTTAATTTAATTTAATTTAATTTAATTTAATTTAATTTAATTTAATTTAATTTAATTTAATTTAATTTAATTTAATTTAATTTAATTTAATTTAATTTAATTTAATTTAATTTAATTTAATTTAATTTAATTTAATTTAATTTAATTTAATTTAATTTAATTTAATTTAATTTAATTTAATTTAATTTAATTTAATTTAATTTAATTTAATTTAATTTAATTTAATTTAATTTAATTTAATTTAATTTAATTTAATTTAATTTAATTTAATTTAATTTAATTTAATTTAATTTAATTTAATTTAATTTAATTTAATTTAATTTAATTTAATTTAATTTAATTTAATTTAATTTAATTTAATTTAATTTAATTTAATTTAATTTAATTTAATTTAATTTAATTTAATTTAATTTAATTTAATTTAATTTAATTTAATTTAATTTAATTTAATTTAATTTAATTTAATTTAATTTAATTTAATTTAATTTAATTTAATTTAATTTAATTTAATTTAATTTAATTTAATTTAATTTAATTTAATTTAATTTAATTTAATTTAATTTAATTTAATTTAATTTAATTTAATTTAATTTAATTTAATTTAATTTAATTTAATTTAATTTAATTTAATTTAATTTAATTTAATTTAATTTAATTTAATTTAATTTAATTTAATTTAATTTAATTTAATTTAATTTAATTTAATTTAATTTAATTTAATTTAATTTAATTTAATTTAATTTAATTTAATTTAATTTAATTTAATTTAATTTAATTTAATTTAATTTAATTTAATTTAATTTAATTTAATTTAATTTAATTTAATTTAATTTAATTTAATTTAATTTAATTTAATTTAATTTAATTTAATTTAATTTAATTTAATTTAATTTAATTTAATTTAATTTAATTTAATTTAATTTAATTTAATTTAATTTAATTTAATTTAATTTAATTTAATTTAATTTAATTTAATTTAATTTAATTTAATTTAATTTAATTTAATTTAATTTAATTTAATTTAATTTAATTTAATTTAATTTAATTTAATTTAATTTAATTTAATTTAATTTAATTTAATTTAATTTAATTTAATTTAATTTAATTTAATTTAATTTAATTTAATTTAATTTAATTTAATTTAATTTAATTTAATTTAATTTAATTTAATTTAATTTAATTTAATTTAATTTAATTTAATTTAATTTAATTTAATTTAATTTAATTTAATTTAATTTAATTTAATTTAATTTAATTTAATTTAATTTAATTTAATTTAATTTAATTTAATTTAATTTAATTTAATTTAATTTAATTTAATTTAATTTAATTTAATTTAATTTAATTTAATTTAATTTAATTTAATTTAATTTAATTTAATTTAATTTAATTTAATTTAATTTAATTTAATTTAATTTAATTTAATTTAATTTAATTTAATTTAATTTAATTTAATTTAATTTAATTTAATTTAATTTAATTTAATTTAATTTAATTTAATTTAATTTAATTTAATTTAATTTAATTTAATTTAATTTAATTTAATTTAATTTAATTTAATTTAATTTAATTTAATTTAATTTAATTTAATTTAATTTAATTTAAATTTAATTTAAATTTAATTTAAATTTAATTTAAATTTAATTTAAATTTAATTTAAATTTAATTTAAATTTAATTTAAATTTAATTTAAATTTAATTTAAATTTAATTTAATTTAAATTTAATTTAAATTTAATTTAAATTTAATTTAAATTTAATTTAAATTTAATTTAAATTTAATTTAAATTTAATTTAAATTTAATTTAAATTTAATTTAAATTTAATTTAAATTTAATTTAAATTTAATTTAAATTTAATTTAAATTTAATTTAAATTTAATTTAAATTTAATTTAAATTTAATTTAAATTTAATTTAAATTTAATTTAAATTTAATTTAAATTTAATTTAAATTTAAATTAAATTTAAATTAAATTTAAATTAAATTTAATTTAAATTTAATTTAAATTTAATTTAAATTTAATTTAAATTTAAATTTAATTTAAATTTAATTTAAATTTAATTTAAATTTAATTTAAATTTAATTTAAATTTAATTTAAATTTAATTTAATTTAAATTTAATTTAAATTTAATTTAAATTTAATTTAAATTTAAATTTAATTTAAATTTAATTTAAATTTAATTTAAATTTAATTTAAATTTAATTTAAATTTAATTTAAATTTAATTTAAATTTAATTTAAATTTAATTTAAATTTAATTTAAATTTAATTTAAATTTAAATTTAATTTAAATTTAATTTAAATTTAATTTAAATTAAATTAATTTAAATTTAATTTAAATTAAATTAAATTTAAATTAAATTTAAATTAAATTTAAATTAAATTTAAATTAAATTTAAATTAAATTTAAATTAAATTTAAATTAAATTTAAATTAAATTTAAATTAAATTTAATTTAAATTTAATTTAAATTTAATTTAAATTTAATTTAAATTTAATTTAAATTTGATTTAAATTTAATTTAAATTTAATTTAAATTTAATTTAAATTTAATTTAAATTTAATTTAAATTTAATTTAAATTTAATTTAAATTTAATTTAAATTTAATTTAAATTTAATTTAAATTTAATTTAAGTTTAATTTAAATTTAATTTAAATTTAATTTAAATTTAATTTAAATTTAATTTAAATTTAATTTAAATTTAATTTAAATTTAATTTAAATTTAATTTAAATTTAATTTAAATTTAATTTAAATTTAATTTAAATTTAATTTAAATTTAATTTAAATTTAATTTAAATTTAATTTAAATTTAATTTAAATTTAATTTAAATTTAATTTAAATTTAATTTAAATTTAATTTAAATTTAATTTAAATTTAATTTAAATTTAATTTAAATTTAATTTAAATTTAATTTAAATTTAATTTAAATTTAATTTAAATTTAATTTAAATTTAATTTAAATTTAATTTAAATTTAATTTAAATTTAATTTAAATTTAATTTAAATTTAATTTAAATTTAATTTAAATTTAATTTAAATTTAATTTAAATTTAATTTAAATTTAATTTAAATTTAATTTAAATTTAATTTAAATTTAATTTAAATTTAATTTAAATTTAATTTAAATTTAATTTAAATTTAATTTATATATGTATTTAATTTAAATTTAATTTAAATTTAATTTAAATTTAATTTAAATTTAATTTAAGTTTAATTTAAATTTAATTTAAATTTAATTTAAATTTAATTTAAATTTAATTTAAATTTAATTTAAATTTAATTTAAATTTAATTTAAATTTAATTTAAATTTAATTTAAATTTAATTTAAATTTAATTTAAATTTAATTTAAATTTAATTTAAATTTAATTTAAATTTAATTTAAATTTAATTTAAATTTAATTTAAATTTAATTTAAATTTAATTTAAATTTAATTTAAATTTAATTTAAATTTAATTTAAATTTAATTTAAATTTAATTTAAATTTAATTTAAATTTAATTTAAATTTAATTAATTTAAATTTAATTTAAATTTAATTTAAATTTAATTTAAATTTAATTTAAATTTAATTTAAATTTAATTTAAATTTAATTTAAATTTAATTTAAATTTAATTTAAATTTAATTTAAATTTAATTTAAATTTAATTTAAATTTAATTTAAATTTAATTTAAATTTAATTTAAATTTAATTTAAATTTAATTTAAATTTAATTTAAATTTAATTTAAATTTAATTTAAATTTAATTTAAATTTAATTTAAATTTAATTTAAATTTAATTTAAATTTAATTTAAATTTAATTTAAATTTAATTTAAATTTAATTTAAATTTAATTTAAATTTAATTTAAATTTAATTTAAATTTAATTTAAATTTAATTTAAATTTAATTTAAATTTAAATTAAATTTAAATTAAATTTAAATTAAATTTAATTTAAATTTAATTTAAATTTAATTTAAATTTAATTTAAATTTAAATTTAATTTAAATTTAATTTAAATTTAATTTAAATTTAATTTAAATTTAATTTAAATTTAATTTAAATTTAATTTAAATTTAATTTAAATTTAATTTAAATTTAATTTAATTTAAATTTAATTTAAATTTAATTTAAATTTAATTTAAATTTAAATTTAATTTAAATTTAATTTAAATTTAATTTAAATTTAATTTAAATTTAATTTAAATTTAATTTAAATTTAATTTAAATTTAATTTAAATTTAATTTAAATTTAATTTAAATTTAATTTAAATTTAATTTAAATTTAAATTTAATTTAAATTTAATTTAAATTTAATTTAAATTAAATTAATTTAAATTTAAATTAAATTAAATTTAAATTAAATTTAAATTAAATTTAAATTAAATTTAAATTAAATTTAAATTAAATTTAAATTAAATTTAAATTAAATTTAAATTAAATTTAAATTAAATTTAATTTAAATTTAATTTAAATTTAATTTAATTTAAATTTAATTTAAATTTAATTTAAATTTAATTTAAATTTAAATTTAATTTAAATTTAATTTAAATTTAATTTAAATTTAATTTAAATTTAATTTAAATTTAATTTAAATTTAATTTAAATTTAATTTAAATTTAATTTAAATTTAATTTAAATTTAATTTAAATTTAATTTAAATTTAATTTAAATTTAATTTAAATTTAATTTAAATTTAATTTAATTTAATTTAAATTTAAATTTAATTTAAATTTAATTTAAATTTAATTTAAATTTAATTTAAATTTAATTTAAATTTAATTTAAATTTAATTTAAATTTAATTTAAATTTAATTTAAATTTAATTTAAATTTAATTTAAATTTAATTTAAATTTAATTTAAATTTAATTTAAATTTAATTTAAATTTAATTTAAATTTAATTTAAATTTAATTTAAATTTAATTTAAATTTAATTTAAATTTAATTTAAATTTAATTTAAATTTAATTTAAATTTAATTTCACATAACTCTTGATCTGATAAAGGTTTTCTTAGTTTATCGCATAAAATTGTTATTGCATCGAAATACTCATTAAATGTTTCAGACTTTTTCTGTTTTCTTCTGCGAATATCGTCGACTATGTCAAAATCTGTATAATAGTCTTTATATTGCCTTTTTAAGGCATTGGTAAAGCTGAAGTTGAGGTCATCGCAATTGCAGTGAAAACGCCAATACCATTGTAACGCTTTCTCGTCAAAAAGAAAATGTGTTTGTTTGCACAATAACGTAAAATTATTTCGTAAGTTTGATGTAGTCAGAGTATTTATCCTATAGATAAATTCATCCACTGATATATCATCAGGATTGCCAGAAAAACGCAATCTCCAATTTTTAATGACATTCATAATCTTTTCAGAAGAAATGTCGTTATCAGTAGGTATATCTGAAGCAGATGGTCGAACCGGATCAGGTTCGTTTGCGGGATGTCTGTCATTTGATGGAGTTGCAGCATTATTTGAAATCATAAAATTTCTGATTTCAGTCGAGAGCATACTAGTTATTTCACTTCTAAAGTCACTTAATGAATCTTAAACAATTTGTCTCATTCTGTCTTCCCCTAAATTAACTTGTTGGTTACTAACTGCACTACGGATACCAGTTTCGAGATTTTCATCTCTTTGTTTTCATCAATTGTTCTGTCGTCCTCACCTAACATTAAGTTTTCTGTACTACGGGCAACAAACATTTTGAATTTGTTGTTTCAAAATTAATAATAAAAAGAAATATCTAACCAAAACCAAATTTTAATTTAAATGTATGAAAATAACGAATTATTAAAAAGTAAATGTTGGAGAACACAAAAAAAGTAATAAAAACAAGTAAGAGTGGTATATTCGGCTTTGCCGTATCTTGGATACCCTTCACCAATGGTGTTCCAAAAGTAAAGTACAAAATCGTAAGAATATATTGATAATTATATAGTTTCTGATTACTGACTTAGTTGAGCCCCACACAAATGCTTGGTATGTATATTAATTTTCTTTTGTTCATACTAAATGTAATTCCTAGCAATATTTAGCTATGTCGGAAAACGAAAATCTTTCCGGTGGCGTTATCATCTAGAATAGTTATGAACCCAAAGGTTAGGTTGGGCAGGTAGAGAATGCTTATTTAAGCCAGCCAGTAGCTTCGATATATGTGTCTATTTTACGAACACTTAATAAAAGATTCTTCAAAATGTAGATGCCCTTAGATTTGCAAGAGCACATTTGATGAAGATTAAGTATTCTGGCATGCTTGATTCTTGATTAGTTATGTAAAACTTTGAAGTTAGCGGATTGATTTAGGTCAAAGCTTTAACAATGATTGTCAATGTAAACAAGCCTTAGAATTATGGGGTATAAACTCTTAGTTTTAGATACATACGTGAAATATATAGCTTTTAAATGGAATTAAGATGAATACTTCATCAATAATAACACAGCACAACAAAATAAAAAAAATTTCATGTGCTCTTAAAACCACTATACAATTTTGATGTATCATGACTACCTTTGTACAAAAATGGTAAAATTTTTAAATTCTATGGCAAGATTTTTTTTTTTTAAGTATGAAACACAATTGGAACGAACGACCAATTTTTCGGAACGAATATTCGTCGTTAGAAATAGAAGATATGGGTTTATATGAAAGTGCTCACAATAGATGCGTACGACGAAATTCGTCGTGCGTATCGAATAGTGCGATAGGTTTATTTATATTTCATACGCAGACGAACGACGACTAAACTGACTAAGAGTGGCTGTATTTCTATTTCTGTTGTAAAGTATAAGAAATTATATGTGTTTTTGTGAAATATGGTCACCTTATAAATTGTAAACAAAAAAATAATTATTTCAAATAAAATTAATTAAATATTTTCTTTTTGTGAAAAATTGAAAGAATAAAATAAAGAAAAATTGCAAATATTGTAAGTGCGCGATATGTACGAAAGTGTGTGTAATTTGTGCTAATGAAAAATTAACAAAAATGGCGTCAGCAACGTTTATTCGTCCCAAATATGTTCAATGGACGAATATACAAGACGAATTTTTAAAGCCGAATTCGTCGTGCTGGACGAAATTAGTCATTCGTCCCAATTGTGTTTCTACCTTTAAATTGCAATTTTTTTTAGACGTTTCTTCAAATAATTAATGATAACTCAAAAACTACTAGTCCGATATTATTAAAATAAAATCAGAAAAATTAAGATTTACATAACCTTTAATTCGTCTATACATCGGATCAATCGGATCAATAGTATCGGAGTTATAATAAAAAAACTTAAGAAAAAAAATTACTTTTTACGTAAAAATGGCAAAAATTTTCGTTTTAAAAAAATCATGAAAAATCGAAAACGGCAAAAAACTTCCAGATTTATTATTTTATCGCATAGCGACATATAATAGCAACAAAATGAGATATCGACCATAAAAATCGATTGATTTTTTTCGAATTATTTCACAATTTAGTGGATTCGCTCATTTTCACAAAATTTTAGTTTTTTGCTTGATATACGCATTATAGCGGGTTTTCAAATGTATGAAAAAAATAAATTTTCCAATTTCAAGGGGTGCCTGTCGAATTATTGTGAGATTTGGTGAGAAACTTCCACCCACAAAATTTTGGACAACGTTAACACGTAGCGCATAGGCCCCAAATCTGAAATTCTAGTTCTTAGTGCAAAGGCAATAGTTTTTCCAATAAGCTACATACCTTAAAAATCGTTTAAAGAGTTTTCGAGTTATTACAATTTTCACTGGCCATTATATGTCATTGAGGACTTGCCGAAGACAATTTACAAAAACATTTTACTTAGTTTAAATTTTTTTATTTTTTTTTTTACTTACAATATACATGTCAACAATAAAATATAAAATTTCGCTAAAATTGACGGATACCTTCCTATTACACAACGAAACAAAATAAAAAAATTCGATGCTTTTGAAACCACTATACAATATCCAGGTACTGCCAAAGTGTTTTGGACGAATGAGAAATGTATGGCAAAACAAGTACGCGAAATACTGTTTTAGGCAAAACACGTATTTCTGTGAGACACGTGTTACTGTGGAAATACAGTATTGAAGGCTGAGAGCAGGAATATTTGACGGCCCACAAATTCGCAAATTGGTCAAAGATACCGATTTTCTCAGTTCAATGTCAGAAATTGAGAAAAATGCATGGAATTCGTTTGTATAGGTTATTCAACATTTCTTAGGAAATAACAAGAATGATGGTTATGTTGCGCACGTTGAAGAAATGTTAACTCACTTCGAGAATCTTGGATGCAACATGAGCATCAAGTTAGATTACCTTCACAGTCACTTAGATCGTTTTCCTGAAAATCTAGGAGACTTAAGTGAGGAACAGGGCGAACGATTTCACCAAGATATTCGGACAATGGAGGAAAGATACCAGGGTCGCTGGGATGCACACATGATGGCAGATTTTTTGCCAGAGTATTCAGAGCAACACTTCGTTATTCAATAATAGAAAATGTCATAAAAGAAAATTCCAAAGTTTGTAGTTTATAATATTTATTTATTTATTTCCTTATTTTATATGTTGTAATAAATTTAAAAAATAAAATATAAAATAAAATACACGAATAAAACAATGAAATACATTTTTGATCTATTCCATCGATTTGACTTAGTCACATTTTTTGGTCAATTGCATTCGGCAAGTCCTCAAGGACATGTAATGGCCAGTGCAAATTGTAGTAACTCGAAAACTGTTTGACCGATTTTAAAGATATGTTGATTATTGGAAATGTCATTGAGTTTGCCCTAAGGACCAGGATCCACTTTTTTCAAAAGGGGGAAAAAATAGCTTTAATTTTGCAAAAACTGAAAATTTGAGAATTTTTTCGATTTAAACGCTATTTTTCAGATTTGGGATCAGATTTCTCATCAAATCTCACAATAATCCGACATGGAAAATTGGAAAATTTATTTTTTACATACATTTGAAAACCCGCTATAATGCGTATATCAAGCAAAAAACTAAAATTTTGTGGAAATGAGCGAATTCACTAAATTGTGAATAAATTCGAAAAAAATCAATCGATTTTTATGGTCGATATCTCATTTTGTTGTTATTATATGTCGCTATGCGATAAAATAATAAATCTGGAAGTTTTTTGCCGTTTTCGATTTTTCATGATTTTTTTAAAACGGAAATTTTTGCCATTTTTACGTAAAAAATATATTTTTTTCTTACGTTTTTTATTATAACTCCGATACTATTGATCCGATTGAAACGCGATATATAGACGAATTAAAGGCTATGTAAATCTTAATTTTTCTGATTTTATTTTAATAATATCGGACTAGTAGTTTTGAGTTATCATTAATTATTTGAAGAAACGTCTAAAAAAATTGCAATTTAAAAAAAAAAAAATTTTAGAATCTTGCCATAGAATTTAAAAATTTTACCATTTTTGTACTATGGTAGCCATGATACATCAAATGTATATAGTGGTTACTCGAGCACATTTTTGCTGTTGACCTGTGTAATGTATTGTTCTTTCGATCTGTCCGATGGATGTGTGGAAACTTTTGCTCTAGTTCTTAGTGCAATTATAATGTGATTTAATTTATCAGCATTAAAGTGATTCCCGGTCGAGGTTACATGGGAGATTTCACTAAATGTGAACCGAGCTCGACCATTTTCAATACCGAACTTTTCAAGAGATCAAAAATACTTTTGTCAAATGTTGTCCCTCTAGAAAGTTTATTTTAGGCGTTATCGCCCTGAATAACGATATTGTACAATGTCTTTATACTAAATGTCATCATCGTATCTATTAAAATTTGTCATTTATTAGCTACTAAGAGATTGCCTCAGGCGAAGTTATACGGAAGCAATTGCCAAACGTGAACGGATTTCTCCCAATTGTAATTAAAAAATTTAAATTTTCGTTGATATGTAAGATACATACATACATACATATGTAGATTTTGAACAGATATCATGTACTCAGTTGTATTTTTGTACTTCCTAGGAAGATTACCTATAATTTGATATATAATACATTTTTAAATGTTATAATATTCAAAAGTCAGACACAAAATTAAGATAAATGCAGTGTGTCTGTCTGCTAAAATCAGATTTGTGGAGCTCCTGGAAGGTATACCCATATGCATTTTCCACAAAATTTTAGGATATCGTCCCACCCTGCATTTCATTGTTGTCGATCAAAACACGTGAAATATCGCTTAAACACTAAATTATATCTACCACAAATTACCGAGTGCATCAGAATTTAGGTAATCCGCTGTGAAGAACGCTATTAAATTTGATCAAAATAAACATCTAAAATATCGACAAAAAAGGAGCTCCAAAAACTTGACTACAAAAGCTCCAAAGGACAGACAGGTAGACTGACTGACAGACAGACAGGTAGACGGACAGACAAACAGAGGGACACACGTAGCGAAATCTATTCTCCTGCCGATTCTGAGTCGATCGGTACAATTTGAATGGTATTCATAATCAAATTTGTGGAGTTTATATATCAGATTTTAGGAAATCCTCCCACAAAGAACGCTGTCAAATTTCATCACAATCGGCCCATAAACACCTGAGATATCGCTGAAACAATACTTACAAAATGTCAACAACATTTCTTTGACACGTACTTTGGGGAATTTGCTGCACATCACAAGTAGTGTTTTGGCGATATCTCAGTTGTTTATGGACCGCTTTTGATAAAATTTAATAACGTGCTTGACGTGGGAATTTCCTAAAATCTAATATAAAATTTATGTATGTCCGTGCTAAAGGAGGATGGTTTTTCCTATTTCTGCAATTCATTTTTTCAACAAACATTCCCTAATGCGTACTTTGGGCAATTTGCGATACATCAAATTTAGTGTTTTGGCGATATCTCAGTTGTTTATGGACCGATTTTGATAAAATTTTACAGAGTGCTTTGGGGATATATAATATATATAATATATTATCATATGTACACCAGGATTTTCTTTTTGCCCTTGTTATTTAAAAGTGTGTTTCAATCAAAAATTTTAAAATTTTCGTCTATTTTTTCGTATTTTTTCGATATTTTCTGTGTTTATAAACCGATTATAATGAAATTTAATAGCGTTCATTGCGGGAGAATTTCCTAAAATCTGATATATAATTTATATAGGTCCATCCTCCAGGGGCTTCAGAAACTTGATTTCAACAGACAGACGGACGGACAGACAGACAGACAGACGGACATCGCTTAATCGATTCGCCTCCCGATTCTGAGTCGATCGGTATAATTTTTATGGGGTCTACGATCACTAATCGGAAAACGGAATCACAAACTTATAATACCCTTTCACCTATTGGTGAAGGGTATAATAAGCAGATGGATACAGCAAACAAATAAAGTATCAGTAGAACTTCACGGGTTTGCGGACGCATCAGAGAAAACCTATGCCGCAGTGGTCTATGCAAAAATAAATTCTACTGTAACAATAATAGCTGCAAAAAGTAAGGTCAACCCAATTAAAAATAGAAAGACGCTTCCGAAATTAGAGCTAAGTGCTGCTCACTTACTTGCAAAACTAATTTTCAAGATAAAGGGAAGTCTTAGTTCAAATGCAATAATATATGCTTGGAGTGACTCCATGATTACGCTAGCTTGGATAAAAAACTGTAAAAATAAGGACAAATTTATAAGATCGAGAGTATCAGACATACTTTCATTTATTCCAGAAGCACACTGGGAATATGTGAGGTCAAAGGACAATCCGGCAGATATAGCATCAAGAGGGATAACACCAGAAAAATTAGTTGCGGAAAAAATCTGGTGGGAAGGTCCCGAATGGATAAAAAAGGAAAAACAACAGTGGCCATTAGAGAAACCGGTAGAAGTACTTATAGCAGCCACGAATGTTTCAAAACAAGAAAATTATTTATACAATATCATAAATAAATTTTCTTCCTTCACCAAAGCTAAACGCGTTTTGGCTTACTCTTTACGCTTTGTGAAAATGCTGAAGGGAAAAAGGAACTTTCCTCATTATTTAACCAAAGAGGAACTGGAAGAATCTGAGATTTTAATAGTAAAACTTCATCAAGAGCATGAATGGCCTACGGAAATGCAGCAGTTAAACATTAATAAAATGGTAGATCATAGAAGTAAGCTAGCAACGTTACACCCACAGTTGGATTTAAATGGACTAATAAGAATAGGAGGAAGATTCGAATTTGCAAATTTACCTTACAACAGCAAGCATCCTATGATTATACAAAAATCAGATTTAGCCGATATGATTATACAATATATACATGCATATACAATGCACGGAGGAAATCGTTTGATGGAGAGTACTATTCGGAAAAAATTTTGGATTTTAGGAGCAAAAAATAGCATAAAAAGTGTATAAGGAGCTGTGCTAAATGCATAAGATACAGACATGACACGAAAAGTCAAATTATGGGAGTGCTACCTCACTATACAGTAAATATAAATCCACCGTTTACTCATTGCGGAATCGATTATGCAGGCCCATTGCAAATAAAATGTTCAAACGGGAGAGGACAAAAATCAATGAAGGGTATGTCGCCATTTTTGTATGCATGATAACGAAAGCAGTTCATTTGGAAGCGGTTAGCAGTCTTACTACAGAGACGTTTCTTGCAGCACTTAGAAGATTTTTTGGAAGAAGAGGCAAATCCAGTGATATATACTCAGATAATGGTACAAATTTTGTGGGAGCAGCAAGACATCTTGAAAAAGATTTTATTGAAGCTGTTAAAAATAATTCAAAGTTAGCACCTATCTTGGAAAACGACGAAATTAAATGGCATTTCATTCCCCCGGCAAGTCCACACATGGGTGGAATATGGGAAGCCGCAGTAAAATCTATGAAGTTTCACTTGAAAAGAATAATAGGCGAACATAAGCTCACGTACGAAGAGCTAAGCACGCTACTGGCTCAGATCGAAGCGGTTTTAAATTCACGACCCGTTTATGAACTAGCTAGCAATCCAGATGATCTAAAAGTTTTAACACCAGGTCATTTTTTAAGGACGAGCAATGATAGAGAGTCCAGCAAAATATGAAGAAACTACAATAAAATGAAAAAAAAGAAAATGAAAAATCATTTTTGGAAGCAGTGGAAAAATAACTATCTAGGGACCTTGCAGCAAAGAGCAAAATGGAAAAAAACGTATCCGAACATTGAAAATGGGCAAATTGTAATAATAAAAAATGAAGAGTCTCATCCCGCTCGCTGGCCGTTAGGTAGAGTAACGGAGGTTCATCCAGGAAAAGACGGAATAGTCAGAGTAGCTACTATCAAAACGCAGAACGGCATAACAAAGAGGCCAACAAACAAGTTATGCCCATTAGAATATCAAAATGATGGAGTATATCAACAAATTAAGGATGCTGATACAACTACTGCTCAAGTCAATATGACAATAAAACAACCAAAAAAGAAGAAAATGTATTTACCAATAATATTATTGTTGAACTTGTTGTTTATAATTAGTACACAAGCGTTAACAAAAGTGGAAACAATAAAAGAAAATTCAGTGATTTATTTGGATCCAATAAGTCACATAAACGTCGCACAGTGGTTCAGAATCGTTTTTCATTGGCCAAAACTCTGTAACTTTTTAACTATTAAAGATTTTTTAGTAGTTCTTTTTTTAATCAATAGATAACATCTGTAGCATTTTCGATTGTAGGTTTTATTAAGATCGGTACAGTGGTTCTTAAGAAATTTAAGCTTGAAATTCAATTTTCGATTTTTTTCATTTTTATTTTGTTTCAAATCTGCCAACTCATTTTTGACCCACTTCCTCTTAACCGATTTGGCTCAAATTTAGGCCACAAGTCGTCCTTGGATAGCAATTTAATATTTTGTTATCCTTAGGGTGGCCCTTTTCTCGTTGAGGTATTTACAGTATTTTTATTAGGGTGGCCCTAATTTTAATTTTTGCTTAATAATACTTACATATTACCTAGTTTTTTTTTAAATAAAAGAATGTAACATAATTTTTCTTTAAATATATATTTATTTGTAGTCATAGATTGTAGATAAATAAAATAATATTTAATATTGATATTTGTATACTTTATTGCACTCAAATGTTAAATGCAAATTATAATTATTGTTTATTTGGCTGGAATATTTCTTGTAAATATTTTATATTCTGCTCTGTATTACTGCTGTCCTGTAGCAGTGCTTTAACTTCGGCACTTAGGTCCGAAGGATTTACTTTCCATTGACTTCGAATGCTAGAGATGAATGGATCTGATGTTGCTAATAATATGTGAAATAAGTCTTCATTTGTAGAACTTCGTGACGTTTTTCTGGTATTATGTTCTCTGTAAAATCTGTAATCCTTATTTCTTTTTTCCTGGGCTTCCATGATAAAGAACTTTGTGCACTGTTGCTGACATATTTCTATAATTGTATTTGGATGTATATATAGCAACAGTTTCCTTGGCATAATCACCAAATTTTTTAGCATTAATTTGTTCATTGCACGCAAGTACTTCAGTAATTGTTTTAAATCTTGAAATAAGATCTATATCAACACCTGTTATATCAGATGTAGTTTCGGGATCCAAAAAGAATCTTCTTGCGGTATTGCCATCGTTCGTATTGCCTGATCCTTGTTTTGGTTGATCTATAATTAACCCGTGTTTGAGAAATGCATCATGAACTTGTTTCTTTTTCAATTTTCTTTTCTCTTTGTTGGTGTCATTATTTCTTACTGATCCTGAAGATCCGAAGTCCAAATCATAGCTAATTTTCAGTATGTGTTCCATAAATCTTATTCTCGTATGTAGCGGTGATAATCCAAATTCAAATGCATCAATACTACCTAGTGACTTTGTAGGTTCTTGGTTTAACTGACTTGATGTTGCTTTACATATAATACAGCTGGATGAAGCTTTTGTATCAGTCCAAGCCTGGGCAGTTTTTCCGTCTATCATTGAAAGTATTAATTGATAATTCAATTTAATAGTATGTTCATCTATCTCTAACTCTAATGGCTTTAGTGTTGAAATTTGAGTTTTGATGTCACTTATTTCATTCTTAATGGTATCATGAGTTTCCTTTTTAAATTCAAATTTTATTGGTCTGCAGTACTTCGTGGACGATGGAGTATGATTTTTCCAAATAAAATTTGTTTGCATTGTGCTGGACGAAGGTTCCGAGTCTTCTAAGTTTTTTATTAAACGCAATAGCACAAATGACACCATGAACATATCTGTGTCAGAAATATCTTCACATAAAAATTGTTTATATTGTTTTTGTCCTGAAGATCCATCGCATCCCCATTTACAAAAGAGAGTTAAATTGCAGTTTCCATGTTTTTTTAAATCACTTCCTTTAAGTGATTGCAGCAACCGTTCAGCTGTATGATCAAGTAGAGCTTGCAGTTTTACCTGTGCAGAAATTGGTGTGATTTTCATAGATTCCTTTGGAGGATAGCACTCCTTTTTAGCTGCAATTATGTGATGATATGACGGGTATAAATTTAAGCCTTTTTCGATCGCACGCAATCTGAGTTGAGTATACTGGTGTTTTGTTAGCTTTAAATCCAGAAATAATGCAAGTGCTTCCTCGTTTGTAAACTGTTTTTCCTCGTTTGGTGTTGGAATGCTTTTAAGAACCCGTTTTGTTCTCACCGGACTAGCAGAAAGGACTTTCTGAATGATATCCACTTTCGCTAATTGTTTTTCAGATCGAAGTTTATGCAGAAAACTATCTTTAATGTTTTCACACCCGATTTCTTCATTAAAATTTTTCAGTTTTCGTCTCTTAGATCTATCGCTACAGTTATCTAACGGTTTTTGTGGTCTTCCACAACTCCCATCATTTGTTGTTTCTGAAATGATCTGGATACGGAGTTCACCTTCTAACCAATTCGCAAAGCGCTTGTAAAATTTACTTTTACTAAAGTCAACTTCCTTGTAGTATCTATTCAATGTTTTGACGAAATTAGATACTTTGTTTTTTGTTTCCAGTTGTGTTTCAATGTAGAGACTATTTATATTCAGTTTTGTTTGAATATGGCTTAGAACACCATCTTTATTTTTAAAATATTCTTCGGCCAATTCTTTATAGCTGAAAGTCTCCATATTTTAATTTAGCCGAAAATAATGTACTTTTAAAGGGCTTTGAAATAAAACTTCCAAATATTTATCAACCTTTTTAAATCGAATACTTGTTCGAAACTAACATTTATTTCCAAATTATTGTCCTTATATCATGCTTTGATATTATTATACTCTACCTAGGTAGCTGTCCATAAAATCAAATGGAAAATTGTACCTGTTCAAATTCATCCTGTATTTCACTGAAAGATATTTTAAAAATTTTTTCATGGAATTTTTAAAATGCAGTGAATAAATTTAGGAAGTTTTATTTAATGTCATAAAAGACCAATTATAATAATTTTTAAGTATAATAAAACCCTTTAACGCTGATGAGTAACAGGCTAGGTAACATTCCTTAAAAAATGGAAAATTTTAACTGTTAAAATTCATTCTGTACTTTACTGAAATACATTTTAAAGGTTTTTTCCCTATAATTTTTTAGCAGGTAATTGAAATATCTGTGCAAAATGAAATATTTTCAAAATTCTTTGAAAAATTCCCTAAAAAATTCAGGGAAGTTTTTTTTAAGATACCAACCATTTGAATAAAAATTTAAACCACTAATAACTTTCCTCTTATTGAAATAACTATCTGCAATTTGTATTTATGACAGTGAATGATTTCTAAAGTAAATTTACTAGTAATTTTGCTTGTAAAAATGTTGAGTATTTTCATTAAAATAAAAAAGTGTTCTACGGGCGGGTCCGGGCGGGTGCAAAAGTATATATAGGCTTAAAGGGAACACTCTTGGCTTTCTTTGGGTGGTTTCGATTTTTGTTTCCATTTGTTTCTACAAAAGTTATACACTACTAAACTTGAAATTTTATGAGTATATGGTGATTTTAAATTTTTTACATAACACTTTAACTACAAATTATACAGGGTGCGCAAATACCATTTGTTAAAACCAACAGTCCACCCAACATAACAAAAAAAAAAAACTGCAGCCCATTAGCATTAATAGTTTTCAAGAAATCGTAATTAATATGAGATCAAAAATTACAATTTTTCTTTCATTTCTAAATTAACCAAAATTCCTTGTCTTTAGCAGCATGCCACGCCCACTACAGCGGATATTTTGACCAAATTTTTTGGCCACCTTAGTTTTGATATGTTTTCTTTCTGATGGTATAAAAATTTTAAAAATCTATGTCAACAAAAAATATAGGTTTTGGTCAATAAAATTTGATTCTGAACCACCGTGCGTCGTATCGTCTTCTTGGAATATAATTATTTATTATGACATGAAAACGTATTTTGAAACCTTGGAAACAGCAGCCAACGTACTTAAGAGGTCTAGAGAAATATGTCCCAAAATCGACACTTTTAAAGAACAATGCTGGAGCGTATTAAATAACATGGAGTATAAAGTCAACAAAATAAAAACCACCAACGAGTTATTCAACATAGGTTCCAGAAAAAAGAGAGAGGCTCCGTTTAAGTTTATAGGTTCTTTGTATCATATTCTATTTGGAATGATGGATGAGGACGACCGACAGGCTCTCGAAGAGAACATGAAATCACTGTTGGAAAATCAAAATAATATAAAAGAATTATCCAAAAGGCAGACATCGGTGGTTGATTCTACGGTAAACCTACTTAAAAGAACAACAGAAGAAGTAAACACTCACTTTGAAGAAATAAAATCAAACATCCAAAATATAAGTGATACTGTAAAAGAACGTCATTTTGAATATAGAGAATCCATACGGTTTTTTATGGTGACTAAACAGTTACAGGAAATCATAGAGGAGTGTGACAGTGTACAGAAGGAAGCCATACAACGGAAAGATACATCCAGTATTAATAAGTCCAGAACAACTCCAAGCAGAAATTAACGCTAAAAGATATAAAATTCCTGAAAGGTTTATGTTGCCAGGAAAACGAAGCGGTACAGAGCTGAAAGAGATATGGCATCTTTTAACTGGAACGGGCACATTTTTAGGAAACCAACTCATTATTGATTTGAAAATACCACTCTTTAATCGTCAATCATCACAAATCTACAAAATAATTCCAGTTCCATTTATTAAAGATGAGATTGTATTAACGGCAAAAATTAAAGCTCCATATATTGTGTATAATTACGAAAAGGACGCCTTTCATTACTTAGCAGATGCAGTGCTGAATGAATGTAAACGAACTTTAAGCAAAGAAATTTTATGCGAAGAAAATATTCCATGGATAGATGCCGTGTCTAATGAATGTGAGTTATCACCTTTAAAACCACACACTGTTCTCAACTGTTCATATAACGAAGTGGATGCCGTTCCCTTTTGGATGGAGCTAAGCATCAGAGGCAATTGGCTGTTCAAGGTTTTTAAGAACGCATCAGCACATCTAAAATGTCAAAACGCTCAGCAAACAATCATGGACCTTCCTCGCCAAGGTATTCTAAGTTTAGACGAGGACTGTACCGCGAGAATTGAAGAGATTACGTTGGAGGTCATGCACAACGTTCAAGCAAGGGTTAATAATAAATTCCACGCCTTTCTAACAAGAGATGTCGAAACAGAGGAAATTCAAGCGATAAAACCATTGGGAAATGTTCTGTTAAATCACAGTCGAGTGATTTCACAACTAAGAGACCATATCGATGAGTTAAAAAAGTATAATATCGAACTGAGAGGCATTTCGTTTTATCATGTGACTGGGCATACATCTTTATTATTAGTAATAGTCATTATTATAATTCTTATTATTTTATTGATAAGACGTATGATTAAATTAAGACAAATAGATTTAATCACTTTCTCCCCCCGCAGAATGTTCAAATATAATTGAACATAATTTTATATTTTTTATTTTCTTAGAAGTGTCATTGTTAAAAATCAAGAAAACATTCTTTGAGATAACAATTGATATTTTTAAAGAAATACTTATCATTAAAGATATAATAAAAACTAAAACTATCACTTGTGTGATAAGATTTTATTGTTACTACTTGTGGGTTCATCTCTAAATAACCCCACAGAGTGATAAGCAATGAATACATGCGTAGCATTAGGCACGCATGTGTTCTCTTTAGATTTAAGATTTAAATTGTTAGTTCTTAAGATTAAATATTGTAAATAAAATTCAGTACTTTACAACTACTCAAATTATAGAGACTTTTTTTTAAGAGTTCTTTACAATCGAGAAGGAATCAAACAAAATGGGTCTAGCTGTAAATGAATCAAAAACAAAACTGATGGTTTCTACAGGCAGACAGACCACTAGAATTGGATCACATGTGTCCGTTGAGAGCTATAGCTTCGAGGTTGTAAAAGAATTTGTATACCTTGGTACCGCTGTGAACATCAACAACGATATAAGCTTCGAAATCAAACGTAGAATCATACTTGCCAATCGATGCTATTTTGGTCTAAGCAAACAGCTAAGAAATAAAGTCCTCTCTGTAAGAACTAAAATCATACTACCCGTGTTATTGTATGGTGCTGAATCATGGGCACTTGCACAGACAGATGAAGCTATTCTTGGAGTATTTGAGAGGAAAATTCTACGAAGAATCTTTGGACCAGTCTGCGTCAACAATGAATATTGACATCGAATGAACCATGAGCTGTATGAGTTATAAGCTGACATAGACATAATAAAACGCATTAAGCAACAGCGTCTGCGTTGGCTAGGACATGTTGTGCGAATGGATGAAAATACTCCGGCAAGAAAAGTCTTCGATAATGATCCAGAGGGAACGCGTAGAAGAGGGCGTCCAAAACTTCGATGGAAAGACCAAGTAGAAGAAAATCTTTTGAAACTTGGTATACGAAATTGGAGAATATGTGCACAAGATAGAGGTGCTTGCAATTCTAAAATATGCTCGGCCTTTGACCTAAACAGGTTGTAATTACAGGCCATTTAAGTAAGTAAGTAAGTAAAGTAGATTTGAAAGATGCCTTTTGGAAGATTGAATTGGATGAATCTTCAAAACCAAAAACAGCTTTCACAATACCAGACCGTCCACTATACGAATTTAAACGAATGCCGGGTTGTGCAACGCACCGCAAACAATGTGTCGACTTATGGACTTAGTCGTTCCATACTATTTAAAATCTAATGTATTTTTACCTTGATGATTTACTAATATCTGAAAATTTTGAAGAACATTTAAGACATTTACAGGAAGTAGCTACCTAAGTAAAATTAACGTAACAACTTGGTATCATACCTTCTAAGGGACAACAAGAACACACCCCAACTAGGTAGCACTGTCCTTTAATGACTTGATAGGTGTTTTAATCTTTACATAATCAAGAAAACTGTCAAATGATCATCAACTTTATAGATGTCCACAATTCTTATCATTCTCAATCGAATAACGTCGTACATTAGTAAAGGATAAGGCTCTCTGCTTTAGTTGTATACGTAATTGACATACGGCTTATAATTGTAAGTCTCATTTCAAATGTAGAACTTACCAGCGGAATCATCACACATTGTTGCATTTTGCTCAAGTTAGTCAAGACCAGCAAGCACATGTTGCTGTATCATCAGAATCTCCTACTTCTAGTTATGTTTCGTCAAGCAATCAGGATTCTCAACCCGTTTCGATAAACACTGTCGTATCTCAAGTTGGCACCGGTCTTTTATCAATAAAGATCTTACACATATTCTCCCGACAGCGTTAGTTGAGGTTCGTAATTATATTGGTTATTTTACAACTTGTCATATTTTACTGGACACATCATCGAAATTGTGATACATTACAGAAGACTGTATTAAACGTTTAGGTTTACCTCGAAACTATTCAAAAATCGCACTTTCTGGAATATCGTCAGTCAAGGCTGAATCTACACATGGTCATAGTTATATACACACGAAGTCCAGAAATTCTCAAGCTACTTTAGATGTTCAAGTCCACATTTTAGGACTTATTACCTCATTGCTTCTAAGAAGCACAATAAGAAATTATGATCGTAAACGGTTGGACGCGGTTCATTGGAACAAGTGGTACATCTCTTAGACAATGAGCTGCATCCGATTCTATTTTTAGACTCATTGAAAGGGACCGGCTCCGAATGGCAAATGCATTAGTTAGAGAAGTTTTTCATAGCCTAATATTCAATATTATTATGAGGTGAACCGCCGCTTTTTTAGACCTCTGGTATGCTACGCGGATGACTAACCTGCTATACTACGGCGGTTCGACAGATTATGTTTGGGATATTTTAACACAAGAAAAGCTGCTAAATGATAAAGATAACACGGTTGCTGTTTCTACAAGATTTGGTTGGGTGGTAACATCCGTACATTCATCACATCTACAGCAATCCTCTCCAGCTTTATTAATAGTTGATTTCGACAAATCAATTCAATCTTTTTGGGAAATTGAAGAAGCAAGCATCTATCAAGATCAAGATAACGAAAATATATTGGTTGAAAAACATTTTCAAGAAACCCCCCAGTAAGAAAAAAAAGGTTTATTCTCAAATTGAGGATGATTTGAAAATAAATCTTTTTTCAAAGGTCAAACGTTTGATACTGATTTGAGAATAATAGCGTTCTCAACAACCCAGTAAGAAAAAATGTTTATTCTCAAATTGAGGATGATTTGATACTGATTTGAGAATAATAGCGTTCTCAACAAAAAGGGGATTTTATTCTCAAATTGAGAAATGCCTTTATTCTCAAATCATCATCAAACCTCATTCTCGAAGGTTTTTCAAATGTGGATATCATCTACATGTGAAACATAAATAAAATGGCGTTATATTTTGGATATTTTTAAGTTTGTTTATTTTGTTTTTGAAAACGGTGCATCATATTTGAATCCTTTTGCTTAAAATATAATTTTTTTATTGTTAGGTAAAAACAATTTATTTATGCATATGAATATTATTGAATTTGTAATCTTTAATCAAAATGATTAGATGAAATTCAGTACAGACAATTAAAATTGGTGATATTTCATAATTTCGGGTGACTTTTTTAAGCAAGGTTTTATGGTCAAATATGAATCAATTTTAAAAAGTCCAAAATAAATAACGAATTTCTTTGAAATGCAATGTCATTCCATTAAAATATCTTAAACATTAATTTTTTTTAATATAATTTTTTTTTTAAGTTTGAAAAAACATTAAAATATTGTTTGATATCAAATTTATATAACACCATTTTTCAAATTATTCTCAAATAATCTTAGAGTTTGATAATTATTCTCAATTTGAGAAACAATAATTTTTCAAACGTGTATTCTCAAATCAACCCTCATTTGAAAATGAATGTGAATCTCAAGCATCTGTTCAGGTTTGAAAAAAACATTTGATATCAAATGTAAAAGTCATCATATTTCATGTGTGTGAAGATAAATATACCGAGTTAAATATGTCTTTGGTATAGTTATAAAAAATATCGCATGCGATAAAAAAGTTTTCAGTATTTTTAATATGCATATCTTTACAGAAATTTTCAACATTATAATAAATTTATATTATAAAATTGCAGTTATATTAAAAAATATCATAGAATTTTCCTTTATATACAATAAAAAGCAAATTTAAATATAAAAAGTTCTTAGTAAATAAATTAGGCTTATGAGTTTTCTGAGAGAACGCTATGATGTCAACGAATAAGAACTAGTAGACAATAAAGCCAAGGAATAATACTATTAAACAACGATAATGGTTTTTCCGAATTGTATTTGAGAAAAATTTTATACTTTGTTGAAAATATGACTTTTTATTCTCCACTAGCTCCTATTCGTTGACATCTTAGCGTTCGACCACAGTGGCCAAATCCCTCAGTGAACTCATATGGCATTTTTTTGACTAAGTCATATTTTCAACAAAGTATAAAATACAATTCGGAAAAACCATTAACGTAGTTTAATTGTAGTATTCCTTGCCTTTATTCTCCACTAGCTCCTATTCATTGACATCTTAGCGTTTGGCCACAGTGGCCAAATCCCTCAGAGAACTCATAGGGCATTTTTTTGATTAAGTCATATTTTCAACAAAGTATAAAATTTATCTCAAATACAATTCGGAAAAACCATTATCGTTGTTTAATAGTATTATTCCTTGGCTTTATTGTCTACTAGTTCTTATTCGTTGACATCATAGCGTTCTCTCAGAAAACTCATAAGCCTCATTTATTTACTAAGAACTTTTTAAATTAAATATGTGACAAAAACTATTTAAAATTGCCTTTTATTGTATATAAAGGAAAATTCGATGATATTTTTTAATATAAATGCAATTTTATAATATAAATTTATTAAAATGTTGAAAATTTCTGTAAAAATATTCATATTAAAAATACCGAAAACTTTTTTATCGCATGCAATATTTTTTATAACTATACCAAAGACATATTTAACTCGGTATATTTATCTTCACACACATGTTTAATAGTAGTATTCCTTGCCTTTATTTTCCAATAGCTCTCATTCATTGACATCTTAGCGTTTGGCCACAGTGGCCAATTCCCTCAGAGAACTCATATGTAATTTTTTTTCAACAAAGTATAAAATTTCTCTCAAATACAATTCGGAAAAACCATTAACGTAGCTTAATAGTATTATTCCTTGCCTTTATTCTCCACTAGCTCCTATTCATTGACATCTTAGCGTTTGGCCACAGCGGCCAAATCCCTCAGAGAACTCATATGACATTTTTTTGACTAAGTCATATTTTCAACAAAGTATAAAATCTCTCTTAAATACAAATCGGAAAAACCATTAACGTAGTTTAATAGTATTATTCCTTGCCTTTATTCTCCACTAGCTCCCATTCATTGACATCTTAGCGTTTGGCCACAGTGGCCAAATCTCTCAAAAAACTCATATGCCTCATTTGTTTACTAAGAACATTTTATATTAAATATGTGACAAAAACTATTTAAATTTGCCTTTTATTGTATATAAAGGTAAATTTGATTATATTTTTTATTACAACTGCAATTTTTTGTAAAAATATCCATATTAAAAATACTGAAAACTTTTTTATCGCATGCGATATTTTTTATAACTATACCAAAGACATATTTAACTCGGTATATTTATCTTCACACACATTAAATCCAACACTGTATAATACAGCAACTTCAAACAAAACCGTCAACGATGACCGCGTCGTAAAAAAGGTACTTTTTATTCTAAAAGTACCTTTTAGAATAAAAAGTACCTTTTAGAATAAAAAATACCTTTTAGAATAAAAATTACCCTGAACTAGAACTGAACTAGAACTGATCTAGAACTGAACTAGAACTGAACTAGAACAGAACTAGAACTGAACTAGAACTGAACTAGAACTGAACTAGAACTGAACTAGAACTGAACTAGAACTGAACTAGAACTGAACTAGAACTGAACTAGAACTGAACTAGAACTGAACTAGAACTGAACTTGAACTGAACTAGAACTGAACTAGAACTGAACTAGAACTGAACTAGAACTGAACTAGAACTGAACTAGAACTGAACTAGAACTGAACTAGAACTGAACTAGAACTGAACTAGAACTGAACTAGAACTGAACTAGAACTGAACTAGAACTGAACTAGAACTGAACTAGAACTGAACTAGAACTGAACTAGAACTGAACTAGAACTGAACTAGAACTGAACTAGAACTGAACTAGAACTGAACTAGAACTGAACTAGAACTGAACTAGAACTGAACTAGAACTGAACTAGAACTGAACTAGAACTGAACTAGAACTGAACTAGAACTGAACTAGAACTGAACTAGAACTGAACTAGAACTGAACTAGAACTAGAACTGAACTAGAACTAGAACTGAACTAGAACTGAACTAGAACTGAACTAGAACTGAACTAGAACTGAACTAGAACTGAACTAGAACTGAACTAGAACTGAACTAGAACTGAACTAGAACTGAACTAGAACTGAAATAGAACTGAACTAGAACTGAACTAGAACTGAACTAGAACTGAACTAGAACTGAACTAGAACTGAACTAGAACTGAACTAGAACTGAACTAGAACTGAACTAGAACTGAACTAGAACTGAACTAGAACTGAACTAGAACTGAACTAGAACTGAACTAGAACTGAACTAGAACTGAACTAGAACTGAACTAGAACTGAACTAGAACTGAACTAGAACTGAACTAGAACTGAACTAGAACTGAACTAGAACTGAACTAGAACTGAACTAGAACTGAACTAGAACTGAACTAGAACTGAACTAGAACTGAACTAGAACTGAACTAGAACTGAACTAGAACTGAACTAGAACTGAACTAGAACTGAACTAGAACTGAACTAGAACTGAACTAGAACTGAACTAGAACTGAACTAGAACTGAACTAGAACTGAACTAGAACTGAACTAGAACTGAACTAGAACTGAACTAGAACTGAACTAGAACTGAACTAGAACTGAACTAGAACTGAACTAGAACTGAACTAGAACTGAACTAGAACTGAACTAGAACTGAACTAGAACTGAACTAGAACTGAACTAGAACTGAACTAGAACTGAACTAGAACTGAACTAGAACTGAACTAGAACTGAACTAGAACTGAACTAGAACTGAACTAGAACTGAACTAGAACTGAACTAGAACTGAACTAGAACTGAACTAGAACTGAACTAGAACTGAACTAGAACTGAACTAGAACTGAACTAGAACTGAACTAGAACTGAACTAGAACTGAACTAGAACTGAACTAGAACTGAACTAGAACTGAACTAGAACTGAACTAGAACTGAACTAGAACTGAACTAGAACTGAACTAGAACTGAACTAGAACTGAACTAGAACTGAACTAGAACTGAACTAGAACTGAACTAGAACTGAACTAGAACTGAACTAGAACTGAATTAGAACTGAACTAGAACTGAATTAGAACTGAACTAGAACTGAACTAGAACTGAACTAGAACCGAACTAGAACTGAACTAGAACAGAAGTAAAAAGTATAGTGTGAAGAGAGTGTATAGAAATTCAGTTAATTTTTTTATGCACTTGGGTGCTTGAAGAGTCATTAAACCAAGCAGAGCTTTGTTAGAAAGAGCTTCTCCCAAACACTTTTACGGATTTTAGACTTCACTTCCATTAGATAAATATTCGTAAGGCTGTAGATTCTTATTCATTCTCACGAAAGGAGAAGAATCTGATACAGCTTGAATGAGTGGTTTTGTTATTGACGGATAAATTTAAAAACGACAGCTTACATCAGTATATATGGCGATGAAAGTCAATAAATTGCAGTTAATACTAACGGCCATGTCTTATGCTTTGAAAATGCTGGTTTAAACAAAGAAATCTTTAAAAAATTTGTAGTTTTCAAAATGATTTGTGATAAAATTTGTTTTGTTATATTTTGAGTAAATATTTTTTGACAATCACAAGGAGGAGTTACCTTTTTTATTTAGAAACCAAAATTTCTGTGAAAATATAAAAAAAGCTTTTGAATTTAAATATATTGGCAACCAAACAATTTGAAAACAAACAAGTAAGAGTGTTATATTCGGCTGTGCCGAATCTTATATACCCACCATCAAGTTGTGTTAAATTCAGAAACAGGATGCAGCTAATTCAAAATCTGGACCAAAACTGAAAAAATCGCTAAGCTAATTGGTAAAACCTTTGGACTAAATTCGGTTGCCGTAGCTTTATAGTTCAACATTTAAACATATTTTAGTGGTTTCCCCAGTATTTACTTTGATCAAAATTCGGTCTCATAACCGGGTATAGTTTTACATTAATAAGTTGTTAAATACTTTTCGTTGTGCTTAATATGTAGTTAGGCTAAAATAGTAATACGGCAGGTCCATATATTTCGTTAGGAGTTCCAAATGCATTCATCATATATAAAGTCTGGGCTGAACATTGATTGATGCCTATCTAATTTCATAGGTGCAATCTTAATATAATGAATGTACTTCCGAATCTTTTTAACTGTAGATATAAAAAGGGGATGTTATATATATATAAAAATTATAGCCAAATGTTGACCGATTGCAATTTTACACACTGGCTGGTATATATATTGAGATTATTCTTGCGAAATTTAGTGGCCATATCTATTATAGTTAGCAATATATCAAAAAAAGTAGGTTTTTAAATTTCAAGAATGAATTTATATGCATTTTTTCAGACACATATTCAGCTATCCTTGGTGCTACATAAAATGGCCCAAGCTATTTGGGTTCCTGAAATACACGGTGTTTTCTATAATTTTGGCTTTTAAACTAGAAGCAAATTTGGCGCTGTAACTTTCTTAATAGGTCATAAATTAAACTTTTTCAAATTTGTATAGTTAGATAAGTGTAAAAGATTTCATCACCATAAAAAAAACATCAGTACACTTAGAGAAAAGATATGTGTAAAAGATAATGCAGGAGTGAAAAAAGTATAAAATTTGTATTTAAAATGGCACAAAAGCGGATAAAGATTTTGAGACCAAATTTTACGTACAGATAGCTACTATCGATATCTAAAAATTTGATATGGCGCTTCCCGATTAAATGTTTGGTTCTTCGACAAATTGAGAAAAACTATAAAAAAAATGAAAAAAGGGTAAAAATTCTGCATTTTTAATATTTGTCTTCCTATAACTCATTAACTAAGAAACGCATCGAGAAGCGCCATATCAAAATTTTAGATAAACATGTTCTTAATATGTGTGCAAATTTTGCGAGAAAAATATTTAGCCATTTTTGTGCCATTTAAAAAACAAGCAAGCCTATTTGTGTCATTTTTCACTTGTTCACCTTCGAAAGACACATTGATGTATAATAACAATGTGGTACTTAAAGGTATATTGCTCAAATTCACGAACAAATATCCTGCGGTCTACAGTGAAGCAAAAATAATATGCGATTAAATCGCGACCATTGATTTTCTTCTTCATCTTAAAGTGTTTATACAGCCTACATTGAACCTCTTAAATGCGTAAAATGTAACAAGACAACAGTGGCTTCTGATCATTTTGTGTTCTAGGAATCTAAAAATTAAATATTTAGTAATATGGAAACTTGCCACCAAAAAAAAGTCCGACGAAAAAAATGTTTTTAATACCTCATCGATTTACAGCGATTATATTTTTTAAAAGTAGAGATGGAAAATGAAATGGACTTAAAAAACAAATTAACATATTGAGAAACTAACCAATTTCGCGAAATCTGCGAAATCTGGCTAACAAGATTTTTGCATATGGATGCTGAAGTTAAAGAAAAGTTAAAAACTTTCACTTTTATATGGAATTTAAGCCACACCCTTTCTCATTACAAAAACATTATTTTTACTTCTAATATTGTAAACAGTGACTAAATTTTACACAAAATTTTAAAACAATCGTTCAAAAAAGTATCAGAATTGGAATACTGTTAACTACTTTTGTCCCTAGAATTCTAATTTTTTGTCGGAATTTCATCGCAGATATCTCTTTTGAAAGCATCTATTTTTGTGTTTTTAAAAATGCTACAAAAGATTGCCGCAAGGTGGCGGTATTGACATGTTTCTTACAAATGTATCAAATACATATTATTTGGATCTTTTTCGATGTTGGTACATTCAGAAAAAGTTAGACCAAATACTCCTGAACAAAGTCGCGGAACATTGTCAAACCAAATTTGTATCTTTTAATTATTAAAAATGCGATTTTCATATGTAACCTAAAAATAGCGCCATCTTTTAGCAGGATTTAGAAACAAAAAAGTTGTAAAACAAACATTATTTTTATAATCCCAGAGATTCATTTTCTACAATAAAAAAGTTCTTTTTCGCAAAAAGCCGTTTTTGATATATTGCTAATTATAGTTTCTAATTTAATAGCTTTTAACTGGCCTTTGCTAAAATTTGTGGTTTCCGTGATTGTTTTTTATATGAAAGCTAAAGTCAAAAATGGACTGATTCCTATAACATTTGATAAACTGATCAAAAATTTCATAAAACTTCCATATTTTAAATTTAATCGTTATAGCTATTACAATTGTATTCAATTTATCAGCATTAATGTGTTTCCCGGGGCGGGGTTATATAGGACTCTAACTAAATTTGAACCGATTTTGTCCATTTTCAACACACATCTTTTTAAAGATATCCAAATACTTATGTAAAATTTTGTCCCTCTAGCTCTTTTTGCTAAGGCGCTATCGTGCTTTTATCTGACGGACAGACGGACATAAACAACCTTTTCTTAATGTACTTTTGTGTTTCCATAAGTTTTTTATATGGGAACTATGGTCAAATGGTGACCGATTATGACAATTTTGCACACTGTCTATCATTGACATAAGACTTCCTTGTGCTTAATTTAGTCTTACTAGCTCTTGTAGTTAAGGTGCTATGACGATTTTATCTCCCGGACAGACGGACATAAATCCCCTTTTCTTTTTGAATTTTTGTGTTTTCGTAAGTTTTTTATATGGGAGCTAGGTCAAATAGTGACCGATTGCGATTTTGCACACTGGTTGGCATTGACATAAGACTTTCTTATGCCAAATTTAGTGATTATATCTATTATACTATTAGATTTATTGGCATTTAAGTATATTTTAGGTGAAATTTAGGCTGTTTTCGTAAGTTTTTTGTATGGGAGCTATGGCTAAATGTGCACCGATTTGATGAAATTTTATACGCTGTGTAGGGCTAATGTAGAACTTCTATATACCAAATTTTATCATCATAGCTGTTATAATTTGTCATTTATTAACAAATAAGCGATTAGCCTAGACGAGGTTATACGGGAGCTATGGTCAAATGTGAACCGATTTTGCCCAATTGCAATACCAAAACTTTTCTCAGAGATGAGGAATATTTCTACTAAGTTTCAGTGAGCTAGCTCTTTTCGTTTAGGCGTTATCGTGATTTCAACAGACAGACGGACATCGCTCAATCGTCTTAGAATTTCATAAGGGTTCAGAATATCGTTCTTGGTTTTTGAGCCAATATTAAAGAAATTACAAGCGGAATGACAATATCAATATACCCCCCATTCTTTTTGATGGTGGGTATAAAAAAGCTCAACGTAACATAACGTAAACCAGACGAATATTTTCTAAGAACTCAATTTCTTAACGTTCCAATATCTACCGTGATATCTGCACCGTGCCCCTCCACAAACCCGATGATAACACCACGAAATGTATCATCGTACGACATGCATACAACTCATGTTCCAGTGGTTACCCCCGTAAATACGTTTCTACCAGAGTTTCGAAAGGCTTAATTAAATATTTGCTTAATTCCTAGGAATTCAAAAAATATTTAACAATACCTTAAGTTTAATTCCCATAAAACAATTCAAAAAAAGTGTTGATTTTTAGTGATTTGATTCTTAGTGATTTGATTCACATGGGAATTTAAAATCAACTTGAATGAATAAAATGTTTCTTCATTCCTCTACTCCAATTTGAATTAACATTTTTTATTTTTAATTAAAACCAGTCCAAATTGAATTAGAATATTTTTTGGTAATTCATTTTGTGGAAATCATTAGGGTGGATATAAACTAAAGATACTTGATTTTAAATCAAAAACTTAAATTCTGACTTTTTCGAGGGAAAAGTTTTGAAAACTCTACCACTCATTGAATAAATGTATATCAAACTAAAAAACGAAAATTGTTTTTAATTTATAGGGTATTATTGGATCAAGTGCGATATACATTGTTTGTAAAAACCCTAGATGAAAAATAGAACAAAATTTATCATAACCTATTAAAATATTCTTATTTTTATCAGAAAGCATACACGTTCAACAAAAGTATGCATGTATTCTTTAATGTTCGTTCAGAAAAACGGAACTACCCTAATGTGGCTATTTCACGGCAAACTTGTGTATATTTTGCATTTATTTGTTAAACTATAATTTTTAAAAGATATTTAGATATGCAGGAATATATTAATATTAATGGTCTTTCGTTTATAACGACCTTATCTTTACCAGAAATTCAATCAATGAAGGAATCTGCTTAATTTAAAATTAAAAAAAAAATTATAAAAATAATTTATCTATGTATAATTCTTTTCTTCGACCTTTTCCTTTTTCTCAAATAAAACTCTTATTACAAGCTCGAGGTCTTTTTGTTGTTTTTATTTTATTAAATTTATTTTTAATTTAATAAATAGTCGATATTTCGCTATCCTTTGCATAGCATCATCAGGATTTAACAAATGAGTGACAATAAAACAAACAATAAACTTATGTCCTTCCATATTGTGGGAAAATAGTAATTGTTAAGGCAATTATTGAATATTATTGTTAGAAGCTTTAGAGATGCATCTGGCAGTTTTTTTATTATAAAATTTGAAATTTTATCATTTCCAGATGATTTTTTGTTGTTTACTGTTTTGATTATTTCCTTCACAGATTCCAATTTCGTAAAGTGGTAAGCGTCTCGGTTCTCTAAAGAGCTAAAACTATCGTTAAACGTATAAATGCGCCGGGGTACAACATTTAAACATGACGAAATACGGGAGTCGATATTTTCAATAGGCCGATCTGGAGTGATTTCGCTGTAGACAGTAGAGTAGTATTCTCCAAAGGATTCAGAAATGTCATTGTCATTAGTTATTAATATATTATTTGTGCATAATTGTTGACTAAAGGCTGATTTTTTTTCCCAAAGCTTGGTAAACTTTTTGAAAGGCTGTTGGTCCTGGTCTTATCTTCTCCAATTTATCATTAAATATCTTGGCTTGCTCAATATTAACCATTTCTTTTATTTTTGTTTTCAGAAGCTGGATTTGTGTAGAAAGTGTGTTGTATTCTTGACTGCGCCTATTTCCTGTACGGTGAAATATCTTCTTTAATTCCTTCTGCCATCTATGTTTTATTTTAAAAAAACTTTCTTATGTTTTCAGACAGAGGGAGTTTGTTGTTCAAAATCTCTATTCTTTCTGAATGGGAATCGTGGATCAAGATAAGTTTGGTATTAAAATTGTTTATCAGTAAATCTATCTCCCCATTTTCATAACATCTACTTTCAAAAGGCATCATGCTGTAAGAAGCTATTTCTAGATCACGGCGGAATTGGTCCCAAATGGTGTTCTTGTAGGATGTTATAAGCCTAGGACTTTGAAGAATTAGCTCCGAAGGATCCAGTTTTATTTCTAGTTTAATGGGAAAGTGATCTGAGAATGAAGGGAGCGTTAAGATTTTAAAATTTGGATCCCTTACGTTGACAAGCCTAGGGCTTTGAAGGAAATGATCCAAAAAAGAGGCACCATTTGGATACGAAGGCTTGCTGTCGCAAAGACGTACAACATCTAGGGCATGCGTTTCTAGCCAATTATGGAGCACTTTCCCATTGCTGTTATCAATTACATCACCCCATATTGTATTCTTGGAGTTTAGATCACCTCCCAAGATAAATCCATCAAAGCTGAATGCCATGTGTAAAATTTTACTTCAACCATCGTATAATAAAGAAGAGGAATGGTTGCATGTTATATATATATGGAGCCATTTAAATATCTTTTAGATGTGTTGTTGGAGTTAAATTCAATTTTAATAAAAGTGCCGTTGAAGCCAATATCATTAATGTTCATACGACTATATGAAATTTTGTCTTTCATAAGGATTGCCACACCGATGGGAGAATTATCATAAATAAAGTTATAACCATTCATTTGCACCTTCTTATTCATGCGCAAATGGCACTCCTGAATGAAGCCAATGTCAATTTTATTGTATAGCAGGGTGTTAACAAGATCTATACGGCGACTGGTATCAACCAGTGATCTGACATTGAATGTGAGACAATTTAAGTTTCTATGGCTCATAGATACTTTTAATTTTGTTGAGGAGGCGCAAGAATTCAGGTTTAGCCTCAGACCTTGACATGTTTTTATAATTTGAAAGAAAATTATTTATTTCACGATCCAGTGACAGTTCCTCCGATTCCATAAAGTATTGGCTTAGTTCCAAAAACTTTTCAATTATGGGTCATTTTTCCTTTTTGAAAGTTTTCGTTTTTAACTGGAAATGTGCCCCCAAAGTTGACATCTATGGCACTGAATTTCCTGGTTCTTTCTTTTTGGTTTCTCCCAAACAATCGTCTGATGCAACAGGTATTTGATGTTGGCAACATCACTCAATTTCTTCCCCGGCATTAGCGAGATAAGGAATAGACCAGTATCCATGTTATTTTTTTTTAGAGAAAGATGTTATGAATTTAGACACTTTGGAAACCGTGTCAGGAACTATTTTATCTAAGGAAGATTTAATATCATCTACTTCAGTTCTATGATGAAGACCACGCAGGACCAAGGAGATTTGTTTACATTTCTTTGGAGTGAAGGAATATGACGTTATTTGTTTACTTCTTAGTAAAGCCATCATTTCGGTAGAACTGTTATATCTGTAAGATAAAGTTTACTTTTATGCTTGTTAACATATCTAATTTTAAAAGATATTTTAGGTGTCTTCTTTGCTTCAAGTTGCTCACTAAGCCCTTTCATGTTCACATTGTATAGAAAAATTGGCGGACAGAACGTTTTTCCAGTAGGTACTTCGGGACTATCGATTTCTGTTGTGTTGTTGTTTTTCATGTTTTTAGCAGAGCAGACATTTTCTATCTCTACATCCTCACGGATGTAGTAATAATTTTCACGATTTACGTTGTGTGTAGTAGCATTCACATTTATATGAGAAACGTCCACTAATGCCATCCAAGAGCCATCCAACCTTTTCCTCTTAAAGCAATTATCACCATCTTCGGCCGCAGTCATGATACGGCCAGTGTCATCATCGTCGTCCATCATCCAAAGATGAAGAAAATAAACTTCTCTAGCAACACAGTTATTGGCAGTGCAATAAAGCTGCTTGCAAAATTATCAAAAAGTTTAAATTAAAGAAAAAAACAAGTAAGAGTGGTATATTCGGCTTTGCCGAATCTTGGATACCCTTCACCAATAGTGTTTCAAAAGTAAAATACAAAATCGTATGAATATATTGATAATTATATAGTTTCTGATTACTGACTTAGTTGAGCCCCACACAAATGCTTCATATGTATATTAATTTTCTTTTGTTCATACTAAATGTAATTCCTAGCAATATTTGGTTATACTAGTACAAGGTGGCGCAAAAGTAATCCTCCTATCAGAAAATGCTCTAAATTTTGCGATTGGCCCCTAATGTCAATTCTGTTTTGGCATTTGTGTAGTAAACACTTGCAAAATACACGTTAATAAACAATGTTACTCTGCACTGCTCCAGAACGCGGAATATTGGTGACTATTTATTTGGCCAATAATCGGTCGGTGACTTTGGCACAACGTGAGTTTCGTCGCAGATTTCCTAGCCGTCCAACGCCTACTGGTGAAATACTGCTCGCCTCGAAGAGACTGGCACAACACGAGATGCTGCCAGGCGTGGCAGACCCCGGAGTCGCCGTTCTGCAGAGAATATTGCTGCTGTAGCCGAGGATGTCATGGAAGCGCCGTCGACATCGATCAGACGACGTGCCACGCAAATGGGTATCAGTCAACGGTCTTTACAGCGAATTTTGGTAAAAAATTTGAAGATGTTTCCGTACAAAGTCCAGACGGTGCATCAGCTGTTAGCTGCTGACCGCCAATCGCGTCTAACATACGCTCAAGCCATCCTTAATCACCACCAAGAGGAAGACGATTTTTCATTAAAAATAATCATGAGTGATGAGGCCCATTTCCATCTTACCGGGTACGTAAATAAGCAAAATTTACGTGAAAATCCGCGTTTAACCCACGAAGAGCTATTACACCCGCTCAAAGTCATTGTATGGTGTGCTTTTTTCGCTGGAGGAGTCATCGGACCTTTTTTATTCAAAGACGTAGCGGGCCAAACGGTTACTGTGAATGGTGAGCGCTACAGAGCAATGATTAACGAGTTCCGTTTGCCGCAACTTGATGAATTGGGATTGGAAAACATGTGGTTCCAACAGGACGGTGCAACGGCATACACTGCACGTGCCACAACCGATATGCTGAAGGATGCATTTCCCGGGCGCCTAATCTTCCGTTTTGGCGATTTGCACTGGCCAGCAAGATCGCCTGATTTGACCGCTGCAGGCTTCTTTTTGTGGGGCTTTCTGAAGTCGCGGGTTTATGTCAACAAGCCTCAGACTCTTGCAGCTCTTAAAGACAATATCCGTCAAGAATGTGAGGACCTATCGCCGGAAGTTTTGGCCAAAGTGATGTAAAATGCTATAAAAAGGGCTCAAATGACAATCAACTCTGGCCGGAAAACGAAAAGCTTTTCGGTGGCGTCATCATCTAGAATAGTAATAGACCCAAAGGTTAGGTTGGGCAGGTGGCTGATGTATAAGGCAGCGTCACTTGGATTCTAAAGTTCGATAGACCAGATAAACCATGCAGAAAAGATGCTTCAAAATGTAGATGCCCTTAGATTTGCAAGAGTACATCGATTTGATGAAGATTAAGTATTCTGGCACACAACCCAAAAACACAGTGCCCAGTGAGGGTTGTGTACTTTAATTCATACGAATTATCCAACTATTAAAGGTTAATGATTAGTTATGTAAAACTCTGAAGTTAGCGGACTGATTTAGGTCAAAGTTTTAACAATGATTGTCAATGTATACAAGCCTTAGAATTATAAGGTATACACTCTTAGTTTTAGATACATGCGTGAAATATATAGCTAGCTATGAATGGATATCAGCTTTGGCGGAAAATTTATTGAAGATTTACGTATTAATCTGAAGTTAGTTAACTAATTAAGATGAATACTTCAACAATAATATTTGGGATGCATTGTTCTTTCGATCTGTCTGATGGATATGTGGAAAGTTTTGCTCTAGTTCTTTGTGCAATTATAACATGATTTAATTTATCAGCATTAAAAAGATTTCCGGTCGGGGTTATATGGGAGATAACAGAAAATTTGAACCGAGATCGCCCATTTTCAAAGCCGAACTTTTCAAGAGATCGCCCTGAATAACGATATTGTACAACGTCTTTATACTAGATGCCATCATCGTATCTATTATAATAGATAGATAATTATAATTTGTCATTTATTAGCTACTAAGAGATTGCCTTAGGCGAAGTTATACGGGAGCAATAGTCAAACGTGAACGGATTTCTCCCAATTGCAATTAAACAATTTAAATTTTTGTTGATATGTGAGATACATACATACATATGTAGGTTTTGAACGGATATCATATACTTAGCTGCATTTTTGTACTTCCTAGGAAGATTACCTATAATTTGATATATAAACCATACTCAAATGTAATCATAAAGTTCAAAAGTCAGACATAGAATTAAGATAAATGCAGTGTGTCTGTCTGCTAAAATCAGATTTGTGGAGCTCCTGGAAGGTATACCCATTTGCATTTTACACAAAATTTTAGGATATCGTCCCACCCTGAGCTCCAAAAACTTGACTACAACAGAAAAAAGGACAGACAGGTAGACGGACGGACGGACAGACAGGTAGACGGACGGACGGACAAACAGACGGACGGACGTCGCGAAATCGATTCTCTCGCCGATTCTGAGACGATCGGTACAACTTGAATGGTATTCATAATCAGATTTGTGGAGTTTATATCAGATTTTAGATTTTAGGTATCTCAGTTGTTTATGGACCGCTTTTGATAAAATTTTATAATGTGCTTGGCGGGGGAATTTCCTAAAATCTGATATAAAATTTATGTATGTCCGTGCTCCAGGAGGATGGTTTTTCCTATTTCTGCATTTCATTGTTTCAACAAACATTCTCTAACGCGTACTTTGGGCAATTTGCGATACATCAAATTTAGTGTTTTGGCTGTATCTCAGTTGTTTATAGACCGATTTTGCTAAAATTTTACAGAGTGCTTTGGGGAACCATTTCCTACAATCTGATATATAATATATTATCACATGTACACCAGGAGTACCTTGTTTCTCTTATTATTTAAAAGTGTGTTTCAATCAAAAATTTTAAAATTTTCGTCTAATTTTTGGTATTTTTTCGATATTTTCGGTGTTTATAAACCGATTTTAATGAAATTTAATAGCGTTCATTGCGGGAGAATTTCCTAAAATCTGGTATATAATTTATGTAGGTCCACCCTCCAGGGGCTTCAGAAACTTGATTTCAACAGACAGACAGACAGACGGACAGACAGACAGACGGACATCGCTTAATCGATTCTCCTCCCGATTCTGAGTCGATCGGTATAATTTTTATGGGGTCTACGATCACTAATAAAAAAATTACAAACGGAATCACAAACTTATAATACCCTTTCACCTATTGGTGAAGGGTATAATAATTGACAAAATTTAATAAAAATGAAATATTTTTTCCGCTCAGATGTTGTTCGATTTGAGTCAGTGTTGCCAATCGCTGATATGTAAGAGTATATTATCTCTGGTTTTGTTGTGTTGCTGCGAAATAATGGATTTTATATGTTTTCGAATCTGTGCCTAGTTTCTGTAACACTTGCATCGATAAATTATTCGAGTGTTTAGTAGCTACTCTTTTTAGTTTCTCGAACAATGTGACCGGAAATCGATCAGCTTAAAATCTAGTTTTTATTACATTCTTACATTTTACATATTTGCATTTTACATGTTTGCATAATTGTGTAATTAGAAAAGGAGTTCTTGGAGTTGCCAGACTAACTATATATTACTACAATCTCGGCCGACCTGACAATACAATCGACCTCGATTGTTTTTATGTCTCCAGGAATTCCTCTTCTAAATACTCATAATCTTCGCATTCTGAAGTGTTGCCTTCAGGGTCACCCAAGACTTCGTAACCTTTATGTTCCAACCATTTTTTTAAACGCGTTGAATCTACTATGCCTTTGTATGGCATTTGTGTTATTTGGCAGTTTTCAACATCGGAAATTTCGTACCGATCATTACCCAATTGCTTCTTTATTATGTATGGCAAGCGGTATTTCGGCATCAACTTCTTGTTCATACCTGGAGTTGTATCGATGTTCTTTAATACTACTAAGTCTCCTATTTCAAATATCTTAGCTGGTACGTGGTGTTGGCTAAAATATTTCAAGTTGTTTTCTTGTGTTTTCTGAATATTTTTTGCAGCTTGTTCTCTAATTTCATGTATATTACTTTCTTCGTTTGAATATTGCTCTATTATGTGTTCTGTAAACTCGTCAATTATATCGCCCCTTTGTTCCACACCGAACAAAATTTCACTTGGTGAATGTCCTGTAGACCTTTGAATTGTATTATTTATCGCAAATTCTATCCTAGTCAACTTTTCTACCCAGTCTGCATGTTCAATTGGTTCTGTCACCTTTGCTAACATAGCCCTTAAGTCTCTATTCAGTCTTTCTACTTGTCCGTTTGACTGAGGCGATGCTACAGATATTTTTACATGTGCAATGTTTCTTTCGGAAAGAAATGAACTAAATTCATTAGACGTAAAGCAAGTTCCCCGATCACTTATTATTCGCCGCGGCCTACTGTAATATTCGAAATACTTCTTTAATGCACAACATGCCTCCTTTGTTCCAGGTGCGTTTACTGCGTATAGTTTAGTAAATTTAGTAAAGGCGTCTGCTACCACAAGAATATGTTTTCGCTTTGATTTTATCGACGGCAAAGGTCCGAAATGGTCGATATGTAATGTATCAAATGGCACAGGCTTTTTATTAATATTAAATAAATTTCTTTCATTTTTCCTCTGCGGTGTGGAATAAAATATACATTTAAGACAATTTCTTATAAATTTATTTATCTCTTCTTTCATCCCTGGGAACCAATAACATTTTTTTATTTTGTTCAAACATTTTTCAATCCCCACATGACCATACCCCTCATGTATCGTTCTTATCACATTTTCCTCAAGCTCAGCCGGTACATACAATTGTTGCTGACCATTATTACCTATTCTAAATACCAAACCATTTTCTAATATGTATCCACTTAATTCTCCAATTTCAAGTTTATCCCTAATAATACGTAAGTTTGTATCTCTTGATTGTGTTGCTTGTATGTTCAAATCGATGTCACTATCTTCGATCATAGCTAGGACAGGGTTCCGACTTAAAGCATCTACATGAGACATTAACTCGCCTTTCCGATGTCTAATATTGTAATCAAAATTTTCTAGTTCCAAAGCCCATCTCGCTATTCTTGGGTTAATTAATTTTTTACTCAGTGTTAACGTTAGAGAGTTGCAGTCCGTTACAATTGTAAAAGGAATTCCCTCCAAGTACACTCTAAACCGTTTCAACGCATAAATAATCGCAAGTGTTTCTAATTCAAAACTATGATATTTGGCTTCAGGTGGTGAAGTGCATTTTGAGTAGTATGCTATCGGGTGATATTTGTTATCTTTTTGTTTTTGCAACAGCACTGAACCATATCCCTTAGAACTCGCATCAGTATGTAACTCCGTTTATATACAGCTAAAACTGGGCCATTTACCAGTTTATCCCTCAACGTCAGGAAAGCTTCTTCACATTCATTTGTCCATACGAAATCTTTACTCCTTTTTAAATCTGTCAATGGCTTCGCTATTCTTGAAAAATTGTACACAAATCTTCGGAAAAACGCAAAAAGTCCTAAACATCGTTCTAGACTACTATGATCTACTGGCACTGGATACTCATTGACAGTTTTGATATGCTCATCATTTGGTCTTATTCCATTTTCATTTACCTTATAACCTAAATAGTCTACTTCTTTGTATGCAAATTTGCACTTCTTGAGATTCAACTCTAATCTGTTGCTTCTTAAAACCTGTAGTACACTTGCCATAATATCTAAATGTTCTTCCATTGTTTCAGTTGCTATGATTATATCGTCCAAGTATACAACTATTTTGCCTGCATCAATAAACTGTCTGAGAATTTTATTTATGTATCTTTGAAACACCGCACCTGCATTCTTAAGCCCAAATGGCATGTAGCAATATTCAAATTGACCCAAGGGGGTTACAAACGCTGTATATTTAATTGAGTCTTTATGCATTAGGATTTGGTGGAAACTATTTCTTAGGTCTAATGTCGAAAAATATTTCTTGTTTCCTAAATAGTCTAAACAGTCCTCTATGATTGGCATAGGGTAATTGTCTTTCAGAGTGATCTTATTTAGTGATCTATAATCGACGCACATTCTTATATCGCCGTTTTTCTTTTTTACTAATACTATCGGGGAAGCATAAGGTGACTCACTTGGACGAATTATTCCGGCACCTAAAAGTTCATCTAGTTTAGTCTTAACCTCCTGTCGTTCTCGATATGAGAGCCGTCTAGGTCCACTGTATATTGGCACGTCACTTGTTAATCTTATTTGCATGCAGTAATCTGTTTCTATTTGGCCCCCGCCTATGTTTTCTAAATAATTGTCTCTTATGATAGTCTTAAGTTTAACAATGTCCTTACTCCCTATTCTGGCATCTACGTTAAGATTATTCACGTCATCAATCTCATAAATCACTTTTCCAAGCTCACTACATTCTTCTGTTCCCTCAAGTACTTCTAATTCTTGACGCTCGGCCTCAAAATCAGAAACAATTGTTTTATTGTTTCTAATATTTTTTTCTTTATATTCATTTTTTTTTTAAATCGCATTCGTTTTCTTTCCCGGTTAAATTTTTTATTGAATCTTGGGCAACCCTGTACAAATTGAAAGACTTAAGCGCACTGACGTATTGTTTATTTAATTTTTCATTTTTATTCAAATTCAATTTTAGCAATTCATCTTTTTTATATTTGTGTTTTACTTTACATAAATAAAAATTTAGTTTCGATAATAGATCACGCCCAATTAATATTGGCACCAAGGCTCTATTATCAGGTAGTATGAAAAAATTGTGATTTACTTTTATATCTTGGAACATAAATTTACATCGGACTTGACCGCACATAGTAATTTTATTATTTCCTACTCCTCTATAGGTCGTAGCAACTACGCTTTCTTCAACAGAACACGGCACTAGTGACTGCTTAATGCAACTAATTGGGCTACCAGTATCGAAAAGGGAAAGACAGTTATTTACCTCAATGCGCTTATTTTGCTTATCAAAGAAGGCAACACTTACCTGTTGATATGCGTCTACTATGTCGTCTCTATCTACATCTACGGCTGCAACTCCTCTCTTTTTTGGACAATCTTTATGGTAGTGACCCACCTCGGCACAGTTGAAACATGAATTCGGGGGACGTCTTGGTTTTGGGCACTTACTCTGGAAGTGCCCAAATTGCGAACAGTTAAAACATCTTACATCGTCTGTTGCTTTCGCTGCAATTTGAGTACTTGTGACCACCGCTTTTGGCCTAATAATACCACTTAATTGGCTTTGACGTTTTTGCTCGTACCAATCCAAACGCTCAATCAAGTCTCCTATTGATTTGGCTCCGTATAAGCGGCTAATGTTGTTCGACGAATCAGGGATCCCGTCGATTACAAATTCCACCAGCTCTCTTTCGTCAATATCCGCCTTTGACGCAATAGACTGCATCGATATTAAATAGCTTATACAAGTTTCTGTATGTTTTAGTTTACGAGACTGTAATTGCCTATACACCTCTTGCCGAGTTATAGTACGTTTAAAGGTAAACGTCAAACTTGCTTTTAGGTCTTGGAATTCTCTCAATCCCAAATTGTTGATATGCTGCTTAGCTGTGCCGACTAGGCGACGACGAATGGCTATACATTTTTCTTTATCATTGTATCCGCACATGTTTGTATAGTCTTCAAATTGTATAATCCATTTGTTGACATCGTACTGGTCATCACCGCTGAAAGTTGGCACCGCCGCTTCCAATTCTGTTGAGTCAATTCGACGAGCATAAGCAACTGGGCTAAGGTTTTCCTCCAAAGCGCGTATTTGCTGTTGGATTTTTAGCATTTCTAACTGTAGTTGTAATTTTTTAAGTCCTTCGGTTTCGGGGTTGCTGTCAAAATAGGGTATATCGGTACTTCTCCCTATTTGGGCGCTTGTGACCTTGACTGCAGTGTCATTAGGATGAAGAAAATTTTGTTTTCCTGCAGTTGACGAGTCCGATATTGGAATATTCGCAGTCTCCGGCTCAGTGTCTAGCTCATTTGCATTGACAGCGGGTGACATAAGTGCAGCAGTCATCATTGCGGGAGTCAATTGGACAGCGGGCATCTGGTAGGAAGGCATCTGGTCAGTGAGCATCTGATCGGAAGGCATCTGTGCGGCAGAAATTTTTTTGGCAGGAATCTGGACTGTGGGCATCTCATCAGCCGGTTTTATAGCTGTGATCGCATGGACCACACTATCGTCAGTACAGTTTGCATCAGCCGCATTAGCACTGGGCGCCACTTCGTTTGCATACTCTTTCCTGGCCATATACAAAGCCTTTAATTGGCTCAGCGTTGCTGTGTCTGGAAATTCTATTCCAGCTCTTTTTAAATGGTCAATCAACGATTGACGGCTTGGACGCAAGTCCATTTTAAATTACAATTTTGTTAAAGTAATTTTTTTGTTTATTAAATCAGTGGTACCCCACACCTGATGTTTTAGTAGCTTCTCTTTTTAGTTTCTCGAACAATGTGACCGGAAATCGATCAGCTTAAAATCTAGTTTTTATTACATACTTGCATTTTCCATATTTGCATTTTACATGTTTGCATAATTGTGTAATTAGAAAAGGAGTTCTTGGAGTTGCCAGACTAACTATATATTACTACAAGTGGAACAATGAAAATTAAGAAGAAACTAGTTGAATTGAAACAAAATGTAATTTTTTTCATCCAAGTGATTCTGTAATTTATTTTTGTGAGAACTATCTGTCATTCGACAACTTACGTCAAATTTATTGGAAATGTGCTAGTAAAACTGTTTCTGTAAGCGAGTGATGCGAAAAGTTTTTCATTTTATCTGTCAAAACAATTCGCACGTATTAAAGGCGCCGAAAAAGAAACATTTGAACTAAAAAGTAAAAACAAATACATAATTAAAACATATAATTAAATAAAATGTAATCAATTGCTTCATTTTATTTATTCAAACATTTTCCATTTTAATTAGTTTCAGAAAATTTAAAGAATATCAAAAATATTTCGGCGATCGTTTTGTTCGTCAACTAACAACACCACACTAAACATTTAAAATAATACATACATATATATATATGTCTATATATATATTTTTTTTTTTTTTTCTTCTTTTTAATTAATTTTTTTATATTTTTTTGCACCAACTTTTTTTTTTATGATAAAATTTTACTTTTTCTGCCAGCTGTTTTCTTTTTGACAAATGTATTGGAAGTTTCCAATAAAAACGTAATCAGTGTTGCTAGTTCTCACTTTGAGTTACAGAAACACTTTTTTCTTTCAGGTCGAGAAACGGTGGAATTTTTTGTTTCATACTTTTCGCTGTGAAAACTTATCACTTTGAGTTACAGAAACGACCTACTGGATGAGATTATAGATTATGTGTACAAAAAATCTTTAGTTTTATGTGTATCTCGAATTTTTCAACGGAAATGTTATTTGTATATGCCCCACAGGACTAAAAAACATCAGTCCCTTCGCAAGAAGATATATTACATAACTGAGATAGATACACAATTATGATGGAATTAGAATAGTTTTACAAAATTCAGTACAATTAGAAAATGTATGTATGTATGTATGAATGTATGTCGATAATGAATAAATCACATTAAAATCATATGACTTTTCATACATGTTTTTTAAACAAAGTGGACTTGGTTTTGTTAAAATCGAGAAAGAAATCATCTCAGCTTAAAAACCCTTTTTAAACCCAATAACTTAAGAAAGAGTCATTTCTTTATCATCTAAAATGGGGACTTTTTTCATGGGTATTAAATGATATTTAATCCCTAATGCAATCCTGAAACTTATTTTATGGTTAAGGACTTGTTTCGTTGAGATTTATTTTATTCCCCTCTTTTATAGGTATTTTTGAACTGTAGGGTTCGTTTGAATATATTTATTTTTGTATGCCTTTACAAAATGATTTGTTTATAAAATTTTTAATTCTTTTTGTATTAGATTAAAGGTGGGTTTTTCACTTGTTTCTCATCTCCTTTCTGTGATTCTACAAACAACAAAAACAAAAAATTTCTTTACTTAACTCACTTCCGTGCAAGCCTTAACTTCTTTGTATTGCCATATTTATAATAATGTATTTCTGATGTAAGTATGGCAATGTTAGCAAGTGTCACAATTTGCTATTAATTTTATGAGAAAATTTGAAAAGAAGAAGAAAACTGCGCGGACTTTTTTTGGATTTTTAAATATTTTTAAGCAAAAAATGAATAAACTTAAATAAATAAATAGAAACTGTTGACTTCGACACTTCATTTACATCCCCTATAGACATTAGCATTCCACCGGTGGTGTACACTCTCAATGTGATTAACATTTGCTCTTCTGATAGAGCGTTGTTCCTAAAAGCATATTTCTAAATTTATTTAGCAATAAGTTAAATAAAGCTACAAACCAAGTTGTTGCATTTTTGATGTGCGGTCCAATAATTTCCAGAATCATATTTGCAGAATGTTTTGTCAGCCGGAATATTTGCATGAATTCCAGATCATTATATAAATGGAAGTGATTTCGACGTGTCCTTATTACACGTTTTTTTCTTAAGATTATCCTATTTAAAACTTGAAACGTCTCTAAATCTCTTAAATCTTCCTCATCGCTGGAATAACCCATTTTAATTATATTTTTTTACAAAAAATACTTTTATTTCTTCTGCTGTGATCAGCTGTTTTTGTTTTGACATTTCTAATCAAAAGTTAAGCCGCCAACAATGAGGGGTTAAACCAGCAAATAAAATGAGTTAACTTAGAAGTAAAAAACAGCTTTTGTTGATAAAATGTAATTTAATCTCGATGTATGAGTTAACTACCAAGTAAAACATCGGCCCTAGGAATTGAAATAATTTAAATTAAATCTAAATAAGAATTAATTCTTAAAAGTTAAGGCTTATGACTTTATTCAGGTGAATGTATTATAGGAATGATATAAACACTAAAATGAATTTGATTTTAAAATATGGAATTATTAATTGAGCCTTTCGAACCTCTGGTTTCTACCCAGAGGTTATGCTCAACAGATGCCACCGAACACATACGGTCAACGAACGGCAGCATCAACCTACGTGCCACAGACAACTAATAGTTATCTTAACGCAATACCACAGTCGTATTCTTCATATCGGTATACTTCAGCCTGTTCCTCAAAACGTTTTCAACAGTGGCAATAACTACGCAAATATAAGAGAAATAATAAGTCTTCTACCCGATTTCAACCCAACGTCGAATGAATCATTGAATTCCCTGCAAGTTGTAAAACGAGTAGAGATGCTTTTGGTTGGGATGACCAATCCGTAATTTTTGGTGTGCAACAGCAAATGAGTGGTCCTGCAAAGCATTGAATTGACTCAATGCAGGAAGTATTTCTCTCGTCGCCACAATTTATTAATCAATTTCTTGCAGATTTTCCTTGATCCGAAAATGTAGCCGATGTACACATAAAGAAGTCACAAATGATTCGTCACTTCAACGAAACTCCACAAGAGTATTATTACAAGATGCTGTGTTTTGGTAAAAAGGGTGGTTTGACCGAAAGTGCTATTACCCGTCACATAGTAAATGGCATCAACGATCCCGACTTGAAAAAGAAAATATCCAACGACTACGTAACGTGCAACCAACCCCTCTGTGACATCAACAGCTATTGTAATTATAACGAAATTAAAACTCCAAATGCAGTGTACAACAAAGTAAGGAAAAATGTTAATGAAGCCACAAAACCCGAGGTCATCATCAGTAAGGGTAAGAAATGTATGGATAAAATTAAATGTTTTAATTGTTCCAAGTACGGACATTACTCTGCCAAGTGCCCGGAATCCTCAAAAGAAAATGCGTTGTGCAAAATGTAATAAAACGTCGCACAAAACAGAAGATCGCAGAACAATACCAAACGAAAACGCAAATGTAAACAAAGTTGTTAGCAGTACTCCGAAGCCGACCGAAAATCTTACCAAAACAGTTAAAGTAAACGGCGTTGAAACGCAAGCGTTTGTCGACTCGGGCTGTGATTACAGTCTTATTAGAAAAACTTTTACAAATAACTTTGAAAATAAATTTTAGTGTAGTCAAAATTTGAGAGGTTTTGCAATTTCATAGTGATGAAAATGTAAGAGTTAATATGGAAATAGATAGTATTTTATTTGAAGTTGATCTAATGGTGGTAAACGATGAGTTATTGTCCCACGATATCTATTTGGGCCGTAATGTGCTTTGCCAAGAAGGCAAACGAACCATCATAGAGGGAGGTGATTGTCGGATTCAAATAGAAGATTTCGGTAAACAATTGCAATCATTGCTTATCGAACGTAAAGCCTGTTTTGCTGAAAACGTCAACGAGTTGGGTAAATGCAATCTACAACAAATGGAAGTTCAAGTCACTACACCTCAGCCGATATGTGTTAAGCCGTATATGATTCCTTTTGCTAAACGGGCCATAGTCGCAAATATTGTTGAAGAACTACTTGCAAACGATATAATGCGAAAATCAAACTCCCCATATGCTTCTGGTGTTGTTCTTGTAGAGAAGAAGAATGGAGAACAAAGGTTATATGTTGATTACCGCCAGTTAAACAAGATCACCATGAAGATTCCGTATCCGATGCCTGTAATCGAGGAGCAGTTTGCAAAATTGTCGGGTAACCGTCATTTTACGACGCTAGATCTGTATGGATTACCATCAGATCTAAATAGCAGAAGACTCGAAGAAGTTTACAGCGTTCGTAACATCCGAGGGTCATTACGAATTTAATAGAATGCCCTTTGGACTCGTAAATGCTCCGGCAGTATTTCATGCCGTAATGAACCACGTTGCCGAAAGAATGATGCCAGGTGAAGTGCTGATCTATTTAGATGACGTAATAATACCCAGTAAAACGTTGGCTGAAGGTATTGAACGTTTAGGACGATTTCTAAAAATTTTGCAAGAGAGTGGTCTTACCTTGCGCATGGATAAATGCAACTTCCTCACAGAAAAGATAACATATTTGGGTCACAATGTTTCGACAGAAGGTATAACACCCGGTGATGAAAAGATAAGTGCCATTCGAAACTACAGGGTACCGAAAAACGTAACCTAGGTTCGCCGATTCCTTGGTAAAACAGGTTTCTTCAGGAACCTGTTTCATTGGGACGAGCCCCCAACAGCAATCATTTTCAAAACTGATCGACATCCTTGGTAAGCAACCTATATTGTTAACGTATAATATGGCAGCAGACCACAAGGTTCACACCGATGCCAGTAGTATTGGGCTTGCTGGTGTTCTTCTGCAACGCAATAATAATGGCAGGTGGCAACCTGTAATGTATTTTAGTCGACATTGCTCAGATACGGAGGCAAAATACCACAGTTATGAGTTGGAGGTATTGGCAGTGGTTGAGACGTTAGAACGCTTTCGAATTTATTTGTTGGATAAACCAATAAATAAATTCGATAAACCAAAATCGGATTTCATATTACAAAATCAACGACTATATCGGAAAACGCAGAACGGTTAGTGATACCGAAAGCAGTACGATGGCGAGTCGCAAAACACTGCCATGACGATGTAGGGCATTTTCACCTTGACACGACAATTGAACGAGTTCAACGATCATTTTGGTTTCCACGTATGAGAAAGTATCTCAAGGAATACATCGCTGCATGCACCGAGTGTTGCTACAATAAATTTAATACACATCGATCATTTGGGGCCGTTCGTGAAAAGTTAAAGTGGTCATACTCATGTTCTAGCGATATCCGATGCGTTCACGAAATTCGCTGTTGTAAAGGCTGTTGTAAAGGCAGTACGTAATACCAAAACAGCCCCGGTGATAACCGCATTAAACGAACTTTCTAGTTACATTGGCTTGCCAAAACGTATAATAACAGATCGTGGCACAGCGTTCACATCAAATATGTTTGAGGAATATTGCGATGTTAATAATATTCCACACACGAAAACAGCAGTCCGAACACCCAGAGCGAATGGCCAGGTTGAACGGCTCAACCAGAATATTTTAAACTACCTCCATACTACCACCGAGGAAACTAAAGATTGGGACAAAACGTTACATGTCCTCCAGTGGTCCATTAATTCGCAGAAGAATTCAACAACCGGATTTTTTCCTAATGAACTGATTTATAATTACAACCCCCTTGATGTAACACAAAATCGATTACTAGCTGCTATACAAGACGACGTGATGCCTAATGAAAATGTGACTGTAGATGAAAAACGTGCCTTGGCTGCAAAGAACATCATACAAGAACGAGAAAGGTGGAAGAAACATTTTGATGTAAAACATACGCGACCTACGACATACACCGAAGGAGATTTGGTTCTTTTAGAAAATGAACCTCAATCCTCTGGTGACTCACGGAAAATAGAACCTAAGTATCGCGGTCCGTATACCGTCACGAAGGTGCTAGGAAACGACAGATATTTGATCGAAGATATACCAGGTCTTCAAATAATAAACCGCAGGTTTTGTTCAGTTTGTAGTTCCGACAAGATTAAAAGATGGTGCAGTGGCGAGCCTGATCTTGATATCGACGACGATGAAGTCGAGGACGACTTAGACTCAGGATTGGCCAAGCTGTCAACTAAACAAAAGGTAGATAGATACCTATAAATCCAACACTGTATAATACAGCAACTATGTATTTTCAAACAAACCCGTCAACGATGCTTATAGTATACGAAGCGGTCCTGAACGCAACAAGAAAACTTTTGTATTAATTTCAATTTTCGATTATATAAAAACTTTGTTTCTTTTATTAATTATTATATTCAAGACTTGCAATTTACTTAACACATATTTTTTTTTTTCATAATACTCTCTAGCCTTCTTTGAGAAGTGGTTAAAGTACACAAAGAATGTATGTTGTATATGACTACAACTCATCACATGACTCCAACTATTTTTGCCTTGACATGTAAATATTTCCCCAATAATTAAAAAAGATTTCAGTATATGCATGTATTTTAGTTTTTGAAATATATTTATCTAATTTAAACAAAATAACCCACACATAAAATTAACCAAAAACTGTCAATAATAACTCAATATGACTACCACTATGTATAATCATCTTTACATAACATAACATAATTTTGTCCACCAAGCATGTTCTATGCGACACACTGTGAGTCTGGGTGAATGAGAATCACCGAAATTATCAACGTATACTATGGAGAGAAGACCCCAATGATGTTCTCAAACACTTTCAATTGTGTACCGTCACATACGGTACAGCCTCTGCACCACACCTCTCTGTAAGAGTTTTAGAACAAATCGCCAAACAAATTGCATCAAGAATATTGATGGAAGACGAACTCATGGAAAATCGTAAAGAACTATTTAATCTACTTTCACAAGCCGGACTGGAGTTGAGTAAATGGGTATCAAATTGCAATGTTGTTCAGTTAGCCGATGTTGATGAATGCGAATTTAGGAAAGATGACTCAACAAATGTACTCGGTATCTATTGGAACTCGAAAGAAGATAGTATTCGATATAAAATCAACTTAGATGACTCACAACATGCAACTAAAAGAAGAGTTATTTCAGACGTAGGTCATATTTTCGACCCTCTATGTTTAGTTTTGCCTATCGTTATCAAATTTAAAATTCTTTTCCAAGAATTATGGTTGTTCAATCTTGGATGGGACGAACCTTTACCTACAAATTTAACAAATCTATGGATTAAGTATAAAAATGACTTATTAAACCTCTCAAAATTGAGGTTACCCCGGTACGTACAAAACTCATAATCGAGTATTCAACTGCACGGTTTTAGTGATTCCTCCATTAAGGCTTATGCTGCTGTTGTTTACTGCCGTTTAGAAAATAAAGATGGAAATATACACGTAAACCCACTAGCCTCAAAGACTCGTGTAGCGCCACTAAAGCAAATCTCTTTGCCAAGACTAGTTATGCGGTGCTTTGCTCTTAACTCGTTTAATGAAATTTGTAATTTCATCATTGCCTAATAAAATTATTGAAATCAATGCAAGGTGCGATTTTACAGTTGTACTATCATGGTTATCCATGCAATCTACAAAACTGAAGACGTTTGTGGGAAATCGTCCTTCCGAAATGTTAGAGACACTCCCTCTCAATATTTGGAAACCTGTGAATACTAAGGAAAACCCGACTGACTGTGCCTCTCGTGGTTTAATGACAGACAAATTGTCAGAACTTGACCTTTTTAAAACAAAACAACTACAAGATGACATTTCTGCACTGGGAGTCTCCCAACATAACATTTGTATGAGGACGTAGCCTCCGAAATGAAACCTGTTCAAACAATCTCAACAAATGTAGCTACAAATTCGAAGAGTGAAGTTTATAAATCTCATCCTCTCGATCTCATACTTCAAGGCGTTTCTCACTGGTATAAACTTATACGAATTGCCGCATATTTAAAATGATTTATCAATCTACATATACACAAAATTAAGATTCTAGCTGAATATCTCACATACGATGAAATTGGTAAACTCATCTGTCTCAGAATGGCTCAAAGTTGTTATTCAGTGGAAATATCTAGTTTGCAACATGATGGAAAAATAGAAAACAGTTCCAGCTTGATACAACTCTCCCCATTTATTGATGACAATGGATTATGTGAGCCGCCGTGGTATAGCAGGTTAGTCTCCGCCTAGCATACCAGAGGTAACATGTTCGATCCCCGTCCGGACCCAATTGAAAAAAATACATTTTCAAAAAAAAAGCGCCGGTTCACCTCATAACTCAGCTAGCCATTGGTTATTGTGTATTATTTAGGCTATGAAAAACTTCTCTAACTAATGCATTTGCCGTTCGGAGCCGGAGTTAAAACGTAGGTCCCTTTATCTGAGAGAAATTGGAATGTTGTAGGGGAATTATATATATATATATATATATATATATATATATATATATATATATATATATATATATATATATATATATGGATTATTAAGAGTCGCTGGACGCATATCAAACTCAGAACTTGCAACGGAAACGTCCTATAATCCTTCTAAAGGATCATAAGGTAACCAAACTCATACAAGCCGAAGAACATATAATGAATCCTGGCGTTTCAGCACTTTTTGTTATCGTCCGACAGCAATATTGGATTATTGGAGCCAGGAATTTAATTCGCAAACTTAATCACAAATGTTTGATTATTGGAGCCAGGAATTTAATTCGCAAACTTAATCACTAATGTTTCAAGTGCTTTCGACAAGCAAAACTCAACAAAGAATGGCTAATCTACCCACAGTACGTGTTAGACAAGCATTCCCTTTTCAAAATACTGGATGTGACTTTGCCAGTCCAATTACATTGAAGATTCATCATGGTAGAAATTCCAAAACATCTTACACAATGCTTTTTGGCCGCTTTGCGTCGCTTTGTTTTTGGCAAATACTCAATAATTTACAGCAACAACGGCAAAAACGTTGTCGGTGCAAAACGTTAATGTATTAACAACTTCAGGCTGATGACCACAACAAAATCATCACTGAAGCATTGGCAAAACTAAGACATGAAGTGGATGTTTATACCACCCTACTCACCACATTGGGGTAGCATCTGGGAGTCAAGTGTACGGTCAGTCAAACTTCACCTACGCCGCGTAATTGGCCCAACTACACTTACATTTGAACAAATGCGAACCCTTCTTGCCCAAGAAGAAGCCGTTATCAACTCTACACCTTTGGGGTTCACTGCAGACACTGAAAGTAATTATCTATCACCTTCGCACCTCTTGATAGGCAGGCCGACTGAGGGTAACTTAACTGAATTAAACCAAAACCGAAGGATTTTCGCGTAGATGGAGTAGGGAATATTTAACCTCACTTCAGCACCGCCCTAAGTGGAAAACTGTTTAACGGAACATAACAAAAGATGATATCGTTTTTGTGAAAGAAGATAATGATCCAACTTCTATTTGGATAATGGGGCGCGTAATAGAAACCTTCCCTGGTAAAGATGGCTTGGTAAGAGTGGTACAGCTTAAGACGATCAATGGTACGATGATGAGGCCTATTTCCACAATCATCAAACTTCCCTTATGCTAAAAAGCTGTTTCAGGGATGTTGAGGAACCATACCCTTGAATGCATCACTTACATAATTGCAACATCTTATATAACTTACATAGTTTATCATGTTTAAAATTAATGTTAATTTGAGGCTTGATGATGGCTTTTGGAACCGTCAACAGGAACCATGTTCCCTACTCCCTTACATTAGTATATCCCCAGAATATAACACTTTCATCTCCATGGCTTACTTTCTGGCATACAGGTGCAACATTTTAATAGATTTTTTTTATTTTTTATTTGACAAAAACTACTTTATGTGATGAGAGTGCACCTGTAGGCCAGAAAGTATGATATGGAGGTGATAACGCATTCACCTCCATATCATACTTTCTGGCCTGGGGATATATTCATATAGTGGAGTAGGGAACATGGTTCCTATTGACGGTTCCATAAGCCATCATCAATATTTAAGAGTATTGAATGATTTTGCATTTCCCTCCGGCGATAAATTGATCGGAGAACCATTAATTTTTCAGCAGGATAACGCTCCATGTCATAAGAGCAAGATGATCACAAACTTTGTAACAGAGGCTGGTGTTCAAAACTCTGGATTGGCTTCCCCAAAGTCCAGTTTTTTATGTAATAGAAAATGTGTAAAACAGAAAGCAAAACAGATCTGCGGATTTGACAAAAACAAATAATAAAATGGTTATTGAGGTCGTAAATGCTTGGAAAGAGATTTCAATGCAGTTTCTGCAGTTCTCGGTGGATTCTGTTCCGAACCTCCACCAAATCGTTTTAAATGCTAAAGGAGAATATATTTTTGATTAATTTAAATAATTATTATTAATTTTTGTTAAATACGCTCTGTAAAAATGTGTCAAATACTTATGCCACATCCTAAAATTTCAATTAAAAAATAATATACAAAACTTTTAAAATATGAAAGGTCTTTTGTTTTCTAATAAATTACAATATTTTTTACTATTTTCAATATTTTTAATTTATTTTTTAATTGCACAGGACCGGAAATAGAAAAAGAAAAACAGCTGGTATGTCAAAATAATTCTGCCGACTAGTGTATGTCAACGAATGCCAACCATACAATCTACGAAATGCAAATGATTTTAGGATACATAGACCAACGAACAATGTAATAAAGAGATGCGTGTTACATAAAGGACTACAACTATTAAATCAACTTTCGCCAATATACAAAATTAAAGAAATATAAAAGAAACTGTATTCATTTTGTTAAAAATAATATTCAGAGCACTTAAACATTTTTTTAAAATAATTTAATGTAATATAGCCAGTAAAAAGTATTTTAAATACTACTAAATAAATAATAAGTAAGAGTGGTATATTCGGGCTGTGCCAAATCTTGAATTAAAAAAATAAATTAAAAAATCGTAAGAATGTATGGATAATTATATAGTTTCTGATTACTGACTTAGTTGAGCCCCACATAAATGCTTGATATGTATATTAATTTTCTTTTGTTCATACCAAATGTAAGTCCTAGCAATATTTGCTTATACTAGTATTATATGCAAAGAGTCTTTAAAATTAAGAGATGGACACAAAGGTTAAGTTGGAAAGGTGGCTGATGTCGAAGGCAGCGTCACTTGGATTCTCGATTTTCGAAGATTCGATTTCGAATTTGATGAAGATTAAGTATTCTGGCATGCAACTCAAAAACGCAGTGCCCAGTGAGGGTACGTATCATGCAACTAGTAAAAGTTCTTGATTAGTTATGTAAAACTCTGAAGTAAGCGGACCGATTTAGATCAAGCTATAACAATGATAGTTTTGTCAATGTATACAGGCCTTAGAATTATAGGGTATACACTAGGGGTATAACCAAAAAAAAAAATACCTATCACGACGGGGTGGCTACTGATGTGTTTATCAAGAAAACAGTTTTTTTTAAATCAATTTGGATAAAAAACCTCCCCGCAAAAACCGTTTTTTCTAAAATCTTCCAAAAAATAATAATGTTTAAAATAATTTATGTTTTAGATACCATGCATACAGTCATGACTATATATTAACTTCAGATACTACAAATTATCTTTGTTGAAGCATATAAACTTTTTTTTTTTAATTCAAATACTAAACTTCAAAATGATTTGGGGGGGGAAACTTTTTTAACGCCCGCGAAAAAGTGACCCCACTTTTCGTCATAGATTTTCATGGTCTATATGGCATTGATAGGTATTTTTTGATTATTTAGCAAATTGTTCAAAAGTTATACCCCTAGTATACACTCTTAGTTTTAGATACATACGTGAAATATATAGCTTTTGAATGAATGAATACCAGCTTTGTCGGAAAAGTTACAGAAGATTTACTTATTAATCTGAAAGTTTTGCTCTAGTTCTTTATGCAATTATAATGTGATTTAATTTATCAGCATTAAAGTGATTCCCGGTCGGGGTTATATGGGAGATTTTAATTTTCAATCCCGAACTTTTCAAGAGATCAGAAATATTTTTGTCAAATGTTGTCCCTCTAGAAAGTTTACTTTAGGCGCTATCGCGCTGAATAACAATATTTTACAACATCTTTATACTAAATGTTATAGGTTAGGTAATAAAGGAGGTGTCAAACGACACCATCACTCGGAGACCCCAGGGGTCCATTGTGATCCTTTACTAGAGAAGGAGAAAAAAAAGAATGAAGATAGAGAAAGAGAAAAGATTGTAGAAAGTTGTAGAGAAGACTACCCTATCTAGGCCAATTGAGACCCGTGATGAACCCTACAATATCAATCAACCTACACTGTTGTAGATCCCGAAGGTCAGCAAGGAATCAGCTGCATGAAAATTTGAGTCTTAGGTTTTGCAGCCTTGGACAGGACAGAGAATATGTTCTACCGACGCGGACGAATCCTCATCTAGACATAGTCTGCAGATGTCTGAAATGCTGCTGTCCCACCTATGTAACCTTGAATTTAAGGCCCAATGTCCCGTAAGGACCCCTTACATCTTCTTAAGCTTGACCTATTTAGACCTAATAGAAGCTTAGTACCATTACTGTCCGGTTTAGGCCATAGTGCTCTAGATGTCCTACACGTAACCATGTTGCCCCACAGCCTTGTGGTTTCCTGGCTAGTCCAGGACTTAATGCCCATATAAAAGTGACAGATAAGTGGAGCCAAATCCGACACTCTTTGGCTTAAGTCCAGACTTGAGCCTTGTCTGGCAACTTCGTTGCTAACGATGTCGCTATGACCCGGAACCCAGCACAATATAATCCTAAAGCAAAGAGATAGCTCAAGAAGAGCTATCCTACATTTTTTGACTAATTTGAAGGTAACCCTATAACCCCGCAACGCCTTGAGCGCGGCCTGGCTATCGACATAAATTGTCACCTCACTGTTAACAGCTATAAGACCCTGAATGAGCTCTGTAGCCTTCCAAATGGCAAAAATCTCTGCCTGGAAGACACTACACTCATCCGCGAGTCTAAAGGATTTCTTAATATTTTGATCCCACAGGAAAACTTTAGAACCAGTCCCGCAATCCATTTTAGATCCATCCGTGAAGATCGAAAAACCTTGAAAAAGTACTCTTCCAGTCGGATCTATCGGGGATTACGATCTCTGGTGCTGAGCTAAACAGTAGCTCCTTAACTAAATAGTCAGATCGTGGTAGACCTGACTCCAAGCCCAAGGAGCCTGTTAGGCTCAGGATACAGGAGTGTGCCACATGCCTGTACCTAAGCATACCCGACTAGACTTCTCATAGCCATCCCCTTTATGAAGATATCAAGGGGGTATAACGTTGTTCCTTGTTGACAGAAGGAAGAAAAGAACCTTTGCTAACTGCTTCCCACCATACTGCACAACCATATGTTAAAACAGGCCTTACAATTGTTGTGTAAATCCAATACACAACTATCGGTCTTAAGCCCCATTTTTTACCCACGGAATTCCTACAGAAGTAGTATGCGTTTAGCCCTTTTTTTCATCCTTTCCTGTGTGTTTCTCTTCCAAGATAACTTACTGTCCAAGATAATCCCTAGAAATTTGGCTTCCTGTGACAGTCTTAACTCTACACTATTCAGCACAGGAAGTTTGAAGCTTTCAACCTTATACCTTCTGGTGAAGAGGATCAACTCCGTCTTGTCGGGGTTAATCCCCAGTCCTTTATTACTGGCCAAGGAGGAAAGTTCTCCCATAACCGATTGCATAATATCACTTATTGTATCTGGGAACGAGCAATACTAAGTCAATACTAGCTGGTCAAGTCTTCTTAGAATGACATTGACGGATAGTAACCACAGCAATGGTGATAAAACCCCTCCTTGCGGAGTACTCCTAGTTACTTTTTTACGTAAACTACAGTCACCTAGATTTTAGTTGATGATCCTACTGTTAAGCATGTTCACAATCCAATCTACTAGTAAGCCCTGTATATTTAAGTCCTCCAGTGAACCCCTGATTGCTTCAATAGTAATATTATTGAAGGCACCCTCGATATCGAGGAAAGCGGCCAAAGTATATTCTCTGAATTTCAGGCCCTTTTCAATAAAACTGACCACATCGTGCAACGCACTCTCAACAGATTTACCCTTGAGATAAGCATGTTGAGCGTTGCTAATAATGCGCGTACCTAAAGAGTTCCTAAGAAATAGGTCAATCAGTCGCTCGAGTGTCTTCAAGAGAAAAGACGACAGGCTAATTGGTCCCTGCTTTAGGAATGAAAATCACTCTTACATCCCTCCACCCACTAGGAGTGAAGCCCCCATGGAGGCAGCTAGCAAAAATACTATGAAGAATCGATAGACAATAGTCGGAAGAATTCTGTAGCATAGCGGGAATAATGCCATCCGGGCCTGCTGACTTGTACGGTAAGAACGTACTTACGGCCCACTTAATTTTGTCTGAAGTGACAGGGTTTAATATTTAGTTTTTAGTTTTTTTCCCTAATTATCATATTCGAAGTAAATATGAATCGAATTCATATTTTTATTTTAAACAAAGATAAAATATGACACCTCTCACCTTTTCATTTAAATAAAAACTAAAACCAAAAACTATTTCCAAAATTTCATATATAAATTTACTAATTGCTTCACATATTTTCGTGGAGTGCTAAAATGATTTTAGCTTTTAGGAACTATTTTATACGACAGTAAAAACAAAGAATATGAATTTTTTCATTTTAGCATTTAGTTTTATATTCTTAGTAATGAAAACGAAATTGTTTCTCGCAGTAAAATATGTTCTCATGACTATTTTGAAAATATGAAAAATAAAATTTTGACTAAAATGAACTAAAAAGGTCGACTGCCACTGACTAGAGACAAAAACTATCAAGAAATATAAAACAAAGAATCAAGAAGCCTTCACAAATATTTCATTAAATTTAATTGGCACAAGTAAAATTAATTATTTAAAAGTGATCTTGAGGGAGTGGGGAGGGTGGTAGAAAGAATTAACAAGTTAAATTTGTTTTAAACTGATTCGACTTTACCAGGAGAACAGAAAAACAACAACATAAGTTTCAATAACATATTTTTTCTTCTTTATGTTGTTGTTTTTGTATACAATTCTTTGCCTCGTTTGTTTTTTTAAGTTATTTTTGTTGTTTTTCTATGCAGTAATTCTCTGGTAAGTTTTTTTAAGATCAAAAAATTAACCTTGCAGTTTGAAGGCATAAATTGTCACTAGAACTAAAAAAGCAACTAGGTTTGCCAAATTTTCAGCGTGTTCGTTTGTAAAACTAGGGTCAATATTAGATTTTTTAAAACTTTACTTGTAGAGAGTAACAAAATAAGAATTCTGTAATATATGTCTTTTGTCGTTTAAAACAAACTCAGAGACCACTTCTAGTTTTAAAGGCAACGTTTCCTTGTAAAACTGTTGGGCAATCTTTACAGCATTACAAAGTTCTAAAAATACAAAAAATATACTTAACAGTTGCTTGCTAGTTTTTCTGTTTTTCTATTACATCAATTTAGACCAGCCTTACTCAGCCTTTGCACTCAGGAGCCGAGTACTAATCGGCTTTTTAACATATATTCACAGACATAACACGAACTGTAATCAAATTCCAATACGTGAGAAAGGAAAACAATAATATTTTACTTAGTCTCTTTGCTGCTTTCAACGAAGACGGTTGATGTCGCTCAGATTTCTTAAATACAACAAATACACATGAAATTATTCAGCCTGCATTGCCAATGCTAAAATTTCTGTGTATTCATATCATTGTTTTAATTTTAACGCATTTTTTGTTCGATTTACATTTCATCGGTAACGCTGCATAAGGTTATTTTTACACTAACACATGTAAAACCACAAACACATAAGTATTTTAAGATGTTCTCCCGTTGAGTACCCCTGATTTAGATTAAACAAGTCATACCTAATATTTTTTATCCATTTTACCAGGAAAATAGAAAACGAAGTTTCTTTCAATAACAGAATTTTTTAAAATTTTCTTTTATGTTGTTGTTCTTGTATAATAAATGTTTTTTGAGTTTGTTTTCTGTAAGTTTTTTTTCTATAAAATTGGTCTGCGCTTCCTAAATCTGAATTAAATTTAATAGAAAAACAGAAAAACTAGCAAGCAACTGTTAAGTATATTTTAAGTATTTTTAGAACTTTGTAATGCTGTAAAGATTACCCAACAGTTTTATAAGGAAATGTTGCCTTTAAAACTAGAAGTGGTCACTGATTTTGTTTTAAAGGACAAAAGACATATATAACAGAATCTTTACTTTGTTACTCTCTTTAAGTAAAGTTTTAAAATATCTAATATTGACCCTACCCTGTCGTCAAATGAGTAGTTAACTACAAAAAAAGTTAGCTTTAAGTTAACACGTATCGACTATCTTAAAGTCAACCACAATGCAATGCAGAATTTACATTACATAAAGTGTATACAAACACTGAGCAGTATGTTTTTTAGAAATAATAGAAATATTTTTCTAAAAAACTTCAACAACCCAAAAAAAACAGTTATTGTCATATAATTTAGATTAAAAAATAGGAATTTTATAAATAAATTAAAAGCTGCACAAGTGGCACAGCGTGATAGACTCCGCCTAGCAATCATGAGGTCGTCGGTTCGAATCCTGACAAAAACTTTTTTTTTTTTTGTTTTATTTAAAATTTTTTGGTTTTTTTTTTGTATTTAAAAACTTTTATTTTATAAAAAAAAAAACAAAAAAACAAAAAAGTTCTGTCTGGATTTGAACCCACGTCCTCATGACTGCTAGGCGGAGACTCTACCGCTGCGCCACTTCATATGCTTGAAATGATGCAGCTTATAATTTATTTATTCAATTCCTATTTTTAATCGAAAAAAAGGAGTTGTATAAATAAATTATAAGCAGCTAAGTTTTCGACAGCTGAAGTGGCTCAGTGGAAGTGTCTGCGGTTAGCAGTCCGTGGGACCTCGGTTCAAATCAGGCCGACTTAGAAAATTATTTTTTATTTTTATTTGAAACAGACGTTTATTTCTAACTACATCTAACTTTAAGTTAATTAAGAGTAATGCAGAGTCGGACAATTGACTACTTCCTAGGACATCGCCATGTTAAAATAGTTAGAAAATTACATAGAGAAGTAATCCAAGTGTCAGTTACAACTACTTGAGAAATAGTTAGCTTTAAGTAAATGTAAAGTTAACTGAATGTCCGACAGGGTAGTTTTACAAACGAACACATTGAAGATTTGGCAAACCTAGTTGCTTTTTTAGTTTAGTGACAATTAATGCCTTCAAACTGCAAGGTTAATTTTTTGATCTTAAAAAAACTTACCAGCGAATTACTGCATAGAAAAACAACAAAAATAACTTAAAAAGCAAAAGAGGCAAAAAATTGTATACAAAAACAACAACATAAAGAAGAAAAAATATGTTATTGAAACTTACGTTGTTGTTTTTCTGTTCTCCTGGTAAAGTGGAATCAGTTTAAAACAAATTTAACTTATTAATTCTTTCTACCACCCTCCCCACTCCCTCAAGATCACTTTTAAATAATTAATTTTACTTGTGCCAATTAAATTTAATGAAATATTTGTGAAGGTTTGTTTCTTGATTCTTTGTTTTATATTTCTTGATAGTTTTTGTCTCTAGTCAGTGGCAGTCGACCTTTTTGGTTCATTTTAGTCAAAATTTTATTCTTCATATTTTCAAAATAGTCATGAGAATGTATTTTACTGCGAGAAACATTTTCGTTTTCATAACTAAGAATATAAAACTAAATGCTAAAATGAAAAAATTAATATTCTTTGTTTTTACTGTCGTATAAAATAGTTCCCAAAAGCTAAAATCATTTTAGCACTCCACGAAAATATTCGAAGCAAATAATAAATTTATATATGAAATTTTGGAAATAGTTTTTCGTTCAAGTTTTTATAAATGCGAAAGGTGGTTTTGTTTTATATTGTTGGCACAATTTTATATGAAATATCCGACTCAAATATTATCATAATGTTCAAAAGTTAGACAACAAATAATCAGATTTGTGGAGTTTATATATCAGATTTTAGGAAATCCTCCCACAAAGAACGCTGTCAAATTTCACTACAATCAGTCCATAAACACCTTAGATATCGCTGAAACATACTTACAAAATGTAAACAAAATTTCTTAGACACGTACTTTGGGCAATTTGCTGTACATCAAAAGTAGTGTTTTGGGGATATCTCAGCTGTTTGTGGACCGCTTTTGATAAAATTTTATAAAGTGCTTGGCGGGGGAATTTTCTAAAATCTGATATAAAATTTATGTATGTCCGTGCTCCAGGAGGATGGTTTTTCCTATTTCTGCATTTCATTTTTTCAACAAACTTTCTTTAATGCGTACTTGGGGCAATTTGCGATACATCAAATTTAGTGTTTTGGCGATATCTCAGTTGTTTATTTACCGATTTTGATAACATTTTACAGAGTGTTTTGGGGAACCATTTTTAATCTGATATATAATATGTTATCACTTGTACACCATGAGTATATTTTTTCTCTTGTTATTTAAAAATGTTTTTCAATCAAAAATTTTAAAATTTTCGTCTAATTTTTGGTATTTTTTCAATATTTCGGGTGTTTATAAACCGATTTTGATGAAATTTAATTCATTGAGGGAGAATTTCCTAAAATCTGATATATAATTTATGTAGGTTCATCCTCCAGGGGTTCAGAAACTTATAATACTCTTTCTCCTATTGGTGAAGGGTATAATAATAAAAAATAAAAACATCCCAAATATTTTTGATGAACTATTCATCTAAATTAGCCAACTTACTTTACATATATACACTCACGGTCAGCAGAATAGGTTGACTTTTTTAGTAATAAATTTAAGCTTGCAGCTCTTAAGATAATTCATGAATAGAATTGAGATGTACTTTTTCTGAAAGGCTGAATAATTGAGATAAGGAGTGTAAACAAAGAATGTTTGAAAAAAATTTTACAGTTGAAATATATGCCTCTTTTTGTAATTGATGCAGAAAAATATGAAATATTTTTGCATCACTTGAATAGGTTCACTATATAAATTTGGTTCACTATATAAGGATGAATACTACCTCACATCTGGTCCAGGATTCCGGTATAAATTCTCATATATACCGGAATCCTGGACCAGATGTGAGGTAGTATTCACCCCTAAAGCGGGTAAAGTTTCGGGCAAGTACCTAAACACTATCTCGCAGCGACTCGAAGTCGCTCTCGCCACACTTACTGAATGGAGCGCTTCCAATGGCCTGGGAGTTAACCCCGCCAAAACGGAACTCGTTCTTTTCTCTAGGAAATACAAGATTCCCCAGTTCAATCTTCCAAAGCTTGATGGAACGGAACTGGTACTCACGGATCATGCCAAATACTTAGGTGTGATCCTGGACTCTAAGCTGTCCTGGAACTTAAACACCCAATCTATTGTGTCTAAGGCTTCCATTGCACTATACTCGTGCAGAAGAGCTCTAGGAAATACGTGGGGCCTATCCCCTTCTAATACAGCCTGGCTCTTCGAAATGGTTGCTAAACCCATTCTCATGTACGGCGCTCTTGTCTGGTGGCCTGCCCTAAACAAGGCTAATCAGCGAGGACTTTTTGTTAAGATCCTTAGATCTGCTGCTCTCATGATTACGGGTGCTTTAAGGACTACTCCTTCAAAGGCACTCTTTACTATGCTTAATTGGCTTCCGGCTGAGCTAATGGCCCAATTAGTAGCCCTCAACTCAGCTATCAGGTTAAAAACCACCGGTAAATGGTCTACTTCGTCTCTAGGCCACACCGCTATTCTGGATAAACTTAATCTCCCTGATAATATAGACTACTGCATACTGTGGATATCTCAGGGGCCCATAACGCTTTTAGTGAAGAGACCCTGGTTATCTATTCGGATGGATCCAAATCGTCACGTGGTGTTGGTTGGGGATTCTTTATCCTTACTTACATGGCCAACTTCCGATAGTAAGCGCTCTGCAATCCTGGTCGGCTTTTCGCGCCATAGACTTCGCACCCTTATTTCAGTACTCACAGGACACTGTCTTATAGGTATACATGCTAGAAGACTTAATCTTCAAAGCAATGACTACTGCAGAAGTTGTCACAATGCAGAGGAGGAAGAAACAATATCCCACTTCCTCTGTCACTGCCCAGCACTTGCTGAACTTAGAACCCTCCATCTAGGATTCCCATTTCTGCACGATCTGTCAGAGATCTCGAACATCAATATTCGTAAAATAGGCTCTTTTATCGGTGCACCTGGCTGGCTCTAACTGAGCCTCTTACACTCGGTAGTTTTAAGAATTTAATTTTCTCTATCCTTGCAGGAATTACAAAGGGACCTCTTTATGGACCCAAGTGAGGTGGACCTTACAGTCTGCATCCTGCCTAACCTAACCTAAGCATTTAATAAAATAGAACCGTAGAAGTATTTTCTATTTAATTTAATTTGGTCCATGGTTATTAATAGGATGTGGAAGAAAAGACAAACATTGATGCCAGTAGAGATTAAGGCCTCTAATTCCGTGAAATTTCTACAAAACTTTAAAAAAAATGACTGCGTTTTATAATTCAATTAAGAAATAACAAAAATGAGTAAAAAACTCTAAGCGAAAGCAAATTTTGGCCCTAAGAGTCACCAAACGGCAAAAATATAGTGATTTTCGTTTAAAATCCTGAGAAAAAAATTGGTTTCAGTGGTAGTATTTCTACATATAGAAACTAATAAATAGACTGTGTAAATACTACCACTGAAACCAATTTTGTCTCAGATTTTTAAACGACACCCATTTATATAGCGTTTATCGACTTTATGAAGGCCTTAGACAGTGTCAACAGGAGCTATGGAGAATTTTAGAAAACCGTAACATGCCAATAAAAATTCTGAACTTAATTCGGGCAGTGTACGTTGACTTTATAAGCAGGGTTCTACATAAAGGTTAATTGTCTAATCCGTTCGAAGTTTCTACTGGAGTAAGGCAACGATGTATCTTATCACCCATATTTTTTATCCTTGTCATCGACAATATAATGCGCACGGCAGTGAATGGTAGACGCGGTATCCAATGGACACCCTTTAAACAACTCGAGGACTTAGAATACGCCGATGACGTATGTCTTCTAAGCCAAAGACCAGGTCACCTTCAAGAAAACACTGGCGCTATTACTGTTGAATCTCGGGCAGCTGGGCTGGAAATCAATATTTCCAAGACAAAAATTATGCGTGGAGGCTATGGCGCAAACTCGTCGCCACACATCAATGTGGATAACGAGGGTATTGGATGTGTAGGTACCTTTAATTATCTTTGTAGTTTGGTATCTACAAAAGGTGGCGTCGACGAGGACATTAAATCGCGCATTAATAAGGCAAAATCTGCATTCGGCATTCTCCGAACTATATGGAAATCTCGGCAAATATCAACAACAACTAAGTTATGAATATATAACTCAAATGTCAAGTCCATCTTGTATTACGGCCGCGAAACTTGGAAACGCACAAATGCCATCGATAAGCGCCTACAAACCTTTGCAAACAAATGCTTGAGGCAAATCCTTAAACGCTACAAACCAAATCCCTTCTTCTATAGAGGTATGTGAACGGAAATGGCTATGGATACAAGCAGCAAACTATTCATGGAATGATGTATGCCTAACATCCCGCAATAGAGTTCGATATAAAAGGATGGTTGAGGTCCTATGTTCCACTGGGAGTCAAGGATAATAGAAGAAAAAGAATTACAAAAAGAAGCATCTTATATTCTTAAACGAGCAATAATTGTATATATATATATATATATATATATATATATATATATATATATATATATAATGGCTATCTCGAAAACGGCTCTAACGATTTTGATAAAATTTGGACAGTGGGTATCTTTTTTGATGTATAGGTCGAAGAAGAAGGGACTTTTGGAACTTTTACCTCTAAGAGGGTAAAAAGGGGAAAAAATCGAAAACGCTATGTCTCCTAAAGTAATAGGTATAGAAACAAAATTAAAATTATGTTTTAAACAGCTTTGAAAATAAGCGGACAGGTGTTTGGTACTTTTTTGAAACTATGTCCGATAGGGGGTAAAAAAAGGGTGAAAATAGTTTTTTTGGCACCTTTTTAACCCACTCTTATATTTTAAACTAAAGAATATAGAAAGAAACTTGGTACTGCAATCAATAGATGTAAAAAAAACATGAAACACGTATTTGGTACTTTTTTGATTTTGGAGCCAAAATGGGTAAAAAAGGGATAAAATGATAACTTAACATCTCCAAAGTAATATGAATAGGAACATTATACATTATGTTAAATGCGTTTTAAAAAAATGTACCGAATTCAATTGGCACCAAAAAAGTACCAAATATACATATGGAACTTTTAGAAATTAGGGAATAAAAAGGGGGAAAAATTAGTATTATTTTAAACAAATGAATGTTTGTCTGTATGTATGTTCTTTATAGAATAGTAAACTGTGAATTTGATTGTGTTATGCTCTTTAGCGAAGATGTTGCGGATAAGCCGGCGAAGGTTTTAAAGTTGATAAGACTAATTTCCGACAAATGGCGCCACTGAAAATTACTAAAAATTAATTAAATCGTAAACTGTAGATTTGATCATGCTATGATCTTTAGCAAAGTTGTAGCGCATGAGCCGACTAAGGCTTTTTAGTTGCTTACTCAAAGTCAATTTAATCGTAATCTGTACATTTAATCATGCTACAATCTTTAGCAAAGTTGTTGCACATGAGCCGACGAAGGTTTCTTAGTTGGTATGAAGAAATTTCGACAGGTGGCGCTACTGAAATTTACTCAAAGTCAATTTAATCGTATGCTGTACATTTAATCATGCTATAATCTTCAGCAAAGTTGTTACGGATAAGCCGAAAAAGGTTTATGAATTGGAATAAGCAAAATCCGACAGGTGGCGCCACAGAAAACTACTCAAAATGAATTAAATCGTAAACTGTGCATTTGATCAGACTATAATCTTTAGCAAAGTTGTTGCGCATGAGTCGACAGAGGTTTCTGTTGATATGAATAATTTCCAAAATTATTCAAAATGAGTTAAACTGTAAACTATGCAAACTATGTGTTGGTCGGACAAAATAAATCAAATAATTCAAAATTAACTGAATATTTCTACAATGTCTTTCCTCTAAATTTATTTTAGCACTTTATAATATAAAATATATAAAAACTTTAAAATTTTCCTCAAAATGCTTATCATAAAGCTCCGAGCAAGGCTCGGTCTACCAGGTACTATATTTTAAATGTCAAATTTTTTTTCAAACATTCCTTACACTCTTTATCTCAACAATTCAGCCTTTCAGAAAAAGTACCTCACAATTCTATTCATGAATTATCTTAGAGCAGCAAGCTTAAATTTATTACTAAAAAAGTAAACCTACTCTGGTGACCTTGAATGTATAGAGATGGGTTTCTACCCGGTATTTACCCAGACAGTGGGTAAATACCCGGTAAATTCCGGGTTTATACCTTTTTTTGTATTTTTTTTTGGGTATTTAAAAAATATTTTAAAAGGTAAAACAGACAGATTTTATTGTCAATTTTTTATTTAAAAAAATAAAAAAATATTAATATTCCAAAATAAACGGAAATAATTTACTAACTTGTGAAGAAACCAGCAACCACCACTAACATTGAATTATTTAAATTTTAGTCATGGGAAGACCGAAAAATGAAAAGATATGGAAGCATTTCAAATCAAGTGGCACAAAATCCGTTTTTTGCAGGTATTGCGAAAAAATATATCAATGGCCAAATGTAACTAAAATGATAAAACATTTGACTAATTGTGTTAAATGTCAAATTATGGTAAAACAAGAAGTAGATAAAACCAGTTCGTGTAAAAAAACAATTGCTGCTGAAAATTCTATATATTCTGATAATGTCCTAAATGCATCAAATTTGTCTCAACTTTCAAACTCAACCATATCTTATGATCATAAGGAAGATCTCGATGAGAAACTATCCAAGGCAATTACTGTTTCAGGTGCTCCATTTTCGATGGTTGAACATCCCCTTTGGCTAGAGTTTTTTCAAGAATTGCAACCATCATATAAAATGCCAAGTAGAAAGGTAGTTTCCAAAAAATACTTAAATAAAATATATAATGAGCTTGAAAATAACATCACAGCTCAAGTTAAATCTTCTAACTACCTTCATCTTCAATGCGATGGATGGAGCAACATTCGAAATGAAGGTATTGTGAATTTTTTAATTTCTAAGCCTGAAATTGTTTTCGTTAGAAGTTTGGCAACTGCAATCAATAGCCATACTTTTACCTATTTGGCTGGAGAAATCATTAATATTATGCAAGAATACGGCGAACAAAAATTTGTCGTTCTGATTGGAAACAATGCCAGAAATATGCAAGGAGTATTTAACGAAGTTAAAAAGTCATATCCTCATATAATACCTCTCAATTGTATAGCACACAGTCTCAATTTGATAAGCGAAGATATTCTTAAGTGTACTACCTTAAAAAATTTTTTCTTATTAGTTATTGAAGTAGTAAAAACTGTTAAATACAGCCAAATTTTGTCTTCACTTTTTTCTAAAATCTGCAAAGAGAAAGGATCAGGAGAACAATTAAAGCTTCCTGTTAAAACTAGATGGGGCAGCTATGTTTCATGTTTAAAAAGTTTAATAAACAGTAAAGCTTCGCTTCAAGCTTTGGCAGTACACGAGAATGTAAATCTTAAGCCAACAGCAAAATCAGCATTACTAAGTGAGGATTTTTGGAATATGCTAAGTTTCAATTTAAAGCTATTTCTACCAATGTCTCAATGGATAACTGTATTAGAGTCTAATCAATATAATATTCACCGAGTATATTTTGCTTTTAAAGATATACGGAGCAAGTTGCAATATGCACTTTAAATGATACCTGAGATTGATGATAATGAAAAACAACAATTATTATCTTCCTTCGATTCTAGAACAGAAAAATCAGTAAAACCTATACATTTGGCAGCCACTTTCCTTGACCCCAGTAGCCAAGGGCACGACCTATCTCCATCCGAATATATAATTGCGATGCAGTTCATTTACGAAATGGGGTCCGATTTAAATATAAATCCGACGGTGGATGTTGCAAATTATAAAGCTAGAGAGGGTATGTGGTCCAACAATTTTGTTTGGAGCTGCATAGAAGGAATATCTCCTTCTACTTGGTGGAAAAGCATTTGCGCATCAACGGAATTATACAGAATTGCTATTCGCATATTGACGGCCCCATGCACTTCGGCAGCTACCGAACGTTCTTTCAGCACTCAAAGTTTTATTCACTCAAAAAAGCGCAACAGGTTAACTACAGAAAACGCCGGAAAGGCATCCTTTATAGCTCATAACTGGAATCTACAAAATAAAAACATACGTAAAAATAACTCTAAAAATGGAGTAGATGATATTTTATTTGAAGAATCACCATCCACCTCCTCAGGAATCACTAGCTCTTCTGATATCTATTTTGTCAGTGAAACGGACAGTGATAATGACTAAATATCGATTTCATTCATACTTATTTATGTGTAAAATATATGTATGTATATATAAAAATATATAAATAAATATGGTTTTATAATGTTAAAAATATTTTTCTTGTGTCGTTTTTTAATTTTGAGACATGAATTCTATCTGATATTTTAGTAATTTTTGATCTACAATGGACTTATTCACCAAATTTTGTATAATATTGTTTTTACCCTGTTTTTGGGTAAATACCCGGGTATTTTCCCATTTTTACCCAAATTACCCATTTTACCGGGTATTTACCAATTGGGTATTTACCCATTTCCAAACTCTATGAATGTAAGTAAATATTTTATTACTTTTCGACAACGATGCGTTATCAGTAAATTTAGACCTGATATTTAACCATTCAAAAGCTATATATCTAACATATGTATCTAAAACTAAGAGTGTATAACCTATCATCCTAAAGCTTGTTTTTACCCAAATAATTTAAATCTGAAATATTTTTACTAAAATGTTTGAGGTAAATTATAAATTATTTTAAGAATTATAACGTTTTTAGTAACACCCCCTTTTCATAATATTATGCAATTTATCGCGAAAAGATCACTACTTGGAGTTAATCTTTATTTTCTTTTACTTTTTGTATTATTTTTATTCATATTGTTTAACATTAAAATTAATGTATGTTTTTATTTCTTGAAACTGTATTACAACAGTGCTAAATTCTGTGCTGCAATATAAGATAATAATATAAGTCTTTTGCACAGAATAACAAATAAATAAATAAATAAATAAAATAAAGGCGTGATGTAAAATTTTTAACACATTTTCCTTTATAATTCTATGCAGAATGTATATATAAAGATAAAAAACAACAATATTTTCAATTCTGAGTGACATTTGTATAGTTTATTGAAGTATACAGGTAGTGGTCACATAATTAAGGACGCAAAAACATTTTAAAATAAGTTTAAAGTCTATAATAAACTTAGAATCACTTTCTGAGTTTATTTACTGATGTCTGTACGGCTGGAGCAACCATGCAAACCTTTTGAAATTAAATTTACCAAATTTCGTTGAACTCGGTCCATATTTGACCATAGTTAACATAAAAACTCTTTTGTTAAAATACACTAAATGAGACAAAAAAAAGCTCATTAATCAGAATATAATAGGTCTATTCGTTTACTTTCCAGTAAAAGTCCAGTAAGCTGAGTATTTACTGAGTAAATGAACGAATTTACTCTCACCAAATCATTTGTACAAGAAAAGTAAACGAACAGAAAATTTGTAAAAACCCAGCAAGAACATCGAGACAATAAGAAAAAAACAATACAATTGGCAATAAATAAATAAAAAATGACCTAAGCTTTTAATTTTTGATTAGTTATATACTTTTTAATAGGGTTTGCAGTTCGGTTTTAACCGAAAACGAAATCTCGGTTTTTTATGCCTCAAAGCCTAAAACCGTTGAAAAACCCCGATTTTACCTATTTATTTTTCATATTTTTTTGTTGGTATTATTCAGAAATAACATTAGTTTATCATAAATTCGCACATAATTTGTCTATGAAATGAAGCAAAATAAAAAAAGGCAAAAGGTGATTGTAAGGCACGTTTTTTCGAATGAAATTTTATAACCTACAAGCAAACGCAAGAAACCATTACACAAAAGCTATTGGAGTTTAATATTTCACTTGATGCATACACACATCGTAGCATTTACTATAGATGAAGCAGCAGTCAGTATCAAATTTGGATCTGAAAATCAAACACTGCTTCATTTATGGTTGGCGCACGGAATTCATCTTGCAGTCATTGATGTTTTTTATGAAAAATTTAAAGAAGGCGACGATGAAACTTTGAATCATTTAAAACCGATTGCCTATATAAATTTTAACCTACGGCTGTAAAAAAACTGTTCGGTATTTCAGTGTGTCGTAATATTTTACAAACAAGCGTTAAAACGCATTATAATCGTAAATTAAGTATTCTCTTAGATTTTTGCTTCTAAAAGAAAGTATTCATGAAAGTTTAGAAAATCTGTCGTTCTTAGATTTGCTTCATTCTATGGATTTTTAAATTGTAAATTAATTGCTATTCGTAAATTAATTGCTATTAGTAAATTAATTGCTATTCGTAAAAATTACTGTTGAAGCAATTTGTCGCTCGGATTCAAATATTATACAAGCTAAAGGCGCTCTGCAGTGTTTCTAAAATCAACAAGACTTATTAAAGAAATCCCTCATATTAAAAAACCTGAATTTATTTCTGATTTTTTGTATTAAATTATAAATATGAGCTTTTATAAATATACTTTATATTTTGTTTTAATAAAATAATCTAAATTTCACTACAAATTTAAATCAAAATAGTTTTATTTAAAAAACCGAGCCGAAACCGGTCGGTTTTGGGTGTTTTAAAACCGAAACCGCGGTTTCTCACTTTCACGGTTTTTTTGCAAACTCTACTTTTTAACTTTAATTTAGTTAATTTTGTTTCTTTTACTTAAAATTGTTAACTAAATAAAAATTGTGGTAAATGGTCAGCTGCCTGTTTTTCTTTTGTTTACGTTTTATATTCATGTTGTTGTTGTTACTGAACTTTTACAGGCAAACATTTTCCCCGTAACATTTTACAAATACTCAGCAAATAGACTGTCACTTTTTCTCAAAAATTCTCTCTGTTTACATTTCCCCTCTTACTGAGTTTTGGGTAAACGAACGACTTTTCGTAATATTTTGTAATAATTTGTACAAATTTTAACGTAAACGAATGAACATAATGACAATTCTGTGTTTATTTGTTGCAAACGCAGTTTTTGTAAAAACTGGTATCAAATGGCAAAATTTCGTACATAAATGTATATGTATAAATAGGTACTTCAATACATATTCTGCTACTTTATAATCAGTTTGTTTCATAGAACTAATGTGCAATTATTGTTTATAGGGAAGAATTGTGAAAAATATATTAACCAAAGTAACAAAAAAACAAGTAAGAAAATGATAAATAGCGCGACCATACGATACCCTTCACCACTAAGGTCAAAACTGTTCTTTTTCCTGTATAGAGACAAATATTTGCAAAATTTTTCCATCATACAAATATTTTCTCAAAACTTATATATTTAAGCTGTCATTTGGACTAATATGAGAGCTAGGGTCAAATGTGGATCGATTACCTCGATTTGGCAAATTGATTACAGTTGTTACAAAAATTAAGTATGCAAACAATAAACTTAAAATTCTTATTATCTACAGATTATTATATGTGGACCGATTTCAACAAAATTTGATACAGTGATGTTGGTTGACATAAGAAGTATATGTTTTCAATATAATAAAAAAATATTAATATTTGTGCCAAAATATCAATTCCTTGAAGTCATCAACAAAATCATCTGTGCCAAATTTCATCAAATTATCTTTAGAATTGCAACCTGTACTTTGATTACATGGGGGTCCAGCCAGCCAGCCGTCCACCCAGACAGACGGACTGACATCGCTAAATCGACTCAGAAAGTGATTCTAAGCTTATATACTAAAAGCTGGGTCTAAGACAAATATTTCTATGAGTTACATACATCAGCACAAACTTATAATACCCTTTCCACCTACGGTGGTGAATGGTATAACACAATTTAAATTTTAGCATTATTTTTTGGCAGTTTAAATTTTATTTTAGCATTTTTGACATTATTTTAAAGCCGATTTAGATGTAAAATATTTTTGGATATGGCCATGCTTATTATTCTAACACACTGCTTTTTATTCTAACACACTGTGCAATGGTAAGACCATCATCAAAGCCAAACCAATGTTCTAGAGATAAAAACCTATTAAAGTTGAAACTTTGCGTAGGCATGTCAGTTTATTTTCATATATAATGCACAAAATTTTCTAAAACAAAAGTACATAAATATTACATATGAAAAGCAAGAAATACTGAACAATATATACAAAAATATTTATATTACCATTTATACACACAACATCGAGAACAAATACAACTGTGTCAAAAGATCAACAGCTGACTCTGATCAGTGCTGTCAATATTCACATTGCTGTGAAAATATCTCCGCATTGTCTCCACTAGCAATAATAACAGCAATAACCAACATATACAGTTGTTTTTTTACACGGCATTTACACATGCAAGTGCAAGCTCAATACATTTATATTTTTTACTAACGCAATCATACTTCTGCAAGTTGTAGGCTCACTGGCAAGCGATTTTGATTGCCAGTGATTTTTTTACTTCTAATTTTGTCAAATCATGTATTATTATTATTATTATTTTTATTATTATTATTATTATTATTATTATTATTACTTTTTTTTTATTATTATTTAACTTTTGTCAATTGATATTATAATGTTACTGATGATTTTTAATTTTAACTAATTGTATTTATTCAACATTTTAAAATTGACTTGGCTGATTCTAATACTACAATTTCTAAGATAGCTAATCTTGTTGTATTAGAAAATCTTTATAAATAAATAAATAAATAAAATAAATAAATGTCAGAAGAATACGTATACACAACTTGTAACAAGTCACCTACGTGTGTAAACGTACTGTAAAGGCCACCGAAACTCTGAACTTATGACATAATTCTGTAAAACGTTTTATAGCCCATTTTCACGAGGGGACATGTCTTCTGAAAATGTTTCATGAAATTAGAGTTTGTTGGTGGAGAAAATAAAATTACAAATAAAAATTAATTATATATTATTCATTAGCGAATTCTCAACAAAAATTTCCTATCCCTACTTTAGGGAACACATCTGAGTGTCGGTAAAACAATACATTCAAATGGCAATACTGCAATAGACAATTAAACGTCAAAACGTCCAATCATAGTTTCAACAAAAAAGTTTAATATAAACGAATCTTGAAACACGAAGGGACACCAAAAGAAAACGCCAAAATGTTTCAGGGGACGTGAAAATTGGCTATTACTCAAAAATGTACAAACCAGTGATAGGAAATGAGATTTTTACTTCGGTATTAAAAAACTTTTCTTATAGTATTTTTTTAATCCTTAAAGCAGAGCTTTCACTTAGCGGCCCCCATAAAATATTTCTAAAAAGCAGCTGGCCAACCAAATTTTTCAGCCTTATATTCATATATGTATGCACACCTACATTAGAGCGACATAAGTTGTATGGAAGCAAAATTCGTGAAATGTGTACCTCACCTCAAAATAAACATTGGTATTTTTTATGATGACATTTAAAATAATTCGACCTTTGACCTCCCGTGAGCTGGACCATTTTGAACAAGTAAGAGTGGTATATTCGGCTTTGCCGAATCTTGGATACCCTTCACCAATGGTGTTCCAAAAGTAAAGTACAAAACCGTAAGAATATATTGATAATTATATAGTTTCTGATTACTGACTTAGTTGAGCTCCACACAAATGCTTGATATCTATATTAATTTTCTTTTGTTCATACTTAATGTAATATCTTTTGTTCATACTTAATGCAATTTAAAATTAAGAGTCGGAAAAAGAAAAGCTTATCGGTGGCGTCATCATCTAGAATAGTTATGGACCCAAAGGTTAGGTTGGGCAGGTGGCCGATGTCTAGGGCATCGTCACTTGGGTTCTAAAATGGTCCCTTTGTGAAAATAAAGATTACTCGACTACAAGTAGAGAATGCTTATTTAAGCATAAAGATTTGCAAAAGCACATCGATTTGATGAAGATTAAGTATTCTGGCATGAAACCCAAAAACACAGTGCCCAGTGAGGGTTGTGTACTTTAATTCGTACGGATTATCCAACTAGTAAAAGTTCTTGATTAGTTATATAAAACTCTCAAGTTAGCGGACTGATTTAGGTCAAAGCTTTAACAATGATTGTCAATGTATACAAGCCTTAGAATTATAGGGTATACACTCTTAGTTTTAGATACATACGTGAAATATATAGCTTTTGAATGGATGGATATCAGCTTTGCCGGAAAAGTTATTGAAGACTTACTTATTAATCCGAAGTTAGTTAACTAACTAAGATGAATACTTCATCAATAATATTTGGGATGTATTGTTTTTTCGATCTGTCCGATGGATGTTTGGAAAGTTTTGCTCTAGTTCTTTGTGCAACTATAATGTGATTTAATTTATCAGCATTAAATTCATTCCCAATCGGGGTTATATGGGCTCAATTTCAATACCGAACTTTTCAAGAGATCAGAAATACTTTTGTCAAATGTTGAGAGTGTAGAAAGTTTATTTTAGGCGCTATAGCCCTGAATAACGATTTTGTACAACGTCTTTATACTAAATGTCATCGTCGTATCTATTATAATTAGTCATTTATTAGCTACTAAGTGATTGCCTTAGGCGAAGTTATACGGGAGCAATTGTGAAATGTGAACGGATTTCTCCCAATTGCAATTAAAAAACTTTCGTTAATATGTGAGATACATACATATGTAGGTTTTGAACGGATATCATGTACTGAGCTGCATTTTTGTACTTCATATGAAGATTACCTATAATTTGATATATAATACATTCTCAAATGTTATCATAATGTTCAAAAGTCAGACACAAAATTAAGATAAATGCAGTGTGTCTGTTTGCTAAAATCAGATTTGTGGAGCTCCTGGAAGGTATACCCATATGCATTTTACACTGAATTTCATCATTGTCGATCAAAACAACTGAAATATCGCTTAAACACTAAATTATATCTACCACAATTTACCGAATGCATCAGAATTTAGGCAATCCCCTAAAAAAAGAACTAAAAACTTGACTACAACTGAAAAAAGAACAGACAGGTAGACGGACGGGCGGACAGACAAACAGACGGACGAACGGACAGACAGGCAGACAGACGGACTGACGTCGCGAAATCGATTCTCCTGTCGATTCTGAGTCGATCGGTACAATTTGAATGGTATTCATAATCAGATTTGTGGAGTTTATAAATCAGATTTTAGGAAATCCTCCCACGAAGAACGCTGTCAAATTTCATCACAATCGGTCCATAAACACCTGAGCTATCGCTGAAACAATACTTACGAAATGTAAACAAAATTTCTTAGACACGTACTTTGAGCAATTTGCTGTACATTACAAGTAGTGTTTTGGCGATATCTCAGTTGTTTATGGACCGCATTTGATAAAATTAGTAACGTGCTTGGCGAGGGAATTTCCTAAAATCTGATATAAAATTTATGTATGTCCGTGCTAAAGAAGGATGGTTTTTTCCTATTTCTGCAATTCATTTTTCAACAAACTTACGTACTTTGGGCAATTTGCGATACATCATATTTAGTGTTTTGGCGATATCTCAGTTGTTTATGGACCGATCTCGATAAAATTTTACAGAGTAGTTTGGGGAAAAATTTCCTAAAATCTGATATATAATATATTATCACTTGTATACCATGAGTATATTGTTTCTTTCGTTATTTAAGTGTTTTTCAATCAAAAATTTTAAAATTTTCGTCTAATTTTTGGTATTTTTTCGATATTTCAGATGTTTATAAACCGGGGCTTCACAAACTTGATTTCAACAGACAGACGGACAGACAGACAGACATCGCTTAATCGATTCTCCTCCCTATTCTGAGTCGATCGGTAAAATTTTTATGGGGTCACTTTCACCTATTGGTGAAGGGTATAAAAAAACTAGAAGTAGTTTATGTTAGACTTATGGAAATTACACTTGGTAGTAATTCTTCAGTCGATCAATATATGCTTTAGATAAATACTTCAGAAATAATATTTGGAAAGTATTGTCTTTCAATTTGGCAAGCCTTTTGTTCTTAGGGTATACTTAGACTCTTTAATTGATTGATATTGTATATAGATTTTGAAAGGATATTTTCAAAATTAATTTTTTCAATTTTATTAAGTTGTTTTTTGTGTTAATCACGGAAATCTTACCTATATTTTGATATGTTAAAGTTACATAAATTGGACCTAAAATACATTTATAAGTTAAACGCAAAAGTTCTATATTGTTCAAAATTTTGTATCCTGATTTCGGTGTCTTGACTTTATATCTGGCAACTAACAAATATCACAACATTTTAAAATACGTGTATATGTTTTTCTTATAGGAAAAGCACATGGTTAATCTTGAATGTCTGTGAATTTAGTGGGCAGAATTAGTACCAATATATGCAATTATATATAATTAATATATTAACCTATAGGTTCAGTTAGATTTTTATACATATGTATATGTATGGTTTTGAACGGATACCATTGTAATGAGTTGTATTTTGCATAATTCATAAAAATATTACCTATAATTTAATATAAATATACTTATTATATGTCACAAATAATGAGCAATCACTTTGTTCAAAATTCATACCACTAATTTTAGACATATGTGCATTGTATTTCCGTCTACTCAAATCAGGTTTGTGTAGCTCCTGGATGGTATACCGACATAAGTTAAATATTGGATGTTAATAGTGTACTATGAAGTTTATTATCAAATTTCAATATGCATTTCTATTAACACCTGAGATATAGCCAAAACTCGAAATTCGATGCCGAATTAAAATTTTATATTTCCTTTAAAATTATATTTTTTTTTTAATTTGTATAAAATTCTTCAATTTGTTTAAAATTCCTGAATTTGCGGATAGTATACTGACATAAATAATATGTCAGATCTTAGGAAATCCACTAAAGCAAAACGATTTTAAATATCATCAAAATCGGTATATAACAATCTGAGCCAAAACTCCAAATTCGATGTTCCGCAAATTGCCGAATTTAAATATTTTTTTGTAAAAAAGATATATTTTTTTGTAAAAAAAATATATTTTTTTGTAAAAAAAATCATTTTTTTTGAAGAAAGTTTTCTCAATTGTATATGATACTTTAGGAAATCATTCAACGCAGAGCACTGTTGAATTTCATCGTAATCGGTATATCAACAACTCAGATATCGCCAAAGCAAAATATATCGATGTACGCAAATTAGCAGTTTAAAATTTTTTTTTTTTTAACAGCATTTTTTAAAAAAGATTTTTTTCGAATTATATGTCAGATTTTAGAAAATGCTTCAACGCAGCACGCTATTAAATTATATCAAAATCGGTCCATAAATACCAGAGATATCGCCAAAATTCAAAATTCGATGAGAATTTAAATTGGATGGATGGATTCGATGGATGTTTGGAAAGTTTTGCTCTAGTTCCTTGTGCAATTTTAATGTGATTTAATTTATCAGCATTAAATCGATTCCTGGTCGGGGTTATATGGGAGATTTCACTAAATGCGAATAGAGCTCGCCCATTTTCAATATCGAACTTTTCAAGAGATCAGAAATACTTTTGTCAAATGTTGTCCCTCTAGAAAGTTTATTTTAGGCGCTATCGCCCTGAATATCAATATTGTACAACGAAGTTATACGGGATCAATTGTCTAACGTGAACGGATTTCTCCCAATTGCAATTAAAAAATTTAAATTTTCGTTGATATGTGAGATACTTACATACATATGTAGGTTTTGAACGGATCTCATGTAGTTAGCTGCATTTTTGTACTTCCTAGGAAGATTACCTATAATTTGATATATAATACATTCTCAAGTGTTATCATAATGTTCAAAAGTCAGACACAAAATTAAGATTAATGCAGAGTGTCTGTCTGCTAAAATCAGATTTGTGGAGCTCCTGGATTTTACACAAAATTTTATCATTGTCGATCAAAACACCATCGCTTAAACGCTTAATTATATCTACCACAAATTACCGAATGCATCAGGATTTAGGTAATCCCCTGCGAAGGACGCTATTAAATTTCATCAAAATAAACACCTGAGATATCGACAAAACAGGAGCTCCAAAAACTTGACTACAACAGAAAAAATTACAGACAGGTAGACGGACAAAACAGACAGACGGACAGACAGACGGACATCGCTTAATCGATTCTCCTCCCGATTCTGAGTCGATCGGTATAATTTTTATGGGGTTTACGATCACTAATAATTACAAACGGAATCACAAACTTATAATACCCTTTCACCTATTGGTGAAGGGTATAAAAAAATTTAATTTCGTCAAAAAATTGTTTTTTTTTAAGTTGATTTTTCTATATCAAAGTTGTATATCAAATTTTATTTTTATGAAATCATTCAGCGCAGCACACTATTGAATTTCTTTAAAATTGGTAGATCAATTTTTATGAAGGGTATAATAAAATTTCATCTTTGGATACGAATGGATATAAGTATAAATGGATATGAGTGGCATTCACCTTTTTAATTTTCACACATATTGCTCACACAGATATTAAAAAGATAAAAATTGTTTATCTTAAGATAAATCATTCTCTCATGAGCAGACATCGGCGGCGGGTTGTGCGTGAGAATTAAAAATATATTTATTCTCATTCTTTTACGAACCTTCAATGGAAATGTTTGTGTGTGCGCTGTTTAAAAACTTTTGCTGCTGTTATTGTCGTTGTTGTATGTTTATGAAAAAATTCCTTGCTGTTGTTGCTATTGTGGTTGTTGGGTTTATGAAAAAATACACAGTGGAAAATGTTTTTGACCGATTGGGAATTGGAATATTTGTTTGCCGAAAATTTTTTTTGGCAAACATGAGTATTTGGTTTGTCAACGTACACTGTATCGTGCAAACAAATATACTTTAGAAACGCATTTTGTTTCAAAACACAGTGAACATAAAAATATAATAGGTGATGAAAGAACCTTGTTATTACTAAGACTAAAAGGCCCATTTTATGAGAAATATTTACAGGATTTTCAGGAATCCCAAGTGCAAAAAGTAGAAGAAGATAATTCTTTAAAAAGGAAAGCATCATTTGTAGTTGCGGCCGGTTTAGCGAAACGGTGTCGTCCTTTTGAGGATGGTCCATTCGCAAAAGAAATTTTGACTGAAGTTTTAGCCTGCTATGGCCTAAATGCAGAAGAACTTAGGCTCAAAATCAATGAGCTCCCTCTTTCTGCTAGAACTATCTGTAGAAGAACAGAAAAAATAAGCGCTTTCATCTATGCAAATATAAAAAATAAGATACAAGAGTGTCAATATTTTTCTATTTGCATAGATGAATGCACCGATATTGGCGATATAGCCCAATTAATTATTTGTGTCAGAACAGTTGATGAAAATTTAGAAATTCGTGAAGAAATGTTAACAATGGTGGGACTCCATGAAAATGTAAGAGGAAAAACAATATATGACACAATTCAACTAGAAGTATTTTCCTTTGCTGACAGGGAAAAACTTTGTTCTGTTTGCACGGACGGAGCGAATGTAATGTCAGGCAAAAAAGATGGATTTGTTGGGCAGTTATTAAAAAAAAAACTTTAACATATATATATATATATATATATATATATACATATATATATATATATATATATATATATATATATATATATATATATATATATATATATATATATATACTAGCTTTATAACCCGCTACTTCGTTAACGGCACCATTTGAATTGACAAAGTTACAAAATTTACCAAAATAACTTTTTCACTTATTTATCAATTCCGATATAAATTAAATTAAATACTTATTGGTTCTTAAGATACATATAGGACAAAATAAGTACCTACCCTCTACATTTTAAAAAAAGTACTACACCCGCCTCCCTTATTTTTGTAGCTGACCCAATTTTGATTGCTAACCCAATTTAAATCTTGTTCTTGTCGCTTTTGATTTTGAATATTTTACAAAAGTTTCCTTTTTTACCCGTTGTTTACCCCTGATCAGCCAAATTAAAAAAAAAAAATCCGGAGACATGTCCTAATATTTTTATTGCTGATCATAACTCCATTTTTGTTAATTGAAAAAAATACCAAACACCTGTCACATATTTCTTCAATGTCAATAGAACAGTCCATAAATCATTGATTTATTTATTATTTTATTGACTTAAACAACATGCACAGTTTAAAAGGAAAAAACCTATCTTTAAATTTTTGACCCGTTTTTGTTATTTTCGATTGCGGTATAAATTTTGTTTCTATAATAATTGATTCAAAAATTATATATGGGTCAAAAAAGTACCAAAATTTAGTTTTTATCCTTTTTATTCCCTATTTTTAGCTCATTTACGAAAAGTACCTACTAAAAACATGACTTTTTATTTTTCTATTCGATCTAAATCCAATTTAAATTTTTTTTCTGTCGATATTAGTATCAGAGATATAACTTTACTAATGTTTTTATTTTCTACCCTATTTTAACCCCAAAACTGTTTAATTTGCAAAAAGTACTGAAAAGTCCCTTAATTTTTAGGGCTGATCTTAGACCATTTTAGCGTTTGTTTCCATCCATTAGGTTTAGAAGATATAATGTTATCGATTTTTCCCTTTTTTACCCCTTTGATTGACACATCTCTAATTTATACTTCTGACTTCATTAGCTTAAATGAATATTTTCCCGTTTTCACCTTTTGGAACCCCATTTATCGTTAAAGTACCAAGCACATGTTTAATATTTTGTTAATACTTATTGATTGTGGCATAAAGTGAGTCTTTATGTTTATAAGTTCAAAAGATACGTATGGGTTAAAAAAAAAAGTACAAAAATATAGTTTTTACCCTTTTTGCCCTTATTAGTGCCATTTCCAAAAAAAGTACAGAACACATGTCCCTTTCATTTTCTAGCCGATTATATGATTTATTCATTTTCTAGCCTGTTTTAACCATAAGCGGCCAAATTAAAAAAAAAAAAAAAATATCGAACCCGTGTCCTTTAATTTTTAATGCTGATCATAGACCAATTTAATCTTTGTTTCTATCACTTTTGATTTATGAGATATTACGTTACCGATTTTCCCCCTTTTTACTCCAAAAATTAAAAAAAGGAATCAATCGCTTGTCTTATACTTCTGCAATTTGAATAGACCTGTCTGTAAATTATACTTCTGGCTTTATTTGTTTAAATAATATTCATAGTTTTTACTCTTTTGTGCCTCATTTATCGTTAAAGCGCGAAGCACCTCCTTATTTTTTGGTTAGTCCTTATCAATTGTGATGTAAATAGAGTATTTATGTTTATTAGTTCAAGAGATACTTATAGGGTTAATAAAGTACCAAAATATAGTTTTTTCCCTTTTTCTCCCTTATTAGTTCCATTTCCAAAAAAGTACCAAACTCGTGTCCCCTTTTTTTGCAAGATGATCCAAATCCAATTTCAACTTTGTTTCTAACGATGTAAATTTCGGAGATATGATGTTACTAATTTATCCATTTTCTTTTTAAATTTTTTTCTGGCTTCATTAATTAAAAACCTACCCTTGAATATTTCCCAGTTTTTATCTTTTTTGCCTCAATTATAGTAAAAGTACCAAATACGTGTCTAATAATTCTTTGTTACTTATCAATTGTGACGTTTACTGTTTCTCTATGTTTGTTATTTCAAAAGATACGTATGGGTTCCAAAAAAGTACCAAAATATAGTTTTTGCCCTTTTTTACCCTTATTAGTACCATATTCAAAAAAGTACCAAATACGTTTCTCGTTTTTTTTCAGCCCATCCGAAGCAAATTTCAACTCTATTCCTATCGTTTTGAATTTCGGAGATATGACGTTACTAATATTTCCCATTTTTCCCTGTTTTAACCCCAAAACGGCCGAATTAAAGAAAAAAGTACCGAATACATGTCCCTTAATTTAAAGTGCCGATTTCAGACCGATTTAGTTGTTGTTTCTATCACTTTTGGCTAAGAAGATATATTTTTACCGATTTTTACCCCCAAAGTACCAGACACTTATTTTACTTTTTTCAGTGTCAATTTACCAGCCAATAAATTATGCTTCTGGCTTCATTAGCCGAAAAGATATTCTTAGCTAAAAAGCAAAAACCTACTCTTGAATATTTTCCTTTTTTTTACCCTTTCGTCCCACATTAATCGCAAAAGTACCAAATACGTGTTTAATAGTTTTTTAATGCCTATCAGTTGCGATATAAATTATATTTCTATGTTTATTAGTTCAAAAGATATATATGGGTTAAAAAAGTACCAAAATATAGTTTTTACCATTTTTTATTCTTATTAGTACCATTTTTGAAATAGTACCAAATACGTGACCATTTATTTTTTTATCCGATTCAAATCCAATTTAAACTTCTTTGCATCGGTGTTAGTTTCGGAGATATGATGTTACTAATTTCTCCCTTTTCTACCCTGTTTTACCCTTTAAAAGGTCGAATTTCAAAAAAGTACCGAACACGTGTCCCTTAATTTTTAGTGCTGATCTCAGAATAATTTAGTTTTTGTTTCTATCACTTTTGATTTAGAAGATATATTTTTACCTCCAAAATTAAAAAAAGTACCAAAAATGTATTTTATTTTTTCTTTGTCAATCGACCAGTCAATAAATTATACTTCTGGCTTCATTAGCCTAAAAGATATCCATAGCTAAAAACAAAAAACCTACCCTTAAATATTTTCCCTTTTTTACCCTTTTGTACCCCATTAATCGCAAAAGTACCAAATACGTATTTAATTGTTTTTTAATATCTATCTGTTGCGATATAAATTATGTTTCTATGTTTATTAGTTCAAAAGATACATATTAGTTGAAAAAAGTACCAAAATATAGTTTTTACCCTTTTTTATCCTTATTAATGCCATTTCCAAAAAAGTACCAAGCACGTGTCTCCTTATTTTCCTAGCCGATTCAAATCCAATTTCAACTTTGTTTGCATCGATGTTGGTTTCGGAGATATGATGTGACTAATTTCTCCCTTTTCTACCCTGTTTTACCTTCTAAGAGGTTGAACTTAAAAAAAGTACCGAACATGTGTTCCTTAATTTTAAGTGCCAATCTCAGACCAATTTAGTTTTTGTTTCTATCACTTTTGGTTTAGAAGATATACTTTACCGATTTTTACCCCCAAAATTAAAAAAAAGTACCAAACACGTAGCTTATTTCTTTTCAATGTAAATCTACCAGTCAATAAATTATACTTCTAACTTCATTAGCCTAAAAGATATCCATGGCTAAATAGCAAAAAACCTATCCTTGAACATATTCCCTTTTTTAGCCTTTTGTACCCCTTTAACCGCAAAAGTACCAAATACGTATTTAGTTCTTTTTTAATATCTATCGGTTGCGATATAAAATATGTTTCTATGTTTATTAGTTCAAAAGATACATATGGGTTAAAAAAAAAGTAACAAAATATAGTTTTTACCCTTTTTCATTCTTATTGGTGCCATTTTCAAAAAAGTACCAAACACGTGTCCCCTTAATTTTCTTGCCAATTTAAATCCAATTTCAACTTTGTTTCTATCTGTATTGGTTTCGGAGATATGATGTTACTGATTTCTCCCTTTTCTACCCTGTTTTACCTTCTAGGAGGTTGAATTTCATAAAAGTACCGAACACGTGTCCCTTGGTTTTAAGTGCCGATCTCAGACCAATTTAGTTTTTGTTTTTATCACTTTTGGTTTAGAAGATATACTTTACAGATTTTTACCCCCAAAACTAAAAAAAAAGTACCAAACTCGTAGTTTATTTTTTTCAATGTCCATCGACCAGTCAATAAATTATACTTCTGGCTCCATTAGCCTTAAAGATATCCATGGCTAAAAACCAAAAAACCTATCCTTGAATATTTTCCCTTTTTTTACCCTTTTGTACCCCATTAATCGCAAAAGTACCATATACGTATTTAGTTCTTTTTTAATATCTATCGGTTGCGATATAAAATGTGTTTCTATGTTTATTAGTTCAAAAGATACATATGGGTTAAAAAAAGTACCAAAATATAGTTTTTACCCTTTTTTATCCTTATTAGTGTCATTTTCAAAAAAGTACCAAACACGTGTCCCCTTATTTTTGTAGGCGATTCAAATCCAATTTCAACTTTGTTTCTGTCTATGTTGGTTTCGGAGATATGATGTTACTAATTTCTCCCTTTTCTATCCTGTTTTGCCCGCTAGGCGGCCGATTTTCAAAAAAGTACCGAACACGTGTCCCTTAATTTTTAGTGCTAATCTCAAGCCAATTTAATTTTCGCTTCTATCGCTGTTGGTTAAGGAGATATAATGTTACCGATTTTTCCCTTTTTTACCCTTTTAATTGAAAAAAGTACCAAACACGTATTTAATATTTTGTACTGGGCAATCGACCTCCCTATAAATTTTATTGGTAGCTTTATTGGTTCAAGTCAAATACAAAGAAAAAGAAAAATGGACCTACCCTAAATTTTTTCCCCGCTTTTCCCCCTTTTTGAACCCTGAATCAAAAAAGTACCAAACACGTGTCTAATATTTTTTTCTTGTTTACCGGCTCCGTTTTGAATTTTGTTACTCTGTTGATTGGTTCAAAAGATACACATGGGTTTAAAAAAGTACCAACATTTTATTTTTACCCTTTTTACCCCCTATTTGTCCCATCTGCTAAAAAGTACCAAACACGTGTCTACTTATTTTTGTAGCTGATCCCAACGCAATTTCAATTTTGGGCCTATGACGTTTACTTCCGGAGATACAGCATTACTAATTTTTCCCTTTTTTACCCCTTTTTACCCCCTTAGAGGCCGAATTTAAAAAAATCCCGTCTTAGTGGATCTATGCTTTGAAAAAGGTACCCGCTGTCAAAATTTCAGCTCTCTAGCTTTAGCCGTTTGGGCTGTGCGATGATGAGTCAGTCAATCAGTCAGTCAGTCAGTCACGTTAGAGTTTTATATATATATATATATATATATATATATATATATATATATATATATATATATATATATTCCACTGTATTATACACCAACAAGCCCTTTTTACTAAAAATATTAATTTGCTAAGTGTTATGCAAACTGTTGTAAAAATAATAGGTAAAATTAGAGGGGGTCACAATGCATTAACCCACCGGATATTTAAAGCTTTTATACAAGAAAATCAACGCCGAATATGGTGATTTTTTATTATTTACAGAGGTAAGATGGCTAAGTAAAGGAAATTGTCTTCAGAGGTTATTCAATCTTCGGGAAGAAGTTGTACAATATTTTGAAGAAAATGAAATAAAAGGAGCTAAAGAACTTACTGAGTGCCTAAAAGACAATGGCGCATATTCAGAAATCGTAACTAAAGTCGAAATTAGTTAAACAGATACTAAAAAATAGTTAACAAATAGTTACAGATCCTATTCACAAATCGTAACTAACGTAGTAACGGCTGTCAGCAGATAAAAGAAATGCAACCATGTAGATTGGCTTGTGGAAAAGATAAAATGTCGATAATACCGTGATCGATATAAACTGCAATTAAACAACTATCAAAAAATAATTTTTGACATGTAAAAAATTTATAGAAATTCACAAAAAGTATTTTTTTTTAATTACAGATTGAATAAAAACCAATTTAAAAAAGTCTTACACAAATAAAATTATTTAATAAATTGTTATCGCCCTAAAGCACATCTTTTGTTTATTTTATTTTGTTTTGATGTTTTTTGGACACAAAAAATGGAAAAAAAGTTCAAAGAAATTGCATTTCCTTACATTTCTCATTATGTTATCGTCTAATAATGTTTGGAAATCTCTTAAAATTGTTTTCATTTCTTTATTTTTTCTTAAAATGTTTTCCTTTCAAATAATTTATGAAATCAATCAGCTGTTGTTTGAATGTATAAGTTAGTTAACATTTAGTTATAGCTTCACCCATAATTAAGTCTAAACTTTAGTATTCGTCTGTGAATAACTTAAATAGGCATTTAAAAAAGTTAGCACTTAGTAATGATTTGTGAATATATTTTTTTACAAGACTTTGCTTTTTTGACAGATCTTGTGGAATTTGTTAATAAAGTAAATATCCAGCTTCAGGGAAAAAATAAATATATTTTTGAGCAGATTTTTATAATAAATCAATTTATAAAACAAATTGAAATTCCAATTTCAAATCTCAAAGATTTAAATTTATCTAAATAGTTTAAATAGAACTTCTAAACTAATAATTTTTAATGGTAATATGGAAAATTACAAAATTGAAGAATATACCGAAATTCTTGAAAACATCCTTTTAAATTCGATTTTAAATAGAATTGCACCAAAATCCAATGGAGTGTGAAATGAAAACTCAAAATATTGAAATTCAAGAGGAACTAACAAAAATGAGGCAAGATTTAAACTTGAATCTTTCTTCCGGATTAGATTTTTGGAAAAACGTATCTAATGAATTATATCCAAAAACAAAAAACGAAATTTTTAAATTGTACTGCATGTTCGGTTCCACGTACATATGCGAGTCAACATTTTCACTACTTAAATTAATAAAACATAAATATGGAAGCCGATTGTCTGATTCTCATATAACGGATCTAATTCGCATAAAAAGTTGTCCATATAAATTAGGTATTGACGATGTAATCAAAAATACATAATATATAATAATAATAATAATAAATATAATAATAATAAAAAAAATAATAATAATAATAAAAAATTCAGAAAAGGGCGCTTTATTTTGCTCAAAAAATAGCTCCGGACTTATATTTTTAGATAAATTTTTCCCCTCAGTGGGATGTATATGCCACATACATAAAAAAGAATAATAAAAAAATTCCTGTATTGAGTTAGAAAAAATGATTTTTAATACATATCCCACTCGCATCCCACTAACCTAAATTTTTTTCTTGAAGCAAAAGCCCTAAGCCTTTTTTAAACAAACATTTTTTTTTCTAAAAGTAAATTTCCTTTTGAAAAAAAAAAAATTAACAAAATTTAATAATAAAATTATTTTTTTTTTCGAAACAGAATTTTTTTTAGAAAAATTTTTTTGCTTAAAAAAAGCTTAGGGCTTTTGCTTCTAGAAAAAAGTTTAGGTTAGTGGTATGCGAGTGGAATATGTATAAAAAATTATTTCTAGCTCAATACAGGAATTTTGTATTAAATATTTTTTTATATATTTCCCACTTCCATTCCACTGAGGGGAAATATTTATCTTAAAATATAAGCCACTGAGCTATTTTTTGAGCAAAAAAAACGTCCTTTTCTGAAGAAAAAAAATAATAAAGTTAAAATTAAAAAAAAAAAAAACAAAATAATATATTTTTTTATTTATTTAAAAAAAAATTTTCGAAAGACAGCGGAAAATGCTACATAATTTGTTTTGGACTAATTTTGCTAACATCGGAAAACATTGATTTTAAAAAAGTTCGGTCACTTGACGTGAAATCCCCCATATACATATGTATGTATATAATATGATCACATAAATACATAAACATATAAATACATATACATTTAAATTTCGTAAATTAACACACAAACAGATATGGAAAAAATCAGCAATTAACACAAAAATTTCTTAAGTGCATTGAGAAAGTTGTTATTTTATCTCACTCATACAAACTCATAATGTAGATGTATATGTTGCCGATACCTACTCATGAGCATGATATAAGTATAAGGTAATTCCAATTGCCTTACTAAATTTTTAATAAGGATTTTTAAAGTTTGATTTTTGTTTATATATTTGAAAAATCGTTGCCAAATTTTTATAAAGGGAGTTTTATTTTTATACCCTTCACCAATAGGTGGAAGGGTATTATAAGTTTGTGATTCCGTTTGTAATTTATTAGTGATCGTAGACCCCATAAAAATTATACCGATCGACTCAGAAACGGGAGGAGAATCGATTAAGCGATGTCCGTCTGTCTGTCTGTCTGTCCGTCTGTCTGTTGAAATCAAGTTTCTGAAGCCCCTGGAGGATGGACCTACATAAGTTATATACCAGATTTTAGGAAATTCTCCCGCAATGAACGCTATTAAATTTCATTAAAATCGGTTTATAAACACCGAAAATATCGAAAAAATACCAAAAATTAGACGAAAATTTTAAAATTTTTGATTGAAACACACTTTTAAATAACAAGAGAAACAAGATACTCCTTTTGTACATGTGATAATATATTATATATCAGATTTTAGGAAATGGTTCCCAAAGCACTCTGTAAAATTTTATCAAAATCGGTCCATAAACAACTGAGATACCGCCAAAACACTAAATTTGATGTATCGCAAATTGCCCAAAGTACGCATTAGGGAATGTTTGTTGAAAAAATGAAATGCAGAAATAGGAAAAACCATCCTCGTAGAGCACGGACATACATACATTTTTTATCAGATTTTAGGAAATTCCCCCGCCAAGCACATTATTAAATTTTATCGAAAGCGGTCCATAAACAACTGAGATATCGCGAAAACACTACTTGTGATGTACAGCAAATTACCCAAAGTACGTGTCTAAGAAATTTTGTTTACATTTTGAAAGTATTGTTCCAGCGATATCTCAGGTGTCTACGGACCGATTGTGATGAAATTTGACAGAATTGGCAGTAGAATTGATTTCGCGACGTCCGTCCGTCTGTTTGTCCGTCCGTCCGTCTACCTGTCTGTCCGTCCGTCTACCTGTCTGACCGTCCGTCCGTCTACTTGTCTGTCCTTTTTTCTGTTGTAGTCAAGTTTTTGGAGCTCCTGTTTTGTCGATATTTTAGATGTTTATTTTGATCAATTTTAATAGCGTTCTCCGCAGCGGATTATGTAAATTATGATGCACACGGTAATTTGTGGTAGATATAATTTAGTGTCTGCTTTTTGAACATTATGATTATAAAAAAAATTATAGGTAATCTTCCTAGGAAGTACAAAAATGCATATCCGTTCAAAACCTACATATGTATGTATGTATCTCACATATCAACGAAAATTTAAATTTTTTAGTTGCAATTGGGAGAAATCCGTTCACGTTTGACAATTGCTCCCGTATAAGTTCGCCTAAGGCAATCTCTTAGTAGCTAATAAATGACAAATTATAATTATCTAATTAATTATAATTATCTATCTATTATAACAGATACGAAGATAACATTTAGTATAAAGACGTTGTAAAATATCGTTATTCAGGGCGATAGCGCCTAAAATAAACTTTCTAGAGAGACAACATTTGACAAAAGTATTTCTGATATTTTGAAAAGTTCGGCATTGAAAATGGGCGAGCTCGGTTTACATTTACTGTTATCTCCCATATAACCCCGACCAGGAATCACTTTAATGCTGATAATTATAATTGCACAAAGAACTAGAGCAAAACTTTCCACACATCCATCGGACAGATCGAAGGAACAATATATCCCAAATATTATTGTTGAAGTATTCATCTTAATTAGTTAACTAACTTCAGATTAATAAGTAAATCTTCAATAAATTTTCCGCCAAAGCTGATATCCATTCACTTGAAAACTATATATTTCACGTATGTATCTAAAACTAAGAGTGTATACCTTATAATTCTAAGGCTTGTATACATTGACAATCATTGTTAAAGCTTTGACCTAAACCAGTTCAGAGTTTTAAATAACTTTTAATAGTTGGATAATTCGTATGACCTCACTGGTCACTGTGTTTTTGGGTTGCATGCCAGAATACTTAATCTTTATCAAATCGATGTGCTCTTGCAAATCTAAGGGCATCTACATTTTGAAGCATCTTTTCTGCATGGTTTATCTGGTCTATCGAACTTTATTAAATGTTCGTAAAATAGACACATATCACTTTAGAATCGAAGTGACGCTGTCTTCGACACCAGCCACCTGCCCAACCTAACCTTTGGGTCCATAACAATTTTAGATGATGACGCTACCAAAAAGCTTTTCGTTTTCCGAATCTTAATTTTAAAGATTCTTTGCATATAATACTAGTATAACCAAATATTGCTTGGAATTACATTTAGTATGAACAAAAGAAAATGAATATACATATGAAGCATTTGTGTGGGGCTCAACTAAGGCAGTTCTCAGAAACTATATAATTATCAATACATTCTTACGATTTTGTACTTTACTTTTGGAACACCATTGGTGAAGGGTATCCAAGATTCGGCAAAGCCGAATATACCACTCTTACTTGTTATAAAGTGTAATGGTATTATTAAAAATTCTAATATTTTATTTTGGTGAATTAAAATATAATGGTTTATATATACTACAGTATACTATATCAGCACATATACTGAAACAAAGCTAGTCCATAATTATATGAATGTCCTACTTATTTTCTTTTTCTATTTTTTTAGCTAGGAAATTACATAGTTTTTAATTAAAATATAAAATAAGTTCCTTGGGCCAATGGGAAAGGAGTTTTCATTTCACATAGTTTTAACTGGAGAAATCTGTAATAAGATCTTCAACTGCTGACGTTTTTATTTTTTGCTTTTTTTCGCCTTAGTTTTACTTCTATTACTATTCTTCTTCCATCCTAACCAAACGCTGGCGTCTTTGTAGCGCATTTTTATTTGGAACTGTGTGGCGCCACTGCTAGTCAAGGATAACAGAAGTGTTGCGCCATTAGGAAGTCTTTTCGGTAGCTTGCCAAACGCAAATGATACTCTGCCTACGATTCCTAAGCGCGATTTTCACATTTTTCACATTCTTGCAGCGTTCAGTTCTTTGTTGGAGAGCTGCTTTATGAACTCGTGCAAAGGATCTGCAACTACTGCGTTGAAAGTAGTAACAGCCATTTGTTGTTGTTGCTTCTGGGCCTGGTGATGAAATGCATTTTCCAAATTTAAAGCTATAGCGGCAATGATTGATGTTTTCGTGCCTACTATGACAGCGTTATTGAATGTGTAGGTGGCAGGAAATTATAATATATAAGTTCCGATTGTCCAAAGCCCAAATTTAATTTAAATTTCAAACTTATATTTTATTTTAATTCAAATTACAATAATTTTCTAATAAATTAAACAAAAAAATCAAATGACAAATAAAAAATATACCAATACAAAATTTCAAAGAAAATCAGCTTCATTTTTACTCAAAAGTCAAAATCCTTAAATGTGTCAGATGGTGATTTTTAAATTTAATAGTGACAATGAACCTACCGTGTATATATATCTTGCTTATGAGTAATCAAATAAACTAGTTGTGTTGTTAGCAGTGTTGCCACTTTAGGTGTAATTACACATATAATGTGTAATTTTTATTTTCATGTGTAGACGATGTGTAACTGGCTGCATGTGTAACTTATATTTTTGTCGTTTTATTTTTTTAACAGTTTTCAACAAAAAGTAAATGTTTATACGTCCCTTTCGAAATCGAAAAAAATTAATATAATGCAAATTTTTTAATGTCAAATTAAAAAAACATTTAATTTTAATGGCGACATTTATTTGAACGCTGCTGCCAGGGAACTACTTTAACACTGAGCCAACGCGCGTGAAGAAATCACACTTTTTTATAATACTTTTTTAATGTTATTGTGAATGGCTGCAAAAAGGGCAAAATGAAAAAAAAGTACTATTTTACCAATTTTTGCAACCGAAAATCGTATAGGGGATCACAAAAAACTGTGTACTTACTTTTTTAAGAATATGATCATGAAAATTAAGAACATTTATTTAATATATAAATAGATGAAACCCGTCAGAAAAATAATTTTTTGTAATAAAATGTCGTCTCAACAGTTGTTACTGTTTTTAAATTAGCTTTATGTGGGTATAGAATACAAAAGTTAATGTATATAGTTTGTTGATCCCTTGATTCAGAATAGCTAGCGGTGCGAAAAATTTAATGATGCAATTATGTGGACAATTTTTATCTAAATTCGACTAGCCGATTGTCACTTTCGAGAAATTAGCCGATTTCAGGGTATCCCCTATTTTATATTATACTATATAAAAAGTATGATGATTCGTAAAATCTGAACCGATCCCGGTGCGAAAAATTTGATAAGGGTTTTATATGGACATTTACTGTCTAAATCCGACTAGCCGGTTGTCACTTTCAAGAAATTAGCCGATTTCAGGGTATCCCCTATTTTATATTATACTATATAAAAAGGATGATGATCCGTAAAATCTGAACCGATCCCGGTGCGAAAAATTTGATAATGGTTTTATATGGACATTTACTGTCTAAATCTAGGTGTTTCGTATACCAATATTGTCTCAATTCGACTGCCTAGTTTTCATTTTAAAAAACACAAAACACAAATTATTATTGTGGACTTAATTGATTTAACTCGAAAAGTATTAAAGAAAATGTTTTTAAAAAAGTTGAAAACAATTTAGTTTTTCTATATTTAATTTTTAATAACAATTATTTAAAAAGTTTTTTTGTTTGTAATTGTTAAATATTTTTTTGTCAATTTTAAAATGTTTGCCAGGAAAAATTATTCTGTCAAAAACATGTAAGTTATTATAAAGAGAAAATTTTATAATTTTTAAAAAATTCGTTCTCAATTACATTTTTTTCAGTACAGGAAGACTTAATTGTAATTTCTTATTAAAACTTGTACAATATTGTACAGTATATATTGTTTAGATGTGTGAACTTCTTTTATTCAAATGTATTTGTTGCTTATATGTTAACATCAGCAACCTAACTCCTCTGCGGATTTCAGGAAAGTCCAAAATCTTTAAATATACTAAAATATACTAATTTGTTTATATCACGAAATAAAAAGCTGTAACAAAAAAAATAATAAAAAGTGCCTTATTTAATTATTATTAAAGTGATTAACTTCGTTTTTCTGTAAGTGTAGTACCGAAAGAAAATTTTCAAGGTCTGGTATCTCCACTAAACAGATGACAAGAACACAGCTGCTTTAAGAAAAAAACACAGAGTTGCATTAAATAAATCATATTGTTATTATATCATATATTTTTTATAAACACTATTTGAAGTGTACCTTCATAGAAATAAAAGTAGTTATCCTAAATGAACTAAATATAATTGATTTTATAATTTTTATTATGAGTTAGGCCTTAAAATAGCTTCTGTTTAAAAGCACTTTTAAGGACAATAAACTTTTGGTTTATAAGATATAGAGCTTTAAAGTTCTGAATTGTAATTTAAAAATAATGACAAATATGTAGTGTGGACTTTTTCTATAGATTTTTTTTTGTCAAAAATCTTTTTAAAAAAACTTTCTTTTTTTACCAAAATTTTTCTATTGAAAATTTTCTTATAAAAAAATTTTCTATTGAAAAATTTCTTATCGAAAATTCTCTCCAAAAAAAGTTTGTTATCAAAAATTTTTCTATAAAAAATGTTTTTATAGAATTTTTTTTGTTTATTGAAAAATTTTATAAAGAAAAATATATTTATCGAAAATTTTTTTAAAGAAAAATTTTTCAAAAATTTTCTATAGAAAAACATTTTTATCGAAAATTTTTGTATAGACAAATATCTTAATCGAAAATTCTTCTATAAAAAATATTTTTATCAAAAATTTTTCTATAAAAAAAATTATTTTACCAAAAATTTTTCGATATAAAAAAATGTTTCTGCCATAAATTTTTCTGTAGAAAAAATTTTTTTTCGTAAATTTTTCTATAGAAAAAATTTTTTACAGAAACTTTTTGTATAAAAAAATTTTTTTATAGAAAATTTTTCTGTGGAAAAAATTCTTTTATCGAAAATTTTAGTTAGAAAATGTGATGAAACGTGCTTAATTTGTTAAAAAAAAAAACTTTTTTTTTTTACTCACCCTAGCGCTTCACTGTGGATTGGCACTTGATGTTGGGCTGTAGCTCGCCGGATTGGGGGGGATCTTTAAACAAAGTTGGGTAGCACGTTCACAAAAGAGTTTCGTGCCAAAATCGATTTTAAGACTGAAGCGGATTACACATGTAACACTTGTAGAATAAAAGACTGATGTTTCTTTGTTAGATGTCAAAATTAGAATGATTTTTATTTTTTTATTTCTTTTCCTTATCCACTACTTATGAGAAGTTCGCTTTTTGTGTTTTTGCGAAACTTCCCTAACTTAACTTAATTTAGCTTATCAGTAGAAATATGAATACAAAAAAAATATCTGGTTAAATTTGTTCACACGCTTAAAATGCAGCGTTAACAAAATTTTAATTCACATATGCTAGTGTTTAAAAAAAAATAAAATAGAGAGTTTGTTTATTTTAAAATATTAGGTTACATCAAAAAGTATTCTAAAATTAAATGAATAGCCAAAACGTTTCACAATTCTTTAGATACTGACCTGACTTAATCTAACGATTTATTTAAAAGAGTGAAATGTTTAAACGATATTGACAGATACACTACACCCCCAATCTTTTAGAAAGATTTCATAAATTTTTTTTTTTTAATTTTAAAATTTTGAAATCAAGTTATTTTTAGTTTTAATATTATGTTACAATAAAAAATTTTTTTTTTTTTTTTGTTGGTATGTACTATATTTATTTCTTATTATATTTCTTAAGTAGATTTTTATGGATAATTTTAGTTTTACCATTTATTTTTAATTCTACGTTTACATTATCTATATTTATTATTTCATATGGGCCATGATATGGTTTTTCATTTTTCTTCCTATTTTTATTAAAACTAAGTCTCCTATACTTATGTCAATGCTGTTTTTATTTTTCTCCGAATCTAGACTTCTTTTTAATTTTGTTGCTTCTATTAATTTTCTTGCATTTTCTAGCGAATTTTTTAGTCGTATTTTTAGTTCGTTAACGTAATTGTCAAGGTTATAAATTCTGTCATTGTTTGTAATCTGTTCACCTGGTAAGTTTGGTAGTTTACCAAAAACTAGTTCAAAAGGTGAGTATTCTGTATCAACGTGAGGTGTGGTATTGTATGCAAAACAATAATATGGAATCCATTCATCCCAATCTTCGTCCTGCACAAATGATAGAAAATATTCATTCAACACTCGATGATTTCTTTCTATAGTGCCAACCGTCTCGTGATGGTAAGGTGTTGAAAAACTTTGTTCTATGCCAAGTAGTTTACATATTTCCTTAATCAATTCATTTGTAAATTCAGTACCTCTGTCGGATTTTAATGTTTTAAATATACCATGTTTCAATATAAGATTTTCAACTATTCCTCTTGCTACTGCCTTTGCTTCTTTTGTTTGTAATGGGCAAGCGATAATGTATTTTGTTAGCTCGCATTGCATGGTAAGTATATATCTGAATTTTTCTGATGGACGTAGTGGTCCTACTGTATCAATCACAATTGTTTCAAATGCGTTTGTAGGCGTATCTGTAACGTTTAAGGGTTCCTTGGTATGTTTTACTTGTTTATTCCTTTGGCAGAGATCACATGTATTTATATAGTCTTTTACTTTTCTTGTCATGTTCTTCCATATATATTTCTTTTTTAATCTCAGCAAAGTTTTTCTAATACCGAAATGACCTCCACTTGGACTTTTGTGGTATAAGTCAATTAATTCATTTTGTTTTATATTATCTTTTATTTCTTTTGGCCTGGTATAGAGTAATATTTCTACATTATTATACTTTCTATTTAATATATTTTTCAATTTCTCCGGAGTTATAATTTCAAATATGTCATCGTCTCTGCAGAGAGCAAATGTTTTACATTTAGAATGGCATTTTATTATATATGTGAGTTTCTCCAGTAAGTTACCTAAGTAAGTAGGATTATCGCTACACATAATACATATTTGATTCATTGAGTCATTTTCCTCTATAGTTATTCTTTTTGTCGACTTTTTATTTAATATAAATTTAATTTTTCTTGCATGCTTAATATCATTTAAAGAAGTGCAATCCCAAATTGTGAGTTGATCAGGCTCTTTTGAGGTTTTGCATTCTGAGGCCTTTATTTTGTTCTTTTTTATATCATTTTTAGTTTTGCTTCTTGTAATTGCCAATGCTTTCTTTATACTTGTATCATTTTCAGTCGGTATTAGTTCTTTTAGCAATGACGAGTCCAATTTGATTCGTGATAATGCGTCGGCATTAGTGTTATCTTTTCCTTTTTTGTAAACAATGTCAAAATCATAGTCTGACAATTCAAGTCTTATTCGTGTCAATTTGGATGAAGGATTTTTGTGTGAGAAAAGTGCTATTAATGGTCTATGATCCGTAATTACAGTAAATTTTCTACCATATAAATAAGGTCTAAAAAAATTTATAGTCCAATGTATTCCTAACAATTCCTTTTCTATTACGGATCTATTCTTTTCATGTTTATTTAGAGTTCTACTCGCATATGATATCGGTAAATCCTTCCCTATTTTACCTTGTGATAATACAGCGCCAAGAGCAAAATTAGATGCATCTGTGGTTAGTACAAAATTTTCATCTTGGTTAATTGAACATTTTCTATCCCTTTTGTCGCAATTTTAGATCTAAACCTTTTTTTGCAGTTATTTGTAACAACTTCTCCCTAAGGTCAGCGAAGAATGCTTCAGCTGCTATTTTATGTGCGTTAGTCAGTCGATGGTAATGTACGTTAAGTATAACTCTGATTTCTTCTAAACAAAAAAATAATTCTGTGATATGTTTTTCAATTGTGTCCTCTTTCGTAGGTCTGTTGACGTTGAGGCATTTGTAGGATCTATCAAATCTTTCTTTTATTGTTCTAATTTTTACTAATATGTTTTGCCAGTCCATTTATATAATTATAAAGCAATGTTTTTATTTTTAATTTCATATTTTAGTTTTATATTTTGTCTAAATTGTCGCCACGACTAATATATTTCTTTTTCAATGATTTTTTATGTAGCTGATACAATTTAATTAGTAAATTTATTGCATCTAAAATAACAAGTATTAGTAATAATATGTATAGTGTATTTAAGTGTTCTGTGTGATCAATTATTTTAACATTATTTACTACGTTAGCATTAGGATTTTCTACTTTTGATTTTGTTCCACCCATAGCGGAAGTTTGTTTTATATAAGATTTTATTTTATTTTATTCAAATGTTTTTTTTTTTTTTTTTTTTTTTTTTTTGTTTTTAAAAGATTTTTATAGATTTTTTTATTTCTAATATTTTTTCTTGTAAATAGTTTGTGTGTTGTGGGCTGGAAGGGTTTATAATCTCGTCCTTCAGGATCTTTAGCTGGATCTTCTGTCGTGACACAAAATCTCGTCTGTTGCCCTTTGTAGCTATTTTGGTGTCTATGAATGGTACTTTTGGTTCTTCTATACGTTGTGCTTTTTTTAGAACTAATGGTTTTGGTCCAATATTGAGGATGTCAGGTTTTGCTTCTCCCGTTCCCTCATTGAGAATTTTTTGCCATCTATCCTCTGCGGCTTTTAATTCTTCGAGGATATCTGACAGTGGTTCAGTCATATGTTGAAGGATTTAATGTGTCCTTAGGATTTGAGGATTTTTTTTTTCTTTTGCCAAACGTGCCAATGCACTTTTTGGACTTTTCTTTTATCCTTATAGGCACTTTCAGATATGCTACAGGCACTTTCTGATATGCTATAGGCACTTTCAGATATGCTACAGGCACTTTCTGATATGCGGCAGGATCGCCATGTAGAATAAAAGACTGATGTTTCTTTGTTAGATGTCAAAATTAGAATGATCTTTATTTTTTTATTTCTTTTCCTTATCCACTACTTATGAGAAGTTCGCTTTTTGTGTTTTTGCGAAACTTCCCTAACTTAACTTAATTTAGCTTATCAGTAGAAAAATGAATACAAAAAAAATATCTGGTTAAATTTGTTCACACGCTTAAAATGCAGCGTTAACAAAATTTTAATTCACATATGCTAGTGTAAAATATTAGGTTACATCAAAAAGTATTCTAAAATTAAATGAATAGCCAAAACGTTTCACAATTCTTTAGATACTGACCTGACTTAATCTAACGATTTATTTAAAAGAGTGAAATGTTTAAACGATATTGACAGATACACTACACACTGGACAAAACATACATTGGATGAGACGGACCAGTTAAAACCAGACGGACGTTTGACAATAGGAAACTGCACATTCATTGCCTTGATGACTCCGCAGGACCAGCTATATTGTCCTGGGCAGGCTGCCCACCCCATATGACTTGACTAAGTCATCCATTGACAGATCTCTTCGCCTGAGAATTTGGAGAACTGTCCCTAATTTTAAGACTTACCACAGTCTCATTTTAAGCGCTCCATCGCAACCAAATATTAAAGGAATTACCACTTAATTTCAGAGAATGTATACATTTTGATTTTATTATAAAAACAATGTTAGAAATATAAATATATTTTTTAAGTATATAATAAAGTTATTAATGTTCTACATCGCTCAGCAAAAATTAGCAAATCATACTTTTTATATAATAATTCACGAAAATATTTTGAATAAATTCAAGTAATATCTTTCTTATAATTAATTAGACCATGAATCGAAAAGCAATAAACTGTAAAAATATCTAAAGAATGTTCGTTTCATTCTTCGTGTTGCGAAAACCAACAACTATTGAATTTAATATTAAATAATTTTTAAATAATTAAAATTTTATTGTTAATTTATTTTTATGACACACTGTCATCAAGTTGTTTAACAACTTTTATTTGAGTTAATTTGTTATTCCCTATTTCCCTTCAATTTGCTCTTTCTCATTTACTAATTTCAATATCAAACTGAGTAAAAAAGAATTACTGTTTTTACTCTTATACATAATGAGTGTTAATATGTAATAATTATTTAATACATAAGAGAGAGCAAATAATAGGGATCAATCTTTTTTATGTTAATATGTATCTAAATAAGATTTTTTTTGCATCTTTATGATCCCGTTACACATAATTATATTTTATGAATTTTGGTAAATAATATATTGCAAAAGAATTGAAATTCAATTGTTCTTGAGTATTCAAAGTGAACGGATCGCGTTAAAATAAAATTTACATTTTTATAATTTTAAAATTAAGAAAAATAGTTGTTATTCTTTTTTTTTATAAAAGTTAGTTTTTTTTGCATTAATTTTTTGATAAATAAAAAATTAGAAATTCAAAATTCTATAACATAAAATTTGGTGCCGAAACCCGGGAACTAGTGTTGAAGTTAAAATAGTTGTGAAGTGTTTGTTTGAAAAATTCGATTATTATAAAGTTTAAAATTAAATAAAATTTAAAATTAAGTTTAATTTTAAATTTTATGTGCAATCGAGTTAAAATTAAATATTTCACAAATATTTAAATTTTTTAACATTTAGATCTCTTTTTTTTTTATTGAAACATTTAAAACGGTTTTTCTTATAATTTTGTTAAAATTGTGTATATCAGTAAGATGGCTGATTTAGACAAAATTATTGAAAAGCAACGTGGTTTTTTAGAGCAACTAACGAAGTTGCATTCGCGGTTCTTGTTTAAAGCCGACAAACCGAAAGGTTACCTTTCTAGTATTCTTCATGAAATAGAGGAAATAAATCTTCATTTCAAAGAAAATCATGAAGAAATTGGAACTATTATCCGCGAAACTTCTTTGAATACTAAGGACGTTCCCTACATTCAGGAAGACCGCTTTTATGCTTTTATTGATTTGTTTCTGCTTTTCAAAGGAGAAATTCTTGATGCGTTTCCTGAAGAGGCAACTTCTTCCCCTCCATATACGAGCACTTTTGCTCTACCTTCTGGTCATGCAGACACGTCTGCTAGTGTAGATGCAAAATTGCCGAAGATTTCTTTACCGAAATTTTCTGGCGAGTACATGGAATGGATTTCATTTTCAGATATTTATGTCACTCTTGTTCATAATAATACATCCCTTTCAAAAGTGCAAAAATTTTATTACCTAAAGGGCACTCTGTCGGGTGAAGCCGCAAATTTAATTAAAACTATATCTGCCACTGAGGCTAATTATGATTTAGCGTGGACAACGTTAAAATCAAGATACCACAATGAGCGTGTTATTGTTGATGTTTTAGTTAAACGATTTTTAAATATTCAAAAATCGGATGGCTCTTTTCAATCTATAAAAACTCTTCTTGATACCACTCAAGAATGTATAAGTTCGCTTAAAAACTTAGGCTTTGATACATCCACATGGGATCCACTTCTGATTCCACTCATTGGACAGAAGTTAGATTTAACCACTCGTAGAGATTGGGAACAATCTCTTAAATCATCTACTAAAGTTCCTACTCTTACCGAGATGTACGAATTTCTTGAGAGAACATTTAGAACTCTCGAATCTTTACATGAAGATTTACCATCTTCAAATAAAATTAATCGTTTTCAAAGGGGTAATCATTCAAAGCCAAAGAAAGGTTCTTTTCATACCAATCAAGTTACACAAAAACAACCCGTTTCTTGTTTACTGTGTAAAAAACCACATACGCTATCAAAGTGCTTTAAATTTCTTGCTTTTCCAGCCAAGTCGAAAGAAGACTTAATTTCGAAGAATAATATTTGTCGTAATTGCCTTTCATGTGGTCATCATCACAATAATTGCACGTCTACATATCGTTGTAATATATGTAGACAAGCACATCATACCATTTTACATCAGGACAATCCTGAAAGTTCTGAGACATCACATTCCTCAATTACAACTCCTTCTAATAATAATGGCTCAGCTTCTACAAATGTTCAAGTTTCGTCCAATAACGTTCATTTATTTAGCAACGTGATTCTTTCAACAATTCGTTTAATAGTAGACTGCGAAAACGGTAAATTTCCATTTAGGGCACTTTTGGACCCAGGGTCTCAAGGGACGTTGGTAACAGAAAGGGCTGCGCAGCTTTTACGTCTTAAAAGACACAAATCTAATTGTGTTGTACAAGGTGTAGGTGAAACTAAAATTGATCATTGTAAATCATGGGTAGTTCTTAAATTATGCTCAACTGACTATAGCCCTGTAATTTCTTGTGCGGCTTTAGTTCTTTCCAAACTAACAAACTACACACCAAATACAAGTCTTACAAAACTTACAATACCTCAAGTAATAGAAAAGTCATTAGCTGATCCACAGTTTGATCATTCTGATCCAATTGACATCATTCTTGGTTCGGATATTTTAAGCTCAATAATAATACCAGGTAGTTCGTTCAAGTTTAAGAACTTATTTTTCCAAGAAAGTCTGTTTGGTTGGGTGTTTTCTGGTCCTACTCATGACCAATCGTTTTCTAACATAACTGTACATACGGTCAACTTAGATAATACCCTCAGATTATTTTGGGAACAAGAGGAGGTTGAAGTTAAAAGGCAATTGACCGAAGAAGAGTTATTGTGTGAGCAATATTTTGTAAATACAACGACACGTGATAAAAACGGTCGTTATTTTGTAAATTTACCATTTAAATCTGTTGTTAATGGTACTTCATGTATTAATTTGAATAATAACCATATCAGCGCATATAAAAGATTAATACAATTAGAGAATCGTTTTGCTAATCAGCCATTATTTTGTGAAAGATATAAAGATTTTATGAGAGAATACGAGTCGTTAGGACACATGAAAAAAGTAGGAAGTTATCCGGCAAATGTGTGTAAAAATTCTTACGTTTTGCCCCATCACGGAGTTTTAAAAGAAAATAGTTCTACAACTAAATTACGTGTTGTGTTCGATGGTAGCAGTCATTTACCTGGTCAAGCTTCTCTTAATGAAGAACTTTGTTCCGGACCAGCTCTTCAAAATGACCTACCTCAGATAATCAATAGGTGGAGACGTCATAGGATAGGCTTTTGCGCTGACATTGAAAAAATGTTCAGACAAATTGAGGTTTGTCAGGAACATAGACGTTTTCAGCAAATTTTATGGCGTTCTAGCCCTGCTGATGAGATTTCAGTTTACGAGTTAAATACCGTAACATACGGGACGTCTCCAGCACCCTTTTTATCAATAAGAGTTCTTCAAAAATTATCTGAGGACTACTCTACTTCATTTCCAATTGAATCAAAAATTCTTAAATACGATTCCTATGTAGATGATATAATTTCTGGCTCTGATTCATTGAACGATGCGATTTCTCTGCAGAAAAATTTATGTACTTTGCTTAAGAGTGGAGGTTTTAATCTTAGGAAATGGATTACTAATTCTCCTGAGCTCTTACTTAACATACCTGAAGAATTTAGGGAAAAATCAGTATCCTTAAATTTTGACCATGATAATGTGGTAAAAACACTAGGGATCCAGTGGATACCTAGTTCTGATACATTCTCGTTCAAGGCATATGCGCCGTTAACTGATAAAGTTACAAAACGCATAATCCTTTCTGAATCCGCTAAATTATTTGATCCATTAGGATGGCTTGCCCCGTCCACTATCATGGCTAAAATCATTTTTCAAAAACTATGGTTGGAGGGACTTGACTGGGACTCAGACGTCCCACAACATATAAAAAATACTTGGCTAAAATATAAAAATACTTTGAAAAACCTTGAAGAAATAAAAATTCCAAGGTGGTTGAATTATAATCCTTCAGCTGCAGTAGAACTGCATTGCTTTTGTGATGCATCAAATGATGCATATGCTGCAGTAGTATACATAAGGGTATATTTTTTAGAAAATGTTTGTGTCCACATTCTGCAAGCAAAGACTAAGGTTACACCGGTAAAAACCGTAACCATTCCTCGGCTGGAACTTTGCGCTGCCACACTTTTGGTAAAATTGGCTAGAAAGGTGAAAGAATCTCTGTCAGATATTTCTATTAAAAATATTACATACTGGAGCGATAGTACTACAGTGCTTAGCTGGATAAGGAAACATCCTTCTAAGTGGAGTGTATATGTTTCAAATCGAGTCGCAGAGATACAGCGACATTCAAATACACACCAGTGGAGATATGTTCCATCTGCACATAATCCAGCAGACTCTGCTTCAAGGGGAATTTTACCCGAAGATCTTGTAAAAGACACTATGTGGTGGCATGGGCCAGAGTTTTTGAAAGGACCACCTTCATGTTGGCCAACAAATATTTTCAATGTAGAAACAAAATTAGAAGAACGTAAATCTAAGATTGTAGCCAATGTTTTTAATGAATCGACATACCCTCATATTTTTCAAAAGTTTTCGTCACTAAATAAATTAGTCAGAATTTGTGCACTTTGTTTACGATTCTGCAATAACTGTAAACTGGACAGCTCCAAATTATTTGGACCGCTTACAACTTCAGAAATCAAAAACTCATTAGATAGACTTGTTAAAGTCACCCAATCAATTGATTTTCATACCGAGATTAAAAACTTAAATTCTAACGTTGCTGTTAAAAACAAACACATCTTAAAATTAATGCCTTTCATGGACGATAGAGGCATTATTAGAGTTGGTGGAAGACTGGAAAATGCGGACTTGGCATACTCTACAAAACACCCCATTTTATTAGGCAAAAACAATCCCTTGTCTATTTTGGTTGTTCTGGACTCTCACCAAAAAACTCTACATGGAGGTTTGACTTTAACTATGTCTTATGTTAAACGAAAATTTTGGATTATCTCAGGTAATCAAATAGCTAAAAAGATCATTAATAATTGTGTCCGTTGTTTTAGATATAAAGCAAAGACTTCCCAACAAATTATGGGAAATCTACCTTCGGTTCGCGTTAACATGACCAGACCATTTAAACATTGCGGTGTAGATTTTGCTGGACCCATTACTCTCAAAAATTCAACACTACGATCTGCCGTTTTGTGCAAAGGCTATATCTGTGTATTTATATGTATGGTAACCAAGGCCATACATTTGGAAACCGTATCGGATCTAAGCACTAATGGATTTTTGGCCGCATTTCGACGTTTTGTGTCTCGAAGAGGAACTTGCACTGATATATACTCGGACTGTGGAACTAATTTTGTAGGGGCTTCTAAAGAACTGCAAGTACTTCATCATCGAAGCCAATCTTCACTACCAGAGGAACTTCGACAAACTCTATCAGTTGGCGAAACCAATTGGCACTTTATCCCACCAGCCTCCCCGCATTTCGGAGGATTGTGGGAGGCCGGTGTTAAATCGGTCAAATATCATTTAAAACGTATAATGACTGATCGTGCTTTGAGTTACGAAGAACTTTCTACTTTGCTATGTCAGATCGAGGGCTGTCTAAATTCACGCCCACTCTGCCCTCTTTCCACTGATCCAACCGATAACGATGCATTGACGCCTGCACACTTTCTCATTGGCGAGCCTACCGTTTGTGTACAAGAAGAAAACTTGCTGGACACAAATCCTCAACATTTAACAAGATGGAAAGCCATTGAGAGAATGAAACAATCATTTTGGAAGAGATGGTATTCTGAATATCTCAACCGTTTGCAGTCTCGCCCAAAATGGTTTAACGATCAACGCAATATAAAAATGGGAGATCTTGTTCTCATAAAGGACGACAGATGTGCCCCAGGACAATGGTGTCTTGGAAGAATTCAGGAAATCCATCCTGGCACGGATGGACGCGTAAGAGTGGCAACAATTTTATCTAAACAAAAAACATTTAAAAGACCTATAACTAAATTGTGTTTACTCCCCACAGATAACATTTTTTCAACCCCCAAGGAGATGGAGCCCATTGAAAATTAATCAATCGTCATATAATATAGGTTTATATATTTCGCTGTGAGTCGAAGCATAGCGGAGCCCGCTGGGCTCGACTAAAATACTTCCAACGATAAGCCTATATTAAACAACGTTAAGAACAGTGGTTCTTGGGGAGGAGTATGTTGCGAAAACCAACAACTATTGAATTTAATATTAAATAATTTTTAAATAATTAAAATTTTATTGTTAATATATTTTTATGACACACTGTCATCAAGTTGTTTAACAACTTTTATTTGAGTTAATTTGTTATTCCCTATTTCCCTTCAATTTGCTCTTTCTCATTTACTAATTTCAATATCAAACTGAGTAAAAAAGAATTACTGTTTTTACTCTTATACATAATGAGTGTTAATATGTAATAATTATTTAATACATAAGAGAGAGCAAATAATAGGGATCAATCTTTTTTATGTTAATATGTATCTAAATAAGATTTTTTTTGCATCTTTATGATCCCGTTACACATAATTATATTTTATGAATTTTGGTAAATAATATATTGCAAAAGAATTGAAATTCAATTGTTCTTGAGTATTCAAAGTGAACGGATCGCGTTAAAATAAAATTTACATTTTTATAATTTTAAAATTAAGAAAAATAGTTGTTATTCTTTTTTTTTATAAAAGTTAGTTTTTTTTGCATTAATTTTTTGATAAATAAAAAATTAGAAATTCAAAATTCTATAACACTTCGTTATAATAAATTTAGTTGTTGTTTCATTTCAGAATTTTAGGATTTTTTTTTTGTATTTATTTAGTTCATTATTTTTTTTTTTTGTTTTATTATTTTTATAATTTATTTTAATTATTCATTTTTCATTTTTTTTTTAATCATATATTTAATAATTTGTTTTTATATTTAGTTATTTATTTATCTTCATATTTATTTATCTTCATATTTATTTATTTCATAAGTTTATAGTTTAATCATGAGTTTAAGGTAATTCATATTTTTTTGTCTTATAATTCGTTAATTCATTTTATGAATTTATTTAGGTTATTTTGATTTTTAATTCAAGTTATATTTATCATATTTTATTTGTTAATTTTAAATTTAAATTAATTTACACAAATTGATTAATCATAAAACAAATTTATATCATTTGTTATATTTTTAATACTAAAACTAGAAATTATTTTAATTTAGCACCTGGCTATAGTTATATTCATTTGAAAATTCAGTATTATTTCAATTTGGATTAATTTTTAATTTAAATTTACAAACACTATGATTACTTTTATTATTATTTTTTTTTAATTTAGGAAATTCTCAAAATTTTATTTTAATTTAGCACCTGGCTATAGTTATATTCATTTGAAAATTCACTATTATTTCAATTTGGATTAATTTTTAATTTAAATTTACAAACACTATGATTACTTTTATTATTATTTTTTTTTTAATTTAGGAAATTCTCAAAATTTTATTTTTTTTTATTTTTGTTTAGATCATTTGAATTGCATTTAGTTACGTATTTATTTTTGTTATAGCCTTAGATTTAATTAGTTCTATTAAATTATTTATTTATTCATCCATATTTTTCCATATTTCTAAATTTATTTATTTAAATCTTCATTAAGTTTTTTTTTTAGATTGATTTAGGAACTCATTTAGTTTAATTTTTAATTTAAGATATTAATTTGTTCTTATTTTTATTAATTCAATAAGTTTCCGTTACTCTAACCTAATTTTCAATTAATCGAATATTTTATAATTTGATTTTATTTAAATTTTTATTAGTTCATTTCAATTTATTTAATTTCTTTAAGTTTTTTTTTTTTTTGTGTAGAATAATTAGAAAATTTTAAATTATGCATTTCATTAAAAAACTTTCAATATAAAATGAGTTTAAACAAAAATTATAAATGTGCGATTAAGAATTTGGTTAGATAAATCTTTAGGTTATATTAATATTGTTATTTATAATATTAAACTTTAAAAATAGTTATAAGTAGAAAAATTTTATTTTTTAGGTTAAGTATGTTTATACATCATAAATAAGTCTTAGTATATAAGTTAGTACCGTTATATAGCTACAGTTATATTAACATGATGATATAAGGTTAGTTATATAAGAACAGTTATAGGTATATAAGTATAGTATAAGTTATGTAGGTATAAGAATAATTTTAGGTTAAGTGTATAAATGTAAATATAATTGTATGTCAGGTGTATAAAGTGAGTATATAGGTGTATACATTTATATTAATTGTGGTGTCGGTATTATTTTAGGTTAGGTTTTAAGTAGGTATATATCAATTGTCAGATTTTTTCTTTTAATATAATGCAGATGATGTAAAACGTGTTTGACAAACGTGCTTTGAGACGTACGCCGCCAAAAAAAACGCTTCAGTGCCGTTATATATTTTTATTTGTATAGCAAACCGTGTCAGGATGGTCCTCGTGCCTCTGGAAGCTTCTAAGCCACTGTCCGGAATCTTAATAGCTTCTAACTCGGAGTCCTATTACTTTACTTTTCTTTCTCCAGGGCCGGTCTAAAAAAATAACAACGTCTCTTTTTTTTAAACCGTCTTTTTAGAACTAACAAAAAAACTACTAACCTTCCTGCATAAACGATAAAGGAGACAGGTTTTTCCAAACGAAACACGTGGTGGTCACCACCAAAGCACCATTCCTTAAAAATTTCATTAAGGGCCAAAAAAACAAAATATCGGTTTTATTGCTGCGGTAGAGTAATATTCTATCAATAGTTTGCACGACGTATTTTATTTCAACTTAAATTAGACTTGGCAAACTCAATCTTATCCACTTTTCAATAAAACACACATGTAACTTTAATTTATTTTTTTATTTTTAATTGTTCACTAACCACGGCCACTATTTTTTTATGAATGAGCAAAATGCTGCATGAATCGCAAAAGTAGATGTGCAACCGTGTTGTTTAACTTTCGAGTAACAAGTATTGAATACTTAGTAACTTGATACTCTCGTCTAAAATCGGTGTTGCCAGACTTTATACATGCCGTCTACACCTACCATAGGATATTTTAGTGTGGCTATTGAATATTTTTTTGTCAGTCTGATGGCAAACCAAAAAAAATATGAAATTAATTCAAACAACTGGCGTAGCCATCACAAAGCCTACACTTTTTCTAAAACCTGTGGAGGAAAAAGTGGAGGGAAAACAGGATTGTTTTTTATTGTACTCTATTAAACCGAATTTCCTTAATGGCCGACATGGTAGTGCTACCAACTTGTAAATGGCTAACTTGACTATAAAAGACCGTTTCTTAATGAAAATCTCTCTTTTAAATTTTGTAACTCTAACGGTGGTGAACTCAAGCGCAATCTTTTAAAACTAATTTTTTTAACTTTAAAAATAAATAACATAAATTAAAAAAAATAAATTAACAATGGCCGGAAATATAAATGTGAAAAGCTCGAAAACTCGATAAAGTAGTTTTCGGCTTAAAACAATATTGAAAACTTAAGTTTTCACATACAAAAATGAAAATTCCTTGTGTGTTTATTTTCAACGACAACTTATTTGAAAGCGTTATAAACACCGATGCAACATTGAGCTGATCCCATTTATTTCAACTCTACAGTAGAAAAATAACAAATGTAAGTGTCAGCAAAAAAAATAAAAAAAAACAACTAATTAATTTAAAAAAATTCAATAATAACACTACAATTGTGTGAAAACAAAAATATTATTTTAATGCAATAATAAATAATTAAGTGTTCGCTTGTCGTTTTTGTTTTTTTGAACATCGCAAGTAAAAAAAATTAATTTAAAAAATATTGAACATGTATTTGGTATTTTTTTTTTTTTGATTTCGAGGGCCAAAATGGGTAAAAAAAGATAATATGATATATTTACACCGCATGAAGTAATATGAATAAGAACAATATATTAACTTCTTTCTTATAAAATGTAAGGAATTGAACTGGTCTAAAGAAGTAGTAGTTACACATATGGAACTCTTTTCTTTTCAAATTAGTGGATGAAAAAAAAGGGGACAAAATTGATAATGTTAAAACTTTTAAACAAATGAATGTTTGTCTGTCCGTATGTATGTTCTTTATAAAATAGTAAACAATGGATTTGATCATAGTATGCTCTTTAGCGATTGGTATGACCAATTTCCAAAATTATTCAAAATGAGTTAAAGTTAAATTATAAAAATATAATATATGAAAACTTTAAAATTAGCCTCGAAATGCTTATCATAAAGCTCCGAGGAAGGCTTGGTCAACCAGGTACTATTGTTTTAAATCAAACATAAAAATTATATTTTTACAAAATATAAAGAAATTGAAAATACTTATTGTGAATTTATAGTATATAAATCAAAAAAATTACGTTTAGTTTACTAATCTGAATCAGTTAGCAACTAAAAAAAAATTCAACCTTTTATTGAACTAAGCGAAAAATATCTCAAGTCTGACAGGAATATTCTACTGGTCAGAAACTTGTTTGTCGGAATTATAATCGTAAGGAATTCTGGTGACGATACCAGGTTTCAAGTTTAGTAATTATCTCTTACATGCTTTAGGTGCGTTCCGGGCAATTTCATATTGATTAACAAAAAAAAAATGCCATTAAGTAGACTTATACATCGGGTGCATTTTTTTGTCTTTTCTTAGAAATTTATAAGATTTACGATAGAAGAAAATGACATTAGGAATCATTTTTTTGTATATTCCGTTTTATTCGATTCAATAAAGTTTAAAATAAAATTGTGTGTAAATAAATTGTTTTTTTTTTTATTTTCTATTGTTTAGATTTCGAAGTTCTAAATCTGGCTTAGAAGGTGGAACCGTAATAATTAGCTAAAACTAGTGACAATGTAGACTGCAAATTCTTTAGAAATTCTGTAATTCTTATTGTTTCAGGTGCTGTGCATGAATTACCCCTATTAGTTGTCCCTTAAGATTTTCGACCTCATACTGGTTTTGTCCCATAGCTTTCCTAATTCTACATTTTAGCCAAGGTTTGCATAGCTTTGCATTTATACCTTTGGAAAAGTTGCTCTGTATAAAGTTTTTACGATATACTTCTTGACCGGGTATATATTTTATTTGTCTGGTTTTTAAGTTATATGACTTAACATTTCTTAGATACGCGTCGTGTAACTTTTCGCTGACTTTTTGATGTACTAGTTGCATCTGTGAGGACTTTGGTAATATAAGCATGTCACCTTCTTCTGCCGCGTTTAGTTTTCTCAGAATTTGGTAGGCATCAGCATGGGTAATCATATTGTAGCCGGTTAAAGCGAAATAAGGCGTAACACCAGTGGAAGAGTGAATAGTCGATCTTAAGGAACATTCAATTTTAGACAAGTTTTCGTCCAATTTGGTTTGGTCGCCATTTAAAAAACTCCTAATAGAACTAAGGATCGACTGATTCACCCTCTCACTTGCGTTAGCTTGGGGCGAATAAATTGGACTACGAATATGTTTAACCAGGAAGAGATTTAAAAACTCTTTGAAGGCTTCAGAGATGAATTGTTTCCCGTTGTCCGAATGAACAGTTTCCGGTACTCCGAACTTGTAAAATACTTCATCTCTGAGAAACCTGATGACTGACTTGGATGTAGCTTTAGATAGGGCTTTTAGAAGAACAAATTTGGTTTTATGATCGAGAACGATAAAAATGAACGTGTTTCCAGATTTTGTCCGGGGATAGGGTCCGAGGAAATCTATATAGATTTTCTGAAAGGGTCTTTGTGTCTGAACTTCGTTCCCCATAGGCGGACGTAAAATCTGTTTCGGATGCTTTGTTTCCTTACATATTGAACACCCTCTTACATATTCCCGAATTTGTTTAACCATTGTAGGCCAATAAAAGTATTCCCGAATGTTGTAAAGCGTTTTACCTATACCTCCATGAGATGTATTATCAACATGGGATTTTTTATAAGACTTTCAGTCAATTCCGACGGCAACCAAATCTTCCAACATTCATCCTCATTTTCGATGTCATTTCTATTAAACTTAACTCTTTTATACACTATTCCCTCGTCTACCTTCACATCCGGCAATCTATCCTCATTCTGTTCTATGTTATCTATCAGTGCTAAGTACTCTTTACTCTTGAAAAATTCAGAATTAAAATCAATGATGACGTTCTCGGTGACGATTTCTTTCATGTCATTCCTAGAAAGCATATCAGGAACTACATTTTTATTACCTTTCCTGTGCTCGATGTCGAACTTAAACCCTTGGAGTTTTAAGCTCCACCTAGCTAATCTTCCATTTAAAAAGACTTTTCGAAATCAGGACTTGAAAGAATTGGACTAGTGACCAGGCGATGTTTAAGTTCTTCGTAGGAGGACAAAGCTTCTTGTGTTAAGTTAAACTTGGGAGATTTCTTTAGGGTATCAGAGAGGGGTGCTGTTAGCGTCGAAAAATCGTGGATAAACCTGCGATACCACCCTACTGTGCAAAAGAATCTTCGAACTTCTTTTTGACTCTTTGGTGGTTTTATATCTAAAATAGCTTTTACCTTACCTTCGTCAGGTTTTAGCTTACCACCTCCCACTATGTAGCCTAAATACTTTAGCTCCTTATAACAAAATTTTGATTTTTGCATGTTGATGGTAAGTCCAGCATTGGTCAACTTTTGCCCTACGGTTCTCAACATTTCGATGTGATCTGGGAAGTTCGGGGACACTACTAAGAGGTCATCTAAGTAAACAAACACCCTATCTTTCAGCTCAGACGGCACCACTTTATCCATCAATCGACATAGCCGCTGGGCAGCGTTACACAGCCCGAAAGGCATCACCTTAAATTGATATTGTGGCCTCTCCGGGACTGTGAACGCTGTCTTTGGTCTACTTTCTTCAGCTAAAGGGATCTGCCAAAAGGCATCCTTTAAGTCGATTGCTGAGATAAAGTGAGTGTCGCCTAGCCTAGCTAATAAGCCATCGATGTTAGAGAGAGGATAAGAATCCTTCTTGGTGACTTTATTCAGCTCCCTAGCATCGAGACATAGCCTATTTTTACCGGGTTTCATCACTAGAGTTGTTCTGTTATTCCATTCCGAACCCGTCGTTACCTCGATCACATCTAATTCCAACATCCTGTCTAACTCATCATATATTAACTTCTGCACTGCAGGACTCACTGGAAAGTGACGCATTTTTTTAGCGGGTGCGTCTCCAGTCTCTATAATATGCTTTTCTAGAATAGTTTTACCAAGTCCGTATTGAGTATAGCATAAAAATGAAAGCTTGGCCTTTTCTAGGAGTTTTTGCTGATATGCTGTTAGCTCATGCGTCTTTATTTCGTCTTCTACTGAAATTTCATTGATAACCTTTTTGTCCAAACAAAGTTTAATCCCGATCTTCTGCCAAAAATCATAACCTAAAATCAATTCCTGGTTTAAGTTTGGTACCAGATAGAGAACCATCTCAATTGATTTGCCTCCATACTAAACTACAGTCTTTATTTTACCAACTATCACGTGTTGTTTTCCGTCGGCCGTCCTTACGGATGATTTGTAGTCTAGTATGGTAGCTTGCAACTTTTTAACATTTTCTAGACAATTCCTACCCAGGCAACTAACAGAGGCTCCACTATCGAGAAGTCCTTGAAATTTTTCGCCTAGGATCTCTACAGACATGAATGGCCTAATGTCGTCTTCAAAACCAATAGTTGTTGATGCTATGAATTTTCTTTCTTTTTTTCTTAGGTCATATCTGTCTCGTGTTTTTAAAATCTTGTTGCTTACTGTAGGCATGTCGGCAAAAATTTCGTCTCGTTTTTTGTTGTAGGTCTGAAGTCGTTCGTCATACGATAAATTGGGATTCAATGATGTTGTTATCTTAAACTTGGGTATGGAGTCTGAGGTTTGGTCTATCCCTAGGGGATCAGATTCAGATTTTAAACATAGCTGATATTTTCCATTTTCTAAAATATTATTCTTAAAAGTATCTAAAGGTTTCTTTATTATCTGACTCTTGCTGTTAGTCTGAGATTTTTCTTCATGTAAAACAAAATTCAAAATGTTATCATTTACTGGGATTCCTTTGGACTTGAACATGCGGTCCCAGTGTTCCGCATGCTCTTGTGCTGGTTTCCCACACACCTAGGACAAGTTGGGCTTGTGACGTCCTCGAACCCACATTTGCAACAGAATAACTTTCTCTGTGCAACTGGGCATTCAACGAATGAATGTCCCGGGGCCTTACAGTTCCAACAAATAAGTTGTTTCCCTGTTAACTGCTCCCTTTCTAATGCTTCTACTTGTTGCATCTGTGCATCTATATCGTCGAAAACGTCTACCTCATATACCCTACGGTTATTTCCTAAGGGTGTGCGGTTGGAGGATCTTTTAGCTATATTCCTCTCAGCTCTCTTACATTCTTCCAGGAGGTGATCTAAATTATCTATCCTGATCGGGTAAATAAGTTGAGCTAACCCATCTTTTAAATTGTCTTTTACCATCTTCACCAGTTCGCTTTCAGCGACATGGACCCTCATTTGGTTCTTCATCTTAACAATTTCAGATATAAATGTATCCGCGGATTTACCAGGAGCCTGTCTCCGTTCCATGATTTTTCTTTGAATTTCGAAGTCACTCTCAAAGTTCCTAAATTTCTTGATCATGAAATACTTAAACGTATGCCAGTTACAGACCGGATATTTCATTCTAAAAGCCCAGAACCAATTGCTGGCCGCACCTGTCACCAAGTGATGAAAGCCTTTCATCACAACCTCTCAAGAACAGTTATAGTCCTGTTTAAGCGCTTCTACCCTAAATACAAAATCCTCCACTGTCAGCGATTTATTAGACCCATCATACTTGATGCCCCATTTCTCTAGCTGGTTAGGCGATATTGTTCTAACAACTGAGCTGTCTAACCCTGGGCACTGTTGGGAATCGTTGGTTAAATTGCTAAACACTGGTTGCGGAATATTAGGTGCTCTCTGTTGTGGATCATTTTGGGGGTTATGTTGTGGAATATATGGTTGCCTACCGAAATTGTTAAAAGGTGTTTGAAAATTGTTGTTTGGACCAAAGCCTCGATTATCTGACACGTTAGGATTTTCAAAAGAATTAATTCTTTCTGAGCGTAAAGACTCTCTAATTAGCTGAGGTAACATAAGCTGCCTAATGGAAAATTTATCGACATTAATGGGGTAATTGCACTGGTCGAAACAATAGGTACTGTATTTTGAGGAGTTGTGGTAGTCGTACTTGTTGCGTTTACAGCTATGTTGTCACTACTAATGGGATTACGACTAGATGACCTAAGGTTCCTCGTACTCATCCTTGATCAACGAGAATTCAGAAAGAAACCTCCAACTATACCTAACCAGTGAACGAATAAGTAGTCAAAAAAAATCTAAGTAAAAACTATCTATATAAAAAAAATTACAAGTATGTATTTGAAGGAAAATTGTATCACTTTTATATACACTTTATTTAAGTATTTTAAGAAAAGCAAATTGTAAAAACAAATCTTTAAAAAAAAAATCTATATAAATATATATATAGTTTACTTATAAATGTTAAATGTAAATCATTAAGATAATTAGCATTAAAAAGAATATTAAAATATCAATAATAAAATATGTCAAATAATTAGTTAATAAGTTAGTTAATAATGTTAATGTTAGTTACTAAAAATTATATATAAGTTTTAATAATTGTTAAGATTTTATATACATATATACATTTTGGTTGAATGGAAGTTGCGACATAAAAAGAGTTGTGGTAGTTAGTTTTTTTTCTGACTGTAAAGTTATAGTCATATTACAAAAAAAACTTTTTCATCATCAAGCCAAAATAATAAATTTTTTCTCCTTTTTTCGTGTGCAGCAGATTTCCTACCGTCAAATAACTTTGGACGATTCACAAAACATAACGACAAAAACATTTGAATCGCCTGGATTTTTTCCTCCCCAAATCAATAGTAGAAGCAAATGAGCATTAGCTATATAGCCAGTGGCTCATGCCTTCTAAAATGGATTTGGTTCAATTAAATCCATTAGACTCTCCAGTATCTATTTTCTATGGCTCATGTCGTCGCAGCACATGTATGACACTATGAATATCTTCAGGGACATACGACATGTTCCATAGGATATAGGAACCGGATTCCCAATATTCATTTTATCTTTCCGGAGACGTCGCAATTCAGGCCTGACACTTTGGGTGTCTTCCAGGACATACGACTCCTTCAAGTTAAAATGAAACATTGGCCAGAAATATTTTAAAAATTGTAAAAAAAAAATATGAAATTGTTTGTGAAGCAAACATGTGAATAAAATTCACTTGCCTGCCCCACGTTGGGCGCCATTTTGTGATGAAACGTGCTTAATTTGTTAAAAAAAACTTTTTTTTTATTTCACCCTAGCGCTTCACTGTGGATTGGCACTTGATGTTGGGCTGTAGCTCGCCGGATTGGGGGGGATCTTTCCACAAAGTTGGGTAGCACGTTCACAAAAGAGTTTCGTGCCAAAATCGATGTTAAGACTGAAGCGGATTACACATGTAACACTGGACAAAACATACATTGGATGAGACGGACCAGTTAAAACCAAACGGACGTTTGACAATAGGAAACTGCACATTCATTGCCTTGATGACTTTGCAGGACCAGCTATATTGTCCTGGGCAGGCTGCCCACCCCATATGACTTGACTAAGTCATCCATTGACAGATCTCTTCGCCTGAGAATTTGGAGAACTGTCCCTAATTTTAAGACTTACCACAGTCTCATTTTAAGCGCTCCATCGCAACCTAATATTAAAGGAATTACCACTTAATTTCAGAGAATGTATACATTTTGATTTTATTATAAAAACAATGTTAGAAATATAAATATATTTTTTTAGTGTATAATAAAGTTATTGATGTTCTACATCGCTCAGCAAAAATTAGCAAAACATACTTTTTATATAATAATTCACGAAAATATTTTGAATAAATTCAAGTAATATCTTTCTTATAATTAATTAGACCATGAATCGAAAAGCAATAAACTGTACAAATATCTAAAGAATGTTCGTTTCATTCTTCGTTATAATAAATTTAGTTGTTGTTTCATTTCAGAATTTTAGGATTTTTTTTTTGTATTTATTTAGTTCATTATTTTTTTTTTGTTTTATTATTTTTATAATTTATTTTAATTATTCATTTTTCATTTTTTTTTTAATCATATATTTAATAATTTGTTTTTATATTTAGTTATTTATTTATCTTCATATTTATTTATCTTCATATTTATTTATTTCATAAGTTTATAGTTTAATCATGAGTTTAAGGTAATTCATATTTTTTTGTCTTATAATTCGTTAATTCATTTTATGAATTTATTTAGGTTATTTTGATTTTTAATTCAAGTTATATTTATCATATTTTATTTGTTAATTTTAAATTTAAATTAATTTACCCAAATTGATTAATCATAAAACAAATTTATATCATTTGTTTTATTTTTAATACTAAAACTAGAAATTATTTTAATTTAGCACCTGGCTATAGTTATATTCGTTTGAAAATTCACTATTATTTCAATTTGGATTAATTTTTAATTTAAATTTACAATCACTATGATTAGTTTTATTATTTTTTTTTTTTAATTTAGGAAATTCTCAAAATTTTATTTTTTTTATTTTTTTTTGTTTATATCATTTGAATTTCATTTAGTTACGTATTTATTTTTGTTATAGCCTTAGATTTAATTAGTTCTATTAAATTATTTATTTATTCATCCATATTTTTCCATATTTCTAAATTTATTTATTTAAATCTTCATTAAGTTTTTTTTTTTTAGATTGATTTAGGAACTCATTTAGTTTAATTTTTAATTTAAGATATTAATTTGTTCTTATTTTTATTAATTCAATAAGTTTCCGTTACTCTAACCTAATTTTCAATTAATCGAATATTTTATAATTTGATTTTTTTTTAAATTTTTATTAGTTCATTTCAATTTATTTAATTTCTTTAAGTTTTTTTTTTTTTGTGTAGAATAATTAGAAAATTTTAAATTATGCATTTCATTAAAAAAAACTTTCAATATAAAATGAGTTTAAACAAAAATTATAAATGTTCGATTAAGAATTTGGTTAGATAAATCTTTAGGTTATATTAATATTGTTATTTATAATATTAAACTTTAAAAATAGTTATAAGTAGAAAAATTTTATTTTTTTAGGTTAAGTATGTTTATACATCATAAATAAGTCTTAGTATATAAGTTAGTACCGTTATATAGCTACAGTTATATTAACATGATGATATAAGGTTAGTTATATAAGAACAGCTATAGGTATATAAGTATAGTATAAGTTATGTAGGTATATAGGTATAAGAATAATTTTAGGTTAAGTGTATAAATGTTATGAAGCGCAATGCCACGATTTTAAATACATTTTTAAAAATGGTACAAATACAAGTTTAATCATACATACATAATTTGAAGGTATTACATTTAGTACACATATGACAGATAGAAAATGTACATGGTTGTAATTTAATTAATATTAGGAAGTACAGAGTATAATAATTATCGATAAATAAATTATCGGTAACAGTGAGTATATAGGTGTATACATTTATATTAATTGTAGTATCGGTATTATTTTAGGTTAGGTTTTAAGTAGGTGTATATCAATTGTCAAATTTTTTCTTTTAATATAATGCAGATGATGTAAAACGTGTTTGACAAACGTGCTTTGAGACGTACGCCGCCAAAAAAACGCTTCAGTGCCGTTATATATTTTTATTTGTATAGCAAACCGTGTCAGGATGGTCCTCGTGCCTCTGGAAGCTTCTAAGCCACTGTCCGGAATCTTAATAGCTTCTAACTCGGAGTCCTATTATTTTACTTTTCTTTCTCCAGGGCCGGTCTAAAAAAATAACAACGTCTCTTTTTTTTTAAACCGCCTTTTTAGAACTAACAAAAAAACTACTAACCTTCCTGCATAAACGATAAAGGAGACAGGTTTTTCCAAACGAAACACGTGGTGGTCACCACCAAAGCACCATTCCTTAAAAATTTCATTAAGGGCCAAAAAAACAAAATATCGGTTTTATTGCTGCGGTAGAGTAATGTTCTATCAATAGTTTGCACGACGTATTTTATTTCAATAAAACACACATGTAACTTTAATTTATTTTTTTATTTTTAATTGTTTACTGACCACGGCCACTATTTTTTTATGAATGAGCAAAATGCTGCATGAATCGCAAAAGTAGATGTGCAACCGTGTTGTTTAACTTTCGAGTAACAAGTATTGAATACTTAGTAACTTGATACTCTCGTCTAAAATCGGTGTTGCCAGACTTTATACATGCCGTCTACACCTACCATAGGATATTTTAGTGTGGCTATTGAATTTTTTCGTCAGTCTGATGGCAAACCAAAAAATATATGAAATTAATTCAAACAACTGGCGTAGCCATCACAAAAATTTAGTTTAGAAAATTTTTATAGAAAAATTTTTTAAATTTTAAAATTTTTGTGAAGAAAAACATTTCTCTACAGAAAAATATTTTTATTGAAAATTTTTCTAAAGAAAACTTTTTTTTTATTAAAAATTTTCTAAAAAACTTTTTTATTGAAAAATTTTTGAAAAATTTTTCTATGGAAAAGTTTTGTTATCATAAACTTTTCTATAGAAAATTTTTGTTATCGAAATTTTTTTTATAAAAATATATTGTTATCGAAAAATTTTCTATAGAAAAAAATTTTTAATAAAAAACAATTTTTATCAAAGATTTTTCTTTAGAAAAATTTTGTTATCGAAAACTTTTCTAAACTTTCATCGAACATTTTTCTTTACAAAAATGTTTTAAAAGAAAAAAAATCTCTAGGGAAAAATATTTTTATTGAAAAATTTTCTATAAAAATTCATTTTTATCGAAAACTTGTCTATAGAATAATTTTGTTATCGAAAACGTTTTTTATTGAAAAATTTTTTTATCGAAAATTTTTCGAGAGAAAAAAGAAAAATTCTTTATCGAAAATTTTACTATTGAAATATTTTTTTATCGAAAATTTTTCTATGGAAAAATTATTTTATCAAAAATTTTACTAAAAAAAATTTTTTTGTCGAAAATACATATTTCTGGAGAAAAAAATTTTAATCGACAATTTTTCTATAGAAAAATATTTTAATGTTTTAAATTTTGATTGAAAATTTTTCTAAAGAAAATATTTTTAAAATATTTCTATAGAAAAAAATGTTTGTCTAGAAAAATTTTCGATAAAAATGTTTTTTTCAGAAAAATTTTAAAATTAACAAGTAAGAGTGGTATATTCGGCTTTGCCGAATCTAGGATACCCTTCACCAATGGTGTTGCAAAAGTTCTTAATGTAATTCCTAGCAAAATTTGGTTATACTAGTATTATATGCAAAGAATCTTTAAAATTAAGAGTCGGAAAAAGAAAAGCTTTTCGGTGGCGTCATCATCTAGAATAGTTATGCACCCAAAGGTTAGGTTGGGCAGGTGGCTGATGTCTAGGGAAGCTTCACTTGGGTTCTAAAGTGGTCCCTTCGTGAAAAATAATGATTACTAGACTACAAGTAGAGAATGCATATTTAAGCCAGCCAGTAGCTTCGAAATAAAATAGACACATATTTTACGAACATTTAATAAAGTTCGATAGACCAGATAAACCATGCAGAAAAGATGCTTCAAAATGTAGATGCCCTTACATTTGCAATAGCACATCGATTTGATGAAGTTTAAGTATTCTGGCATGCAACCCAAAAACACAGTGCCCAGTGAGGGTTGTGCACATTAATTCGTACGAATTATCCAACTAGTAAAAGTTCTTGATTAGTTATGTAAAACTCTGAAGTTAGCGGACTGATTTAGGTCAAAGCTTTAACAATGATAAGCCTTAAAATTATAGGGTATACACTCTTAGTTTTAGATACATACATGAAATATATAGCTTTTGAATGGATGGATATCAGCTTTGTCGGAAAAGTTATTAAAGATTTGCTTATTAATCTGAAGTTAGTTAATTAATTAAAATGGACACTTCATCAATAATATTTGGGATGTATTGTTCTTTCGATCTGTCCGATGGATGTTTGGAAAGTTTTGCTCTAGTTCCTTGTGCAATTTTAATGTGATTTAATTTATCAGCATTAAATCGATTGGGAGATTTCACTAAATGTGAATAGAGCTCGCCCATTTTCAATATCGAACTTTTCAAGAGATCAGAAATACTTTTGTCAAATGTTGTCCCTCTAGAAAGTTTATTTTAGGCGCTATGGCCCTGAATATTAATATTGTACAACGTCTTTATACTAAATGTCATCATCGTATCTTAGGCGAAGTTATACGGGAACAATTGTCAAACGTGAACGGATTTCTCCCAATTGCAATTAAAAAATTTAAATTTTCGTTGATATGTGAGATACTTACATACATATGTAGGTTTTGGACGGATATCATTTTTGTACTTCCTAGGAAGATTACCTATAATTTGATATATAATACATTCTCAAATGTTATCATAATGTTCAAAAGTCAGACACAAAATTAAGATTAATGCAGAGTGTCTGTCTGCTAAAATCAGATTTGTGGAGCTCCTGGATTTTACACAAAATTTTAGGATATTGTCCCACCTTGAATTTTATCATTGTCGATCAAAACACCATCGCTTAAACGCTAAATTATATCTACCACAAATTACCGAATGCATCAGGATTTAGGTAATCCCCTGCTAAGGACGCTATTAAATTTCATCAAAATAAACACCTGAGATATCGACAAAACAGGAGCTCCAAAAACTTGACTACAACAGAAAAAATTACAGACAGGTAGACGGACGGACGGACGGACAAACAAACAGACGGACAGACAGACAAACAGACGGACGGACAGACTGAGGTTGCGAAATCGATACTCCTGCCGATTCTGAGTTGATCGGTACAATTTGAATGGTAATCGTAATCAGATTTGTGGAGTTTATATATCAGATTTAGAAAATCCTCACACAAAGAACGATGTCAAATTTCATCACAATCGGTCCATAAACACCTGAGATATCGCTGAAACAATACTTACAAAATGTAAACAAAATTTCTTAGACACGTACTTTGGGCAATTTGCTGTACCTCAAATGTAGTGTTATGGCGATATCTCAATTGATTATGGACCGCTTTTGATAAAATTTAATAACGTGCTTGGCGGGGGAATTTCCTAAAATCTGATATAAAATTTATGTAGGTCCGTACTAAAGGAGGATGGTTTTTCCTATTTCTGCATTTCATTTTTTCAACAAACATTCTCTAATGCGAACTTTGGGCAATTTGCGATACATCAAATTCAGTGTTTTGGCGATATCTCAGTTGTTTATGGACCGATTTTGATAAAATTTTACAGATACAATCTGATATATAACATATTATCACATGTACACCAGGAGTATATTTTTTCTCTTGTTATTTAAAAGTGTGTTTCAATCAAAAATTTTAAAATTTTCGTCTAATTTTTGGTATTTTTTCGATATTTTCGGTGTTAATAAACCGATTTTAATGAAATTTAATAGCGTTCATTGCGGGAGAATTTCCTAAAATCTGATATATAATTTATGTAAGTCCATCCTCCAGGGGCTTCAGAAACTTGATTTCAACAGACAGACAGACGGACAGACAGACAGACGGACATCGCTTAATCGATTCTCCTCCCGATTCTGAGTCGATCGGTATAATTTTTATGGGGTCTAATTACAAACGGAATCACAAACTTATAATACCCTTTCACCTATTGGTGAAGGGTATAAAAATATGTATAAAAGATAATACAGTAGTGAAAAAAAGTAAAAAGTTTGCATTTAAAATGGCACAAAAGCGGATAAAGATTTTGAGACCAAATTTTACGTACCGATTCTTAATATCAATATCTAAAAATTTGATATGGCGTTTCCGGATTAAATGTTTAGTTCTTCGACAAATTGAGAAAAACTAACAAAAAAATTTAAAAAAGCGTCAAAATTCTGCATTTTTAATATTTGTCTTCCTATAAGTCATTAACTAAGAATCTCATCGAAAAGTGCCATATCAAAATTTTAGATAAACATGTTCTTAAAGCTGTTCAAAACGTAATATAAATTTTATTTCTATACTTATTACTTTAGGAGATATAGCGTTAACGATTTTTCCCCTTTTTACCCATTTTTACCCCCTTATCGTCAAAATTTCCAAAAGTCCTTTCTTATTTGATCGATACGACAAAAAAGGTACCCAGATTCAAAAGTTATATATGGGTCAAAAAAGTACCAAAATTTCGTTTTTATCCTTTTTTTTCCCCTATTTTTACCTCATTTACGAAAAGTACTTAAAACGTGACTTTTTGTTTTTCTAGTCGATCTAAATCCAATTTAAATTCTGTTTCTATCGATGGTAGTTTCGGGGATATAACATTAATAATTTTTCCATTTTCTACCCCGAAACTGGTTAATTTGCAAAAAGTACTGAATAATTGTCTCTTAATTTTAAGTGCTGATCTTAGATTTTAGTATTTGTTTCTATCACTTTTGGTTTAGAAGATATAATGTCATCGATTTTTCCCCTTTAAAAGTACCAAACACTTATTTTAAATTTCTTCAATGTGAATCGACACGTCTCTAAATTATACTTCTGACTTCATTAGCTTAAATCATATTCATAGTTAAAAAAAAACAAAAAACCTACTTTTGAATATTTTCCGTTTTCACCTTTTGAACCCCATTAATTTTTAAAGTACCAAGCACATGTTTAATATTTTTTGAATACCTATTGATTGAGGCATAAAGTGAGTATTTATAAGTTCAAAAGATACGTATTTATTAAAAAAAGTACCAAAATATATTTTTTAGCCTTTTTCATCCTTATTAGCGCCATTTCCAAAAAGTACCGAACACATGTCCACTTTTTTTTCTAGCCGATCAAAATTCAACTTCAACTTTGATTTTATCTATGTTGGTTTCGTAGATATGATACTATTTAATCCATTTTCTAGCCTGTTTTATTTTATATCGAACCCGTGTCCCTTAATTTTTAGTGCTGATTCCAGACTAATTTAATTTTTGATTCTTTCGCTTTTGGTTTAGTAGATATTACGTTACCGATTTTTCCCCTTTTTAACCCCTAAATTAAAAAAAAACCAAACACGTGTCTTATACATTTTCAATATGAATCGATCCGTCTGTGAGTTATACTTCTGGCTTCATTAGCTAAAATGAAATTCATAGTTTAGAAAAAAAACCTACCCTTAAATATTTTCCCGTTTTATCTTTTTGTAACTCATTTATCGTAAAGGTACCAAATACGTGTCTAATAATTCTTTATTACTTATCGATTGTGATGTTAACTGCGTCTCTATGTTTAATATTTTAATAGATACATATGGGTTTAAAAAAGTACCAAATTTTAGTTTTTACCCTTGTTTACCCTTATTAGTACCATATGCAAAAAAAGTACTAAACACGTTTCTCCTCTTTTTCTAGCCGATCCGAAGCAGATTTCAACTTTGTTTCTATCGCTTCTAATTTTGGAGATATGTCGTTACTAATTTTTCCCTTTTTTGCCCTGTTTTAACCCTAAAACGGCCGAATTTACAAAAAGTACCGAATACGTGTTCCTTAGTTTTAAGTGCCGATCTCACCCCAATTTAGTTTTGTTTCTATCGCTTTTGGTTTAGAAGATATATTTTTACCGATTTTTACCCCCAAAATTAAAAAAAAGTACCAAACACGTATTTTATTTTTTTCAATATCAATCGACCAGTCAATAAATTATGCTTCTGGCTTCATTGGCCTAAAATATATTTATAGCTAAAAAGCAAAAAACCTACCCTTGAATATTTTCCCTTCTTTACCTTTTCGTATCCCATTAAACGCAAAAGAACCAAAAACGTATTTAATAGTTTTTTAATACCTATCGGTTGCGATATAAATTATGTTTCTATGTTTATTAGTTCAAAAGATACATATGGGTTAAAAAAAGTACCAAAATATAGTTTTTACCCTTTTTTATCCTTATTAGTACCATTTTCAAAAAAGTACCAAATACGTGTCCATTTATTTTCTTAGCCAATCCAAATCTAATTTCAACTTTGTTTACATCGATGTTGGTTTCGAAGATATGATACTAATCTCTCCCTTTTCTACCCTATTTTACCTTCTAAGAGGTCGAATTTCAAAAAAGTACCGAATACGTATCCCTTAATTTTAAATGCCAATCGCAGACCAATTTAGCTTTTGTTTCTACCACTTTTGGTTTAGAAGATATATTTTTTCCGATTTTTACCCCGAAAATTAAAAAAAGTACCAAAAACGTATTTTAGTTTTTTTCAATGTTAATCGGCCAGTCAATAAATTATACTTCTGGCTTCATTAGCCTTAAAGATATCCATAGTCAAAAAGCAAAAAACCTACCCTTGAATATTTTCCCCTTTTTCACCCTTTTGTACCCTATTAATCGCAAAAGTACCAAATACGTATTTAATTGTTTTTTAGTACCTATCACAATGCATATGCATATGTAGGGGTCATCCCCTGAGTGTTGGTCCAATACAAAAAAAAAAAAAATCACACAACGCATAAAAATTATGAAAGCATACTACAAAAATGATGATTCTGCAACAGCCACATATTGTGCTTTAAGAGGAGATTATGGTTTACATAATCGTCCAACTACGCAAGCAATTGGCATAAAAGTTTAAGGGACTAGAGCGGTTACAAATATTGTAAGGCCTGTGCATCATCGTTTCGCTTGTTCCGCTGAAAATATCGCTGCTGTAAGTGAAAGTGTTGCCAAAGACCCGAATGTGTCGATTCCGTGAATTCAGAGCGTTATGGTCATATGACAACCGACTTTTCTTTTGGCTGCTATTGAAGAATACTAAGTCGTATTTTCAACAAGACGGTGCCACATGCCACACAACTCGAGCGAATATGGCTTTATTGCAAGAGAAATTTCCTGTACGCGTAATTTCTCGTCGTGGCGATATCAACTGGCCACCAAGATCATGCGATTTGACACCATTCGACGTTTTTTGTGGGGCTACGCGAAATACCGTGTTTATCCAGATAAACCTTTAACTCTTGAGCACTTAAAAACCAACATTCGTCAAGTTATGGCTGAAATACAGCCCGATATGTGTCAAAAAATGGTCAAAAATTACCTCAAAAGAACCAATGCTTGCAACATTTCAGGTGGTGATCATTTAAATGATGTAGTGTTTCTCACATAATGTCAACGTTCAAACTTTATAATAAACAAGTAAGAGTGGTATATTCGGCTTTGCCGAATCTTGGATACCCTTCACCAATAGTGTTTCAAAAGTAAAATACAAAATCGTATGAATATATTGATAATTATATAGTTTCTGATTACTGACTTAGTTGAGCCCCACACAAATGCTTCATATGTATATTAATTTTCTTTTGTTCATACTAAATGTAATTCCTAGCAATATTTGGTTATACTAGTACAAGGTGGCGCAAAAGTAATTCCCTATCAGAAAATGCTCTAAATTTTGCGATTGGCCCCTAATGTCAATTCTGTTTTGGCATTTGTGTAGTAAACACTTGCAAAATACACGTTAATAAACAATGTTACTCTACACTGCTCCAGAACGCGGAATATTGGTGACTATTTATTTGTCCAATAATCGGTCGGTGACTTTGGCACAACGTAAGTTTCGTCGCAGATTTCCTAGCCGTCCAACGCCTACTGGTGAAATACTGCTCGCCTCGAAGAGACTGGCACAACACGAGATGCTGCCAGGCGTGGCAGACCCCGGAGTCGCCGTTCTGCAGAGAATATTGCTGCTGTAGCCGAGGATGTCATGGAAGCGCCGTCGACATCGATCAGACGACGTGCCACGCAAATGGGTATCAGTCAACGGTCTTTACAGCGAATTTTGGTAAAAAATTTGAAGATGTTTCCGTACAAAGTCCAGACGGTGCATCAGCTGTTAGCTGCTGACCGCCAATCGCGTCTAACATACGCTCAAGCCATCCTTAATCACCACCAAGAGGAAGACGATTTTTCATTAAAAATAATCATGAGTGATGAGGCCCATTTCCAACTTACCGGGTACGTAAATAAGCAAAATTTACGTGAAAATCCGCGTGTAACCCACGAAGAGCTATTAACCCGCTCAAAGTCATTGTATGGTGTGCTTTTTTCGCTGGAGGAGTCATCGGACCTTTTTTATTCAAAGACGTAGCGGGCCAAACGGTTACTGTGAATGGTGAGCGCTACAGAGCAATGATTAACGAGTTCCGTTTGCCGCAACTTGATGAATTGGGATTGGAAAACATGTGGTTCCAACAGGACGGTGCAACGGCATACACTGCACGTGTCACAACCGATATGCTGAAGGATGCATTTCCCGGGCGCCTAATCTTCCGTTTTGGCGATTTGCACTGGCCAGCAAGATCGTCTGATTTGACCGCTGCAGACTTCTTTTTGTGGGGCTTTTTGAAGTCGCGGGTTTATGTCAACAAGCCTCAGACTCTTGCAGCTCTTAAAGACAATATCCGTCAAGAATGTGAGGACCTATCGCCGGAAGTTTTGGCCAAAGTGATGTAAAATGCTATAAAAAGGGCTCAAATGACAATCAACTCTGGCCGGAAAACGAAAAGCTTTTCGGTGGCGTCATCATCTAGAATAGTAATGGACCCAAAGGTTAGGTTGGGCAGGTGGCTGATGTATAAGGCAGCGTCACTTGGATTCTAAAGTTCGATAGACCAAAATGTAGATGCCCTTAGATTTGCAAGAGTACATCGATTTGATGAAGATTAAGTATCCTGGCACACAACCCAAAAACACAGTGCCCAGTGAGGGTTGTGTACTTTAATTCATACGAATTATCCAACTATTAAAGGTTAATGATTAGTTATGTAAAACTCTGAAGTTAGCGGACTGATTTAGGTCAAAGTTTTAACAATGATTGTCAATGTATACAAGCCTTAGAATTATAAGGTATACACTCTTAGTTTTAGATACATGCGTGAAATATATAGCTAGCTATGAATGGATATCAGCTTTGGCGGAAAATTTATTGAAGATTTACGTATTAATCTGAAGTTAGTTAACTAATTAAGATGAATACTTCAACAATAATATTTGGGATGCATTGTTCTTTCGATCTGTCCGATGGATATGTGGAAAGTTTTGCTCTAGTTCTTTGTGCAATTATAACATGATTTAATTTATCAGCATTAAAATGATTTCCGGTCGGGGTTATATGGGACATAACAGAAAATTTGAACCGAGATCGCCCATTTTCAAAGCCGAACTTTTCAAGAGATCGCCCTGAATAACGATATTGTACAACGTCTTTATACTAGATGCCATCATCGTATCTATTATAATAGATAGATAATTATAATTTGTCATTTATTAGCTACTAAGAGATTGCCTTAGGCGAAGTTATACGGGAGCAATAGTCAAACGTGAACGGATTTCTCCCAATTGCAATTAAACAATTTAAATTTTTGTTGATATGTGAGATACATACATACATATGTAGGTTTTGAACGGATATCATATACTTAGCTGCATTTTTGTACTTCCTAGGAAGATTACCTATAATTTGATATATAAACCATACTCAAATGTAATCATAAAGTTCAAAAGTCAGACATAGAATTAAGATAAATGCAGTGTGTCTGTCTGCTAAAATCAGATTTGTGGAGCTCCTGGAAGGTATACCCATTTGCATTTTACACAAAATTTTAGGATATCGTCCCACCCTGAGCTCCAAAAACTTGACTACAACAGAAAAAAGGACAGACAGGTAGACGGACGGACGGACAGATAGGTAGACGGACGGACGGACAAACAGACGGACTGACGTCGCGAAATCGATTCTCCCGCCGATTCTGAGACGATCGGTACAACTTGAATGGTATTCATAATCAGATTTGTGGAGTTTATATCAGATTTTAGGAAATCCTCCCACAAGGAACGCTGTCAAATTTCATCACCATCGGTCCATAAACACCTGAGATATCGCTGAAACAATATTTACAAAATGTCAACAAAATTTCTTAGACACGTACTTTGGGCAATTTGCTGTACATCACAAGTAGTGTTTTGGCGGTATCTCAGTTGTTTATGGACCGCTTTTGATAAAATTGTATAATGTGCTTGGCGGGGGAATTTCCTAAAATCTGATATAAAATTTATGTATGTCCGTGCTCCAGGAGGATGGTTTTTCCTATTTCTGCATTTCATTGTTTCAACAAACATTCTCTAACGCGTACTTTGGGCAATTTGCGATACAAACGGAATCACAAACTTATAATACCCTTTCACCTATTGGTGAAGGGTATAATTACAGACAGGTAGACGGACGGACAAACAAACAGACGGACGGACGGAGGTCGCAAAATCGATTCTACTGCCGATTCTGAGTTGATCGGTACAGTTTGAATGGTATTCGTAATCAGATTTGTGGAGTATAGATTTTAGAATATCCTCACACAAAGAACGATGTCAAATTTCATCACAATCGGTCCATAAACACCTGAGATATCGCTGAAACAATACTTACAAAATGTAAACAAAATTTCTTAGACACGTACTTTGGGCAATTTGCTGTACATCAAATGCAGTGTTATGGCGATATCTCAATTGTTTATGGACCGCTTTTGATAAAATTTAATAACGTACTTGGCCTGGGAATTTCCTAAAATCTGATATAAAATTTATGTAGGTCCGTGCTAAAGGAGGATGGTTTTTCCTATTTCTGCATTTCATTTTTTCAACAAACATTCTCTAATGCGAACTTTGGGCAATTTGCGATACATCAAATTCAGTGTTTTGGCGATATCTCAGTTGTTTATGGACCGATTTTCATAAAATTTTACAGAGTGCTTTGGGAAACTATTTTCTACAATCTGATATATAACATCACATGTACACCAGGAGTATCACATATACACCAGGAGTATCTTTTTTCTCTTGTTATTTAAAAGTGTGTTTCAATCAAAAATTTTAAAATTTTCGTCTAATTTTTGTTATTTTTTCGATATTTTCGGTGTTTATAAACCGATTTTAATGAAATTTAATAGCGTTCATTGCGGGAGAATTTCCTAAAATCTGATATATAATTTATGTAAGTCCATCCTCCAGGGGCTTCAGAAACTTGATTTCAACATACAGACAGACAGACGGACAGACGGACATCGCTTAATCGATTCTCCTCCCGATTCTGAGTCGATCGGTATAATTTTTATGGGGTCTACGATCACTAATAAAAAAATTACAAACGGAAACACAAACTTATAATACCCTTTCACCTATTGGTGAAGGGTATAAAAAAAATTCAGGTCCCTATGTTGACGAATAGTTGATTTACAGTAATTGAAAGAAAAAGCCCTAACTAAAAATAGAAATTATTGATGTTAATATAGCATTTTACAGAATAATATGTATAGAAAAGTGTGTAGCGTCCGTCACAGTATATATTTTTTTACAAAATAATATTTATTAAATAGAAAATGTACGGACACATGTCTGTCTTATTCATAAAACAATAACACTATCTATATCCACAGAATAAATTTAAGGTATTATGTGTTAAACAGTGGGGCAAATTTGATGCTTTTGAAAAATTTTTTTTTTGATTTGTGGGACACTCTAACATCTGGCCTTAGCATTCTTGGGACGAAAAAAAATGTAAAAAGTGTAAAACTTTAAATAAATATATGTATGTAGCCGTTTTGCGAAATATTAAATTGTTCCCAAAAATCGAATTTTTAACCGCGAACATAAAGATGAAGGAGATGAAATTCGGGAACAAATAACACCATTATTTTTACTGATTTACGAACCCTTAAAAAAAATATAAAAATATGCATTTTTCCTAATAAAAATCGTGCAAGTAAAAACTGTGTCGTCCGTCACGTAGCGTCAACAACAGTTCATTTACGGATTTTTGGTGAAACTGGAAACTAAAATATTTTATAAAAGCGGGTTTGTAATCCTCTGATTTTCCTCTATCTTCAATGTATTAACAATTTTTTTATTTCTATGACCGTTTTGAAGAAAATTACAGAAACACGAGTTGAAAAAGAAGTCACTTCCATTTTTTGTAGCGTCCGTCACAGCACTTTAAAAAACTTACCTGTTGTCCTCCTCGTCCACGAACACGTCCTCGACCACGACCACGTCCTCGGCCACGACCATGTCCACGTCCACGATCCCTTTCACCGCCATTACTCCCACCTGGAGCAGGAATTTGGTTGATAAGCCGCAGCAGCAACGTTTTCGTGGCTTCGTCCATCGCTGATAACCGTTGAATAATCTTTTTTTCATTTTCATGTTTGTTTGTTTGTTTGTTGATTAAGTTATTTGGCCTAAATGAACGCCATCACAAATAAGATCAGTAACCACTAACGACCTATACCTTCATATAGGAAGAAGGCTCTGATTGTTGAATATTTGAAGAAAATTGTCCCGTCCTTATATATTGGTATATAGATGGTAGACAAAATTGTTTTTATTTTTCTTGGTACGTCTTGGTTTACATCACTTTATTTTTCCTTTAGTTTAATATTTCTTTTCTTTGTGTTGTTAATCTTTTTTTATATAGACATCATTTTCCTCATTTAATAGATTTTTGGTTTCGATATTTTAGTAAAACGACGCCGCTACTTTGAGAGGCTAATGCATACAGCTTAGTATTTATTAATTTACTTTTAAATCTACAATGTGTAGATGTGACAGCGAGCTGTGTTTAGTAACGAAATGTCAAACAGACAAAATGTCAACTATGTGAGCATAATGAAATCATGTGAAGAATGTAAAGTAAAATTTTAAATGTAGAGTTGATTTATAAGTCAATTTTGGTTAATTTAATAAAATTCCACAGGTGAGGGGTTTTGTTTATTCCCTCCCCTAAAATGAAGTCAGCTATATTGCTGTACTGAGCGATAGTGGGAAAAGATCTTCTGATGGTGTTGTAGTGGCAAGTGAATATGATGTGCGAGACGTCTTCTTTTTGGCCGCAAGCCGTGCAGTTTGGAGATTCAGTTACTTTCATTTTATATAGTGAATCGGCGTAAAAAGCGTGTCCGGATAGAATACGGTTAAGGAGCCTAACAGTATTGGCCTCAAGTCCGTCAATGTCAGAATTATGGTCATTAAACCAGGGTTTATGTAAAACATTTGGAAACATGCGCCCATAGTCTTTCCCTTTAGAAACTTTGGAGCGATTGTACTCAAGATTCCATTCGGCTCTTAATATGGATTCGATGGTGTTGATGGCGTCTTTTACAGTCCACTTTGGGTCATTATAAGTGCCCTCGTTTGGGGCGTTTTTGGCTAGATGATCTGCTATTTCATTGCCAGAGATGTTGCAGTGGCTTGGGATGTGATGGAATACGATTGAGACAAAGTTTTTGCGCGCAATTTTGGATATAATATTTTTGGCTATGTAATTATCAGTTGAGTTTTCCTTAAGAATTTGCATACTCACTTTTGAGTCTGATAGAATAGCAACTTTTTCAAAGTTTCTGCTAATTGCGAAGTCGCGACCTCCCATAGGTCCCACTTCCCGGAATTGCTATATTGGCCACAAATATCAATATTTTTTCATGATATACTGCTTATGTCAACTAAAATCACTGTACTAAATTTCGTTGAAATCGGTCCACATTTGACCATAGCTCAGATACAAATTCTTCTTTAAAAATGTACTAAATGAGACAAAAAATCATTAAAACACTCGTAAATCTAAAGATAAAGGAAATTTTGAGTCTATTTTTTGCATACATAATTTTTGTAACAACTGTAATCAATCTGCCAAATTTCGAGATAGTCGGTCCACATTTGACCCTAGCTCTCATATAAGTCCAAATGACGGAAACAGGTTGAGCATATAAGTTTTGAGAAAATGTTTGTATGATGGCAAAATTTAGCAAATATTTGTCTTTACACAGGAAAAATAACACCTTTGACCTTAGTGGTGAAGGGTATCGTATGGTCGGCTTGACCGACTATAGCGCTTTCTTACTTGTTTAATATAATGTTTATAAATTTCTTAAAACAGGCGATAATAAAAATTAATCTCATAACAAAGCCAACTACTTTTAAAAAATTTTTCTAAAATAAACATTTTTTAAAAAGGGCATAACTCAAAAAACGGTGTTTTTATTCTTACTATTCTATATGCGTTATGAAGACAACATTTCAAAATATATCCTTAGATGTTAAACGAAATGGGATCTCGTTTTATATACTTTTCCGAGTCCATTTAATTTAACAGTTTTTCGAAAAAAAATGAAATTTGCCATAATGTATACCATTTTTATACCCTTCACCAATAGGTGAAAGGGTATTATAAGTTTGTGATTCCGTTTGTAATTTTTTTATTAGTGATCGTAGACCCCATAAAAATTATACCGATCGACTCAGAATCGGGAGGAGAATCGATTAAGCGATGTCTGTCTGTCTGTTGAAATCAAGTTTCTGAAGCCCCTGGAGGGTGGACCTACATAAATTATATATCAGATTTTAGGAAATTCTCCCGTAATGAACGCTATTAAATTTTATTGAAATCGGTTTATAAACACCGAAAATATCGAAAAAATACCAAAAATTAGACGAAAATTTTAAAATTTTTGATTGAAACACACTTTTAAATAATAAGAGAAACAAGGTACTCCTGGTGTACATGTGATAATATATTATATATCAGATTGTAGGAAATGGTTCCCCAAAGCACTCTGTAAAATTTTAGCAAAATCGGTCTATAAACAACTGAGATACAGCCAAAACACTAAATTTGATGTATCGCAAATTGCCCAAACAATGAAATGCAGAAATAGGAAAAACCATCCTCCTGGAGCACGGACACACATAAATTTTATATCAGATTATATCAGATACCAAGCACATTATAAAATTTTATCAAAAGCGGTCCATAAACAACTGAGATACCGCCAAAACACTACTTGTGATGTACAGCAAATTGCCCAAAGTACGTGTCTAAGAAATTTTGTTGACATTTTGTAAATATTGTTTCAGCGATATCTCAGGTGTTTATGGACCGATGGTGATGAAATTTGACAGCGTTCCTTGTGGGAGGATTTCCTAAAATCTGATATAAACTCCACAAATCTGATTATGAATACCATTCAAGTTGTACCGATCGTCTCAGAATCGGCGGGAGAATCGATTTCGCGACGTCCGTCCGTCTGTTTGTCCGTCCGTCCGTCTACCTGTCTGTCCGTCCGTCCGTCTACCTGTCTGTCCTTTTTTCTGTTGTAGTCAAGTTTTTGGAGCTCAGGGTGGGACGATATCCTAAAATTTTGTGTAAAATGCAAATGGGTATACCTTCCAGGAGCTCCACAAATCTGATTTTAGCAGACAGACACACTGCATTTATCTTAATTCTATGTCTGACTTTTGAACTTTATGATTACATTTGAGTATGGTTTATATATCAAATTATAGGTAATCTTCCTAGGAAGTACAAAAATGCAGCTAAGTATATGATATCCGTTCAAAACCTACATATGTATGTATGTATCTCACATATCAACAAAAATTTAAATTGTTTAATTGCAATTGGGAGAAATCCGTTCACGTTTGACTATTGCTCCCGTATAACTTCGCCTAAGGCAATCTCTTAGTAGCTAATAAATGACAAATTATAATTATCTATCCATTATAATAGATACGATGATGGCATCTAGTATAAAGACGTTGTACAATATCGTTATTCAGGGCGATCTCTTGAAAAGTTCGGCTTTGAAAATGGGCGATCTCGGTTCAAATTTTCTGTTATCTCCCATATAACCCCGACCGGAAATCTTTTTAATGCTGATAAATTAAATCATGTTATAATTGCACAAAGAACTAGAGCAAAACTTTCCACATATCCATCGGACAGATCGAAAGAACAATGCATCCCAAATATTATTGTTGAAGTATTCATCTTAATTAGTTAACTAACTTCAGATTAATACGTAAATCTTCAATAAATTTTCCGCCAAAGCTGATATCCATTCATAGCTAGCTATATATTTCACGCATGTATCTAAAACTAAGAGTGTATACCTTATAATTCTAAGGCTTGTATACATTGACAATCATTGTTAAAACTTTGACCTAAATCAGTCCGCTAACTTCAGAGTTTTACATAACTAATCATTAACCTTTAATAGTTGGATAATTCGTATGAATTAAAGTACACAACCCTCACTGGGCACTGTGTTTTTGGGTTGTGTGCCAGAATACTTAATCTTCATCAAATCGATGTACTCTTGCAAATCTAAGGGCATCTACATTTTGAAGCATCTTTTCTGCATGGTTTATCTGGTCTATCGAACTTTAGAATCCAAGTGACGCTGCCTTATACATCAGCCACCTGCCCAACCTAACCTTTGGGTCCATTACTATTCTAGATGATGACGCCACCGAAAAGCTTTTCGTTTTCCGTCCAGAGTTGATTGTCATTTGAGCCCTTTTTATAGCATTTTACATCACTTTGGCCAAAACTTCCGGCGATAGGTCCTCACATTCTTGACGGATATTGTCTTTAAGAGCTGCAAGAGTCTAAAGTCTTAAGAGCTTGTTGACATAAACCCGCGACTTCAAAAAGCCCCACAAAAAGAAGTCTGGAGCGGTCAAATCAGGCGATCTTGCTGGCCAGTGCAAATCGCCAAAACGGAAGATTAGGCGCCCGGGAAATGCATCCTTCAGCATATCGGTTGTGGCACGTGCAGTGTATGCCGTTGCACCGTCCTGTTGGAACCACATGTTTTCCAATCCCAATTCATCAAGTTGCGGCAAACGGAACTCGTTAATCATTGCTCTGTAGCGCTCACCATTCACAGTAACCGTTTGGCCCGCTACGTCTTTGAATAAAAAAGGTCCGATGACTCCTCCAGCGAAAAAAGCACACCATACAATGACTTTGAGCGGGTTAATAGCTCTTCGTGGGTTACACGCGGATTTTCACGTAAATTTTGCTTATTTACGTACCCGGTAAGATGGAAATGGGCCTCATCACTCATGATTATTTTTAATGAAAAATCGTCTTCCTCTTGGTGGTGATTAAGGATGGCTTGAGCGTATGTTAGACGCGATTGGCGGTCAGCAGCTAACAGCTGATGCACCGTCTGGACTTTGTACGGAAACATCTTCAAATTTTTTACCAAAATTCGCTGTAAAGACCGTTGACTGATACCCATTTGCGTGGCACGTCGTCTGATCGATGTCGACGGCGCTTCCATGACATCCTCGGCTACAGCAGCAATATTCTCTGCAGAACGGCGACTCCGGGGTCTGCCACGCCTGGCAGCATCTCGTGTTGTGCCAGTCTCTTCGAGGCGAGCAGTATTTCACCAGTAGGCGTTGGACGGCTAGGAAATCTGCGACGAAACTTACGTTGTGCCAAAGTCACCGACCGATTATTGGCCAAATAAATAGTCACCAGTATTCCGCGTTCTGGAGCAGTGTAGAGTAACATTGTTTATTAACGTGTATTTTGCAAGTGTTTACTACACAAATGCCAAAACAGAATTGACATTAGGGGCCAATCGCAAAATTTAGAGCATTTTCTGATAGGAGGATTACTTTTGCGCCACCTTGTACTAGTATAACCAAATATTGCTAGGAATTACATTTAGTATGAACAAAAGAAAATTAATATACATATGAAGCATTTGTGTGGGGCTCAACTAAGTCAGTAATCAGAAACTATATAATTATCAATATATTCATACGATTTTGTATTTTACTTTTGAAACACTATTGGTGAAGGGTATCCAAGATTCGGCAAAGCCGAATATACCACTCTTACTTGTTTTTCATAGTTTTTTTCTTTGCATTGTAAAGTTTTTAACGTCGTATTATTAACCATGATGTCATTGTCAAACTTGTATAAGGAAATTGTATTCCAATCGAAAATACAATTTTTATGATCCTTTTTCCAAATCTATTTGAAAAAAATAAAATTTTCTAAAAAATTGTAAAAATACTGTACATTTAAGGGAGTTTCATTTGAAGTAGGCCGACCGGATAAAAGAAAGGCGAACATATCTGGAATGCTGAACATCTCAGCTTTAATATGGTGTGCATATTGTCAATGGCTAAGAGCTGGGCTGAGGTTGATGAAATTATTTTATTGCAGTAAAAATACTCGGAGTGTTCAAGTTCTTCGTGAAAAAAAGCGAAACATGGTGCATTGTTCAAAATGAAGCCGTCTGTGTAGATAATTTCATAGCCATTGTTGTTTAACTTGTTTGCCTTTTCAAGGAAAAGAGCTTTCAGCATGTCTGTGTTGGCGTTTCGTTTACTTGTGGCTGTTCCTTTGAGAAAATCGATATCGAAAACAATTTCACCGTTAGAGGGATAGATCGAAGGGAGTCTTCCGAGGTTTTCAAAGATAAATGTAAATTGATCGTAGATCTTGGCGATGCTAGTGTTGATGTTTTGAAGGTCATCAATGTAATCAGCAATGAACAATGAACAATTGCTTTAATGATTTCTTTGGCAGTAATCAGTTTGGCCTGAAAACTAGGTGGGAGTTCGGCGGCCATATGATAAAGGATATGAAATGGACTTGATTAGTCCCAGACTGCGTCGGAGCCAGTCATTGACTTTAACTTTGATAGACTTCAGTGCAGATTTGTTTAAGTTCGCGAAGGAGGATATCGCGTAGTCCATTTTAGGGCGGATAAATGATTTTAAAAATAGTAGAGATTTACTGGGGTGAACGCCATATTTGCGATGGTTTATGATATCAAAGAAGCCACAGCTTCGTTTTATGCCGTTGAAGATACGTCTAATGTGAGCTCCAGATGAGTTGTTGGAGGCAATCGTTCTGCCGAGGTATTTTATTTCTTTGACTTCAGGAACAGTGATGTTGTTTATGATTATTTCTAATACTCTGGGTCTGTTGCTAAAATGGATAACTTTTGTCTTGTTGATGTTGAAGGATAGTTTGATGTTGTTACATTCTGATTCAAATTCATTAAGCCTGTCAGATAGTAGCTGTCGAGCAGTGTTAAAGTTTTTGTCGAAGCACACTATAAAGAAATCATCGGCAAACTGAAACAAGATACAATTGTTGTTTACGATTTTATGTAAGTTAGCAGTAAAAATGTTAAAAAGTAGAGGAGACAATGCACTACCTTGAGCCAGTCCATTATTGGTTGGCATTTCACAGGAATTCATAATCAGTAATCTATCGCTTAGGAACTTATGAATCCATTTGACGACATGATCGTTGAAATTAAGGTCACTTGAGATTTTGCATAGGATGTTGGCGTCTGTATTATCATAGGCTTTTTCTATGTCGGTGCAAGCCGCAACTACTTGAAAGCCTTTGCCCTTAAGCCTTTGGACAGAGTTTATCACATCGTTAATGCATTGGGAAGTTGAGTATTTTTTCCTGAAAGCGTATGACCTGGCTGGTAGGATGTTTTGTGTCGACACCCACTCTTTCATGTGTTGTTTAATTAGATGTTCCAGAGATTTGAAGAGGACCGAAAGTAGACAAATAGGTCTATGGTTTTCGATGAGATTATGATCTTTTCCTTTTTTGGGAATTGGCACAACTTTAATCCTTTTCCATGGGTCGGGGATTGAGCAGTTGTTCCATTGCTGATTGATGAGGTCAAAGATTTCGTTACGCTGCTTGGTATTAAGTTTATTTAAAATTTTGTAGGACAAACCATCATCGCCTTTAGCTGAATCAGGGTTCCTTGAAGCGATCCTGTACTGGAGACACTGCGGATAAGCTTGATGAGGAAATAGCCAGATTAGACAAAAAATTGTTTGCTTGAAGGTTCGACCATTAGTGGTTGGTTTTTTTGGGTTGGTTAAATTTCTTTAAGTTTGCCATTTTTTGCCACATTACTTTGGGGGTTGCAGGTCTTGATAGTTCATTAAAAAGTTCGTTGAAACTTTTATTTTTCTGTTCCTTGATGTAAGTATGTAAGTCGTTATTTGCTAGGATAAGTTCTCTGCAAGCTTCCAAGGATTTGGTTTTATGATAGATGTAACGTTTTTGATTACGTATGCTAAACAATCTGTTTGGTTCACTGTTCCACCATCTTTTTGGCACATATTTATTTCTAGGATCGACTTCGACTGAGTATTTATCTTTAAGCACATTTAATTTATTATAAAAGTCATTTAGATCATAGGCTTTGTCCATATTTGTGATATTATTGGAAAATTCTGACCATTTAGTGATTTTTTTAGGATAAGATTTGGGTTCGGGGCATTTGAACGAAAATAGGATAGGTAAATGGTTGCTGTTTGTAATTTTGGTATTTAAAGTTTTCCAGGATATGTTAAGATTACTAAAATTGGTAAATGTTATGTCGATGGCTGAGGCTTGTGAGTTCTTTGTAGAGTATGTGTATGAACCATCATTTAGGCAAATAAAGTTGAAATCATCGGCAATAGATTTTAAAAGATTACCCCTAGAGTCAGCTGAGTTGTGATTCCAAACTCTAGCTTTTGCATTAAAGTCACCGCAAATAAAAGATTTGTTGGGATGATTGTAGGCAAAAGAAAAAATCTTAAAAATTTCAGCATTAAACAGTTCCAAATCGATCTGGGATGGGCTGTAATTAACGAATATGTTAAAATTGTTATTTTTTAGATTTAATGTTGATATACCAAGTGAGTCAAAATGGGTCCCAATATCTAAAATGGTAAACTTGATATTCTTCCGGATATAGATTCCTACGCCCCCATATCCGTCGTCTCTATTTCTGCAAACAAAGTTGTAATCTGCCAGACTAGTACACGAATTGTCAAGCAGCCAAGTTTTGCAAAGGATTGCAATGTCGATGTTATTATTGACTAAGTAGTGTTCTAGTAAGTTTTTGTTATTAGGTTTTTTAAGACTTTGAATGTTATATTGAATGATTCTCATTTTGCTTACCTGAGTTTTGTTTTCAGTATCTTAGCTGAATTAGAGATTTTTTAACGTTCTCAACATCGATAATATTCATGGAATTCGTTATATTTTGTTTAAATTGGATTATTAATTCTCTTATTTTTTCGGGATCATTTTTTAATATGGACCAGTTTGAAATTAATTCTGTAGTTTCCTTGGAAAGATTGGACAAAAGGTCTATTGTTTGTGATTGTGAAGAAAAGGCATTTTCATTCGTTGTTCTAGACGATGAGTTTGTTGAGGTGTTATTCGAGCTACAGGAAGATGCACAGTATGGCAAGTTTATTTCGTGGTCTTTTAGAGTCTCCTTATATAGTTGCCAGACTTTCTTGTTATTTTCGTCTTCTCTTCTCTTGTTTTGGTTGAATTTCACCACTTTTGCATACGGCAATACTTTGTGAATGCTTTTCGTGGCTTCTTGATGGTTGTTTATATTGCTATTCTTTGTTTTGGAGGGTAATTCTGGGAAATCCTAGTTTCCGTCTAAAATATCAAAATAGTTGGAGTATATATTATTATATCTATTTTTTGCTTCCCCAAGGGTGAGGTTTTCAATGGTCATCAATTTTTTAATAGAAAAAGCTTTCTCTCTTGCCGGGCATTTTTTGTCCGTGGGAGCATGATTACCTTTGCAATTAACGCAAAAAATACGTCCGCAAATGTCTTCAGTGTTGTGCTGATTGTAACATTTTCTACATATCTCAGCATTTTGTTTACAGTGTAAGGCAAAATGATTGTATCGGAAACAACGGTAACATTGCTGAAACGGAATAAAGTGTTTGACCTCGATTTTGGTGTAACCGTATGTTATTTCTTTGGGAATTTGGCTGCCTTCAAAAACAATTTTAAAACTTTTTGTTATACGAAAAGCCTCTTTTCCTTCTGCATCCTTAATTTTTCTTTTTACCCTCATGGCGCTAATGATGTCAATCGGAGATTCTGCTGTTTTTAGGAATACTTCATCCGAGATTTCTACGGGTATGTCATATACAATTCCAGTCTTTGTTATAAAATGATTTAAAATCCGTGCCGATAGGCCTTTGTCTTTAATATTGTAGTTGTATGTAAAATCGTTTGCGGCTTTCGCTGTCCTGAAAGACACCTTGCACCTACCAAATCCTATTTTGTTGACCTCTAAACAACCTTCAACTTTGAGTTCCATAATCACATTACTAACGGTTATAGCATTGAGGGACTTCTTGATACCTTCTTCGTTGTAGGAGTCTACATAAACAATGTAGGGACCCTTATGGACATTGTCATAAATGTTAGTTGGTGCTGTTTGGGGAGTATTTTGTATTATCTGGTTTATATTATTCATGTCCGTTCTGTCCGAGGCCAATAAACTAGGCTTACCTTTTTTACTGCTTCTGGTGTCACCTCCACTTCTGCTAAGGATCTTTTCCTTCTTCTTTCGCCTGGGCTATATCCTGGATCACCCGGCGGGTCTCCGCCCCCGGAGTCAGCAATTCTTTTTAATTGGTCCAATAACTTAAGGATTAATTGATTAAAGTACTAAAAAACACAAAATCACACGAGATAAAATTTGTTAAAAAAAAACCCGTTATAATTTAAGATGGCGAACAAATGCGCAATTTAAAACAGGTCACAGACAGAAATATGTATATACTTGACGAATGCACGAATACGAATGTTTTCATTTTCATTTGTTCGCATTTTTTTCTTCTCGAAGGTTACCATACTGTTTTATAAAAAATACATTGAAAGGAATGTATTCTTATTTGAATAATTTATTGTTAAACTATATTAATTTTGGTTATTATTTACCTGCTATTTTTTCATATTGGTAATTGAAGACTGTTTATTAAAAAGAATAATTGTAATTAAAAATAAATACAATATTTTCTATATAAAGTATGGCAACCTTGAATACACAAGTGGAACAAGTGAAATAGAAATAGCGGTACTTTTTTTGATAAAAATAAAAAAAGAAAAGAAAAAACGTAAGTAAATTTTTTAGTGCTATTTTTTTATTTATTTTAAAAATTCTATATATAGTAAATTTTGCATAAATAAGATTTATATAAATAACAGCCAGTATATAAAATTTTGGTATTGAAATTTAGCAAAATCGGTTAACATTTTACTAATTGCTTATTTCCTAATAAATAACAAACTATAATAGTTAAAAATGGTTAATTTGTGATTCGTCATCGTCCAGACTAAAGCCAGATATCTGTATATATGTTCAGTAATTAGTATTTCTATCAAGAATTAAGCAAGTGTAACATGTTATTGCCTAAACCAATCGAAATAGTTTTTTATGTACAAATTATTTAAAGAACTAGATTTAAATGTGGTCCAGCAATACGGACCGGTTTATCTAGTTGATTAGTAAAACAGGAACTAAGGCAAATCCAGATATTAGTCTAATGATAACATTTAAATACTTACAACTACTTACTACGTTTTTGAGTGGAATTAACATTCGAAATCCGGTCCTTGGTCCCATAAAATTAATAGGATATAGTTGTATTGGATTTAAAAATCCTTCCAATCCTTTAATTCTGTATCAAATTCCACACCATACCGAAATTTAAAAAACAAGCTTAATTAAACTTATTAAATTTTATTAGACCCTTGATAAAAATAAGAAAAACAACTGCAATAATAGACAAAAACAAATTATAATTTTCTCGTTGATATGATAAGTGTACAAACCTATACGGGTTCTTCTACTTAAAGTATATCTCACGTTTTCAGCCAATATTTAGCTTTTTCGATTAATATATGTATGTATATAAAACTTATAATACCACTGTTAAAATATTCATAATATTTAAAGGCCTTCTGAAAGCCTATCCATTAAACAATTACGACGACATCCTACATCCGTACCACACTTCATAAAGCTTGTGTCATTAATGCAAAATCAGTCATTCAGCGCCCTCCGGATTAAAATTCTGTACCACAATTGGAACAACGTTTGTTTTTCATAGCTAAACAACAAAGAATTCCCACGGGAAAGAATACGATTGCACATAGTAGGCCAATGCAAGGATAAGCATCCTCCAATATACCAATGCACAAGCTGGACAGCCACCGATCACAATAATTTCTCTTGGCACAGTGGAAGCAGGTTGTATGACTACACTAACTGGTGTAGTTTCAAATGCACCATATGAAGGAACCTGCTGAAATCCTACCTGTGCATTTTGAGGAGGAGCACTAGGATGGCCATGAATTGGAACGTTTTGACCATGTGGTGTATAGGGTGTAGATGTTTGTGTAACACCCACATTTGGTTGGGATATTTAAAGCTTGTTAATGAAAGATAAATGCGTAGATTGATTATAAATAAACACATTAAACACTTTGTCATAATAAACACATTAAACACTTTGTCATATCGTCACTTACCAACTTGGGGAGCTTCTGTTGGAGCATACATAGCCTCTTCGTATGATGGTGGTAGATTATCTTCTGTTGTCTGAGACATTTCTTCTTTCTATTTTGTTTTCGAACTTCCAATTCTTATGTTTGTTCCCGTACTCTAACGAAACTAAGTAAAACAGTCCGAAGTTGTTAGAAGTTACCCAAAAAACAACAATTTGTATTGAAAATTTTGTACGGGAACGCTTTTGAGTAAGTTTGGGTTGTCTGCTGAAATCCTACCTGTGCATTTTGAGGAGGAGCACTAGGATGGCCATGAATTGGAACGTCTTGAGCATGTGTTGTATAGGGTGTAGATGTTTGTGTAACACCCACATTTTGATTGGGATATTTAAAGCCTGTTAATGAAAGATAAATGCGTAGATTGATTATAAATAAACACATTAATTAGACACTTTGTCACTTACCAACTTGGGGAGCTTCTGTTGGAGCATACATGGCCTCTTCGTATGATGGTGGTAGATTATCTTTTGTTGTCTGAGACATTTCTTCTTTCTATTTTGTTTTCGAACTTCCAATTCTTATGTTTGTTCCCGTGCTCTAACGAAACTAACCAAAACAGTCCGAAGTTGTTAGAAGTTACCCAAAAAACAATAATTTGTATTGAAAATTTTGTACGGGAACGCTTTTGAGTAAGTTTGGGTTGTTTCGTTAAAGTAGGGGAACACACATCTTATCAATTAAATTTGATTTATGAGTCAAATTTGTTTTGAAGATAAATTAAAAAAATCTATTATTGTTTTTTCTTTTTTTTTGTTTTTGCTTCGTATAACAGCTGACTAAATGCAATTAGTGACAAAAAATTCACAATCAAAATTAGTGATGGCACTTAAAAATACACTTATAAAAAAGTGTACCATAGAAGATACATATTTTTATACCCACCATTTAGGGGATATACTTATGGTGATTTAATGCTTCTTTAAAAAAGGAATCGTGTTATTCATTTTGCGGTTTCAAAAGTGAACGTAAATAAAACACATATAAAACATATCTTTGTTTTTTTTCATGATATTTATTTTTATACCCTTCACCAATAGGTGAAAGGGTATTATAAGTTTGTGATTCCGTTTGTAATTTTTTTATTAGTGATCGTAGACCATAAAAATTATACCGATCGACTCAGAATCGGGAGGAGAATCGATTAAGCGATGTCCGTCTGTCTGTCCGTCCGTCTGTCTGTCTGTTGAAATCAAGTTTCTGAAGCCCCTGGAGGGTGGACCTACATAAATTATATACCAGATTTTAGGAAATTCTCCCGCAATGAACGCTATTAAATTTCATTAAAATCGGTTTATAAACACCGAAAATATCGAAAAAATACCAAAAATTAGACGAAAATTTTAAAATTTTTGATTGAAACACACTTTTAAATAATAAGAGAAACAAGGTACTCCTGGTGTACATGTGATAATATATTATATATCAGATTGTAGGAAATGGTTCCCCAAAGCACTCTGTAAAATTTTAGCAAAATCGGTCTATAAACAACTGAGATACAGCCAAAACACTAAATTTGATGTATCACAAATTGCCCAAAGTACGCGTTAGAGAATGTTTGTTGAAACAATGAAATGCAGAAATAGGAAAAACCATCCTCCTGGAGCACGGACATACATAAATTTTATATCAGATTTTAGGAAATTCCCCCGCCAAGCACATTATAAAATTTTATCAAAAGCGGTCCATAAACAACTGAGATACCGCCAAAACACTACTTGTGATGTACAGCAAATTGCCCAAAGTACGTGTCTAAGAAATTTTGTTGACATTTTGTAAATATTGTTTCAGCGATATCTCAGGTGTTTATGGACCGATGGTGATGAAATTTGACAGCGTTCCTTGTGGGAGGATTTCCTAAAATCTGATATAAACTCCACAAATCTGATTATGAATACCATTCAAGTTGTACCGATCGTCTCAGAATCGGCGGGAGAATCGATTTCGCGACGTCCGTCCGTCTGTTTGTCCGTCCGTCCGTCTACCTGTCTGTCCGTCCGTCCGTCTACCTGTCTGTCCTTTTTATACCCTTCACCAATAGGTGAAAGGGTATTATAAGTTTGTGATTCCGTTTGTAATTTTTTTATTAGTGATCGTAGACCCCATAAAAATTATACCGATCGACTCAGAATCGGGAGGAGAATCGATTAAGCGATGTCCGTCTGTCTGTCTGTCTGTCCGTCCGTCTGTCTGTCTGTCTGTTGAAATCAAGTTTCTGAAGCCCCTGGAGGATGGACTTACATAAATTATATATCAGATTTTAGGAAATTCTCCCGCAATGAACGCTATTAAATTTCATTAAAATCGGTTTATAAACACCGAAAATATCGAAAAAATACCAAAAATTAGACGAAAATTTGAAAATTTTTGATTGAAACACACTTTTAAATAACAAGAGAAAAAAGATACTCCTGGTATACATGTGATAATATGTTATATATCAGATTGTAGGAAATATTTTCCCAAAGCACTCTGTAAAATTTCATCAAAATCGGTCCATAAACAACTGAGATATCGCCAAAACACTGAATTTGATGTATCGCAAATTGCCCAAAGAACACATTAGAGAATGTTTGTTGAAAAAATTAAATGCAGAAATAGGAAAAACTATCCTCCTTTAGTACGGACCTACATAAATTTTATATCAGATTTTAGGAAATTCCCCCACCAAGCACGTTATTAAATTTTATCAAAAGCGGTCTATAAACAATTGAGATATCGCCATAACACTACATTTGATGTACAGCAAATTGCCCAAAGTACGTGTCTAAGAAATTTTGTTTACATTTTGTAAGTATTGTTTCAGCGATATCTCAGGTGTTTATGGACCGATTGTGATGAAATTTGACATCGTTCTTTATGGGAGGATTTTCTAAAATCTGATATATATACTCCACAAATCTGATAATGAATACCATTCAAATTGTACCGATCAACACAGAATCGGCACAAGAATCGATTTCGCGACCTCCGTCCGTCCGTCTGTTTGTTTGCCCGTCCGTCCGTCTGTTTGTTTGTCCGTCCGTCTATATGTCCGTCCGTCTACCTGTCTGTCCTTTTTATACCCTTCACCAATAGGTGAAAGGGTATTATAAGTTTGTGATTCCGTTTGTAATTTTTTTATTAGTGATCGTAGACCCCATAAAAATTATACCGATCGACTCAGAATCGGGAGGAGAATCGATTAAGCGATGTCCGTCTGTCTGTCTGTCTGTCTGTCCGTCCGTCTGTCTGTCTGTCTGTTGAAATCAAGTTTCTGAAGCCCCTGGAGGATGGACTTACATAAATTATATATCAGATTTTAGTAAATTCTCCCGCAATGAACGCTATTAAATTTCATTAAAATCGGTTTATAAACACCGAAAATATCGAAAAAATACCAAAAATTAGACGAAAATTTTAAAATTTTTGATTGAAACACACTTTTAAATAACAAGAGAAAAAAGATACTCCTGGTGTACATGTGATAATATATTATATATCAGATTGTAGGAAATAGTTTCCCAAAACACTCTGTAAAATTTTATCAAAATCGGTCCATAAACAACTGAGATATCGCCAAAACATTGAATTTGATGTATCGCAAATTGCCCAAAGTTCGCATTAGAGAATGTTTGTTGAAAAAATGAAATGCAGAAATAGGAAAAACCATCCTCCTTTAGTACGGACCTACATAAATTTTATATCAGATTTTAGGAAATTCCCCCGCCAAGCACGTTATTAAATTTTATCAAAAGCGGTCCGTAAACAATTGAGATATCGCAATAACACTACATTTGATGTACAGCAAATTGCTCAGAGTACGTGTCTAAGAAATTTTGTTTACATTTCGTAAGTATTGTTTCAGCGATATCTCAGGTGTTTATGGACCGATTGTGATGAAATTTGACATCGTTCTTTGTGTGAGGATTTTCTAAAATCTATACTCCACAAATCTGATTACGAATACCATTCAAACTGTACCGATCAACTTTGAATCGGCAGGAGAATCGATTTCGCGACCTCCGTCCGTCCGTCCGCCCGTCGGTTTTTTTGTCCGTCCGTCTACCTGTATGTAATTTTTTCTGTTGTAGTCAAGTTTTTGGAGCTCCTGTTTTGTCGATATCTCAGGTGTTTATTTTGATGAAATTAAATAGCGTCCTTCGCAGGGGATTACCTAAATCCTGATGCATTCGGTAATTTGTGGTAGATATAATTTAGCGTTTAAGCGATGGTGTTTTGATCGACAATGATAAAATTCAGGGTGGGACAATATCCTAAAATTTTGTGTAAGATCCAGGAGCTCCACAAATCTGATTTTAGCAGACAGACACTCTGCATTAATCTTAATTTTGTGTCTGACTTTTGAACATTATGATAACATTTGAGAATGTATTATATATCAAATTATAGGTAATCTTAATAGGAAGTACATAAATGCAATGATATCCGTTCAAAACCTACATATGTATGTAAGTATCTCACATATCAACGACAATTTAAATTTTTTAAATGCAATTGGCAGAAATCCATTCACGTTTGACAATTGATCCCGTATAACTTCGGCTAAGATACGATGATGACATTTAGTATAAAGACGTTGTACAATATTGATATTCAGGGCGATAGCGTCTAAAATAAACTTTTTAGAGGGACAACATTTGACAAAAGTATTTCTGATCTCTTGAAAAGTTCGATATTGAAAATGGGGGAGCTCTATTCACATTTAGTGAAATCTCCCATATAACCCCGACCGGGAATCGATTTAATGCTGATAAATTAAATCACATTAAAATTGCACAAGGAACTAGAGCAAAACTTTCCAAACATCCATCGGACAGATCGAAAGAACAATACATCCCAAATATTATTGATGAAGTGTTCATTTTAATTAATTAACTAACTTCAGATTAATAAGTAAATCTTTAATAACTTTTCCGACAAAGCTGATATCCATCCATTCAAAAGCTATATATTTCACGTATGTATCTAAAACTAAGAGTGTATACCCTATAATTTTAAGGCTTATCATTGTTAAAGCTTTGACCTAAATCAGTCCGCTAACTTCAGAGTTTTACATAACTAATCAAGAACTTTTACTGGTGGGATAATTCGTACGAATTAAAGTGCACAACCCTCACTGGGCACAGTGTTTTTGGGTTGCATGCCAGAATACTTAAACTTCATCAAATCGATGTGCTATTGCAAATGTAAGGGCATCTACATTTTGAAGCATCTTTTCTGCATGGTTTATCTGGTCTATCGAACTTTATTAAATGTTCGTAAAATATGTGTATATTTTATTTCGAAGCTACTGGCTGGCTTAAATATGTATTCTCTACTTGTAGTCTAGTAATCATTATCTTTCACAAAGGGACCACTTTAGAACCCAAGTGAAGCTTCCCTAGACATCAGCCACCTGCCCAACCTAACCTTTGGGTGCATAACTATCCTAGATGATGACGCCACCGAAAAGCTTTTCTTTTTCCGACTCTTAATTTTAAAGACTCTTTGCATATAATACTAGTATAACCAAATTTTGCTAGGAATTACATTAAGTACTTTTGCAGCACCATTGGTGAAGGGTATCCAAGATTCGGCAAAGCCGAATATACCACTCTTACTTGTTTTTAAATACAGTTTAAAAAAAACAATAAATTCTCATCGAATTTTGAATTTTGGCAATAAATCTGTTGTTTATAGACCGATTTTGATAAAATTTAATAGCATGTTGCCTTGGAGTATTTTCTACAATCTGATATATAATTCAATTTTTTTTTAAATACTATTTAAAAAAAAAACATTTTAAATTTGTCAATTTGCGTACACCGATATGCTTTGCTTTGACGATATCTCGGTTATTGATCTACCGATTTTGACGAAATTCAATAGTGTGCAGAGTTCAATGATTTTCTAAAATGTGATATACATTTCAAAAAATTGAAATTCTCATTGAATTTTGAATTTTGGCGATATCCTTTATTCATATCTTACGTAAGTAATGTTTCCAAAAGTCTAATCTAAATAGGTCCGCTAAATATTCTCATTAGGTGAAAGGGTATTATAAGTTTGTGATTCCGTTTGTAATTTTTTTATTAGTGATCGTAGACCCCATAAAAATTATACCGATCGACTCAGAATCGGGAGGAGAATCGATTAAGCGATGTCCGTCTGTCTGTCTGTCCGTCTGTCTGTCTGTCTGTTGAAATCAAGTTTCTGAAGCCCCTGGAGGGTGGACCTACATAAATTATATACCAGATTTTAGGAAATTCTCCCGCAATGAACGCTATTAAATTTCATTAAAATCGGTTTATAAACACCGAAAATATCGAAAAAATACCAAAAATTAGACGAAAATTTTAAAATTTTTGATTGAAACACACTTTTAAATAATAAGAGAAACAAGGTACTCCTGGTGTACATGTGATAATATATTATATATCAGATTGTAGGAAATGGTTCCCCAAAGCACTCTGTAAAATTTTAGCAAAATCGGTCTATAAACAACTGAGATACAGCCAAAACACTAAATTTGATGTATCGCAAATTGCCCAAAGTACGCGTTAGAGAATGTTTGTTGAAAAAATGAAATGCAGAAATAGGAAAAACCATCCTCCTTTAGTACGGACCTACATAAATTTTATATCAGATTTTAGGAAATTCCCCCGCCAAGCACGTTATTAAATTTTATCAAAAGCGGTCCGTAAACAATTGAGATATCGCAATAACACTACATTTGATGTACAGCAAATTGCTCAGAGTACGTGTCTAAGAAATTTTGTTTACATTTCGTAAGTATTGTTTCAGCGATATCTCAGGTGTTTATGGACCGATTGTGATGAAATTTGACATCGTTCTTTGTGTGAGGATTTTCTAAAATCTATACTCCACAAATCTGATTACGAATACCATTCAAACTGTACCGATCAACTTTGAATCGGCAGGAGAATCGATTTCGCGACCTCCGTCCGTCCGTCCGCCCGTCTGTTTTTTTGTCCGTCCGTCTACCTGTATGTAATTTTTATACCCTTCACCAATAGGTGAAAGGGTATTATAAGTTTGTGATTCCGTTTGTAATTTTTTTATTAGTGATCGTAGACCCCATAAAAATTATACCGATCGACTCAGAATTGGGAGGAGAATCGATTAAGCGATGTCCGTCTGTCTGTCTGTCTGTCTGTCTGTCTGTCTGTCTGTCTGTCTGTCTGTCTGTCTGTCTGTCTGTCTGTCTGTCTGTCTGTCTGTCCGTCCGTCTGTCTGTCTGTCTGTTGAAATCAAGTTTCTGAAGCCCCTGGAGGATGGACTTACATAAATTATATATCAGATTTTAGGAAATTCTCCCGCAATGAACGCTATTAAATTTCATTAAAATCGGTTTATAAACACCGAAAATATCGAAAAAATACCAAAAATTAGACGAAAATTTGAAAATTTTTGATTGAAACACACTTTTAAATAACAAGAGAAAAAAGATACTCCTGGTATACATGTGATAATATGTTATATATCAGATTGTAGGAAATATTTTCCCAAAGCACTCTGTAAAATTTCATCAAAATCGGTCCATAAACAACTGAGATATCGCCAAAACACTGAATTTGATGTATCGCAAATTGCCCAAAGAACACATTAGAGAATGTTTGTTGAAAAAATTAAATGCAGAAATAGGAAAAACTATCCTCCTTTAGTACGGACCTACATAAATTTTATATCAGATTTTAGGAAATTCCCCCACCAAGCACGTTATTAAATTTTATCAAAAGCGGTCTATAAACAATTGAGATATCGCCATAACACTACATTTGATGTACAGCAAATTGCCCAAAGTACGTGTCTAAGAAATTTTGTTTACATTTTGTAAGTATTGTTTCAGCGATATCTCAGGTGTTTATGGACCGATTGTGATGAAATTTGACATCGTTCTTTATGGGAGGATTTTCTAAAATCTGATATATATACTCCACAAATCTGATTATGAATACCATTCAAATTGTACCGATCAACACAGAATCGGCACAAGAATCGATTTCGCGACCTCCGTCCGTCCGTCTGTTTGTTTGCCCGTCCGTCCGTCTGTTTGTTTGTCCGTCCGTCTATATGTCCGTCCGTCTACCTGTCTGTCCTTTTTATACCCTTCACCAATAGGTGAAAGGGTATTATAAGTTTGTGATTCCGTTTGTAATTTTTTTATTAGTGATCGTAGACCCCATAAAAATTTTACCGATCGACTCAGAATCGGGAGGAGAATCGATTAAGCGATGTCCGTCTGTCTGTCTGTCTGTCCGTCCGTCTGTCTGTCTGTCTGTTGAAATCAAGTTTCTGAAGCCCCTGGAGGATGGACTTACATAAATTATATATCAGATTTTAGGAAATTCTCCCGCAATGAACGCTATTAAATTTCATTAAAATCGGTTTATAAACACCGAAAATATCGAAAAAATACCAAAAATTAGACGAAAATTTGAAAATTTTTGATTGAAACACACTTTTAAATAACAAGAGAAAAAAGATACTCCTGGTGTACATGTGATAATATATTATATATCAGATTGTAGGAAATAGTTTCCCAAAACACTCTGTAAAATTTTATCAAAATCGGTCCATAAACAACTGAGATATCGCCAAAACATTGAATTTGATGTATCGCAAATTGCCCAAAGTTCGCATTAGAGAATGTTTGTTGAAAAAATGAAATGCAGAAATAGGAAAAACCATCCTCCTTTAGTACGGACCTACATAAATTTTATATCAGATTTTAGGAAATTCCCCCGCCAAGCACGTTATTAAATTTTATCAAAAGCGGTCCGTAAACAATTGAGATATCGCAATAACACTACATTTGATGTACAGCAAATTGCTCAGAGTACGTGTCTAAGAAATTTTGTTTACATTTCGTAAGTATTGTTTCAGCGATATCTCAGGTGTTTATGGACCGATTGTGATGAAATTTGACATCGTTCTTTGTGTGAGGATTTTCTAAAATCTATACTCCACAAATCTGATTACGAATACCATTCAAACTGTACCGATCAACTTTGAATCGGCAGGAGAATCGATTTCGCGACCTCCGTCCGTCCGTCCGCCCGTCTGTTTTTTTGTCCGTCCGTCTACCTGTATGTAATTTTTTCTGTTGTAGTCAAGTTTTTGGAGCTCCTGTTTTGTCGATATCTCAGGTGTTTATTTTGATGAAATTAAATAGCGTCCTTCGCAGGGGATTACCTAAATCCTGATGCATTCGGTAATTTGTGGTAGATATAATTTAGCGTTTAAGCGATGGTGTTTTGATCGACAATGATAAAATTCAGGGTGGGACAATATCCTAAAATTTTGTGTAAGATCCAGGAGCTCCACAAATCTGATTTTAGCAGACAGACACTCTGCATTAATCTTAATTTTGTGTCTGACTTTTGAACATTATGATAACATTTGAGAATGTATTATATATCAAATTATAGGTAATCTTCCTAGGAAGTACAAAAATGCAATGATATCCGTTCAAAACCTACATATGTATGTAAGTATCTCACATATCAACGACAATTTAAATTTTTTAAATGCAATTGGGTTATGGGTGCATAACTATCCTAGATGATGACGCCACCGAAAAGCTTTTCTTTTTCCGACTCTTAATTTTAAAGACTCTTTGCATATAATACTAGTATAACCAAATTTTGCTAGGAATTACATTAAGTACTTTTGCAGCACCATTGGTGAAGGGTATCCAAGATTCGGCAAAGCCGAATATACCACTCTTACTTGTTTCTGTTGTAGTCAAGTTTTTGGAGCTCAGGGTGGGACGATATCCTAAAATTTTGTGTAAAATGCAAATGGGTATACCTTCCAGGAGCTCCACAAATCTGATTTTAGCAGACAGACACACTGCATTTATCTTAATTCTATGTCTGACTTTTGAACTTTATGATTATATTTGAGTATGGTTTATATATCAAATTATAGGTAATCTTCCTAGGAAGTACAAAAATGCAGCTAAGTATATGATATCCGTTCAAAACCTACATATGTATGTATGTATCTCACATATCAACAAAAATTTAAATTGTTTAATTGCAATTGGGAGAAATCCGTTCACGTTTGACTATTGCTCCCGTATAACTTCGCCTAAGGCAATCTCTTAGTAGCTAATAAATGACAAATTATAATTATCTATCTATTATAATAGATACGATGATGGCATCTAGTATAAAGACGTTGTACAATATCGTTATTCAGGGCGATCTCTTGAAAAGTTCGGCTTTGAAAATGGGCGATCTCGGTTCAAATTTTCTGTTATCTCCCATATAACCCCGACCGGAAATCTTTTTAATGCTGATAAATTAAATCATGTTATAATTGCACAAAGAACTAGAGCAAAACTTTCCACATATCCATCGGACAGATCGAAAGAACAATGCATCCCAAATATTATTGTTGAAGTATTCATCTTAATTAGTTAACTAACTTCAGATTAATACGTAAATCTTCAATAAATTTTCCGCCAAAGCTGATATCCATTCATAGCTAGCTATATATTTCACGCATGTATCTAAAACTAAGAGTGTATACCTTATAATTCTAAGGCTTGTATACATTGACAATCATTGTTAAAACTTTGACCTAAATCAGTGCGCTAACTTCAGAGTTTTACATAACTAATCATTAACCTTTAATAGTTGGATAATTCGTATGAATTAAAGTACACAACCCTCACTGGGCACTGTGTTTTTGGGTTGTGTGCCAGAATACTTAATCTTCATCAAATCGATGTACTCTTGCAAATCTAAGGGCATCTACATTTTGGTCTATCGAACTTTAGAATCCAAGTGACGCTGCCTTATACATCAGCCACCTGCCCAACCTAACCTTTGGGTCCATTACTATTCTAGATGATGACGCCACCGAAAAGCTTTTCGTTTTCCGGCCAGAGTTGATTGTCATTTGAGCCCTTTTTATAGCATTTTACATCACTTTGGCCAAAACTTCCGGCGATAGGTCCTCACATTCTTGACGGATATTGTCTTTAAGAGCTGCAAGAGTCTGAGGCTTGTTGACATAAACCCGCGACTTCAAAAAGCCCCACAAAAAGAAGTCTGCAGCGGTCAAATCAGGCGATCTTGCTGGCCAGTGCAAATCGCCAAAACGAAAGATTAGGCGCCCGGGAAATGCATCCTTCAGCATATCGGTTGTGGCACGTGCAGTGTATGCCGTTGCACCGTCCTATTGGAACCACATGTTTTCCAATCCCAATTCATCAAGTTGCGGCAAACGGAACTCGTTAATCATTGCTCTGTAGCGCTCACCATTCACAGTAACCGTTTGGCCCGCTACGTCTTTGAATAAAAAAGGTCCGATGACTCCTCCAGCGAAAAAAGCACACCATACAATGACTTTGAGCGGGTTAATAGCTCTTCGTGGGTTACACGCGGATTTTCACGTAAATTTTGCTTATTTACGTACCCGGTAAGTTGGAAATGGGCCTCATCGCTCATGATTATTTTTAATGAAAAATCGTCTTCCTCTTGGTGGTGATTAAGGATGGCTTGAGCGTATGTTAGACGCGATTGGCGGTCAGCAGCTAACAGCTGATGCACCGTCTGGACTTTGTACGGAAACATCTTCAAATTTTTTACCAAAATTCGCTGTAAAGACCGTTGACTGATACCCATTTGCGTGGCACGTCGTCTGATCGATGTCGACGGCGCTTCCATGACATCCTCGGCTACAGCAGCAATATTCTCTGCAGAACGGCGACTCCGGGGTCTGCCACGCCTGGCAGCATCTCGTGTTGTGCCAGTCTCTTCGAGGCGAGCAGTATTTCACCAGTAGGCGTTGGACGGCTAGGAAATCTGCGACGAAACTTACGTTGTGCCAAAGTCACCGACCGATTATTGGCCAAATAAATAGTCACCAATATTCCGCGTTCTGGAGCAGTGTAGAGTAACATTGTTTATTAACGTGTATTTTGCAAGTGTTTACTACACAAATGCCAAAACAGAATTGACATTAGGGGCCAATCGCAAAATTTAGAGCATTTTCTGATAGGAGGATTACTTTTGCGCCACCTTGTACTAGTATAACCAAATATTGCTAGGAATTACATTTAGTATGAACAAAAGAAAATTAATATACATATGAAGCATTTGTGTGGGGCTCAACTAAGTCAGTAATCAGAAACTATATAATTATCAATATATTCATACGATTTTGTATTTTACTTTTGAAACACTATTGGTGAAGGGTATCCAAGATTCGGCAAAGCCGAATATACCACTCTTACTTGTTTATTATAAAGTTTGAACGTTGACGTTATGTGAGAAACACTACATCATTTAAATGATCACCACCTGAAATGTTGCAAGCATTGGTTCTTTTGAGGTAATTTTTGACCATTTTTTGACACATATCGGGCTGTATTTCAGCCATAACTTGACGAATGTTGGTTTTTAAGTGCTCAAGAGTTAAAGGTTTATCTGGATAAACACGGTATTTCGCGTAGCCCCACAAAAAACGTCGAATGGTGTCAAATCGCATGATCTTGGTGGCCAGTTGATATCGCCACGACGAGAAATTACGCGTACAGGAAATTTCTCTTGCAATAAAGCCATATTCGCTCGAGTTGTGTGGCATGTGGCACCGTCTTGTTGAAAATACGACTTAGTATTCTTCAATAGCAGCCAAAAGAAAAGTCGGTTGTCATATGACCATAACGCTCTGAATTCACGGAATCGACACATTCGGGTCTTTGGCAACACTTTCACTTACAGCAGCGATATTTTCAGCGGAACAAGCGAAACGATGATGCACAGGCCTTACAATATTTGTAACCGCTCTAGTCCCTTAAACTTTTATGCCAATTGCTTGCGTAGTTGGACGATTATGTAAACCATAATCTCCTCTTAAAGCACAATATGTGGCTGTTGCAGAATCATCATTTTTGTAGTATGCTTTCATAATTTTTATGCGTTGTGTGATACTTATGCGATCCATTTTCGTCAATGTCAGACTTTCAACTGACATATATTTTGGTACTTTTTTTAACCCATATGTAACTTTGCTCCACTGGGAGTCAAGGATAACAGAAGATGTATCTTTTGAACTAATAAACATAGAAACATAATTTATATCGCAACCGATAGGTACTAAAAAACAATTAAATACGTATTTGGTACTTTTGCGATTAATAGGGTACAAAAGGGTGAAAAAGGGGAAAATATTCAAGGGTAGGTTTTTTGCTTTTTGACTATGGATATCTTTAAGGCTAATGAAGCCAGAAGTATAATTTATTGACTGGCCGATTAACATTGAAAAAAACTAAAATACGTTTTTGGTACTTTTTTTAATTTTCGGGGTAAAAATCGGAAAAATATATCTTCTAAACCAAAAGTGGTAGAAACAAAAGCTAAATTGGTCTGCGATTGGCATTTAAAATTAAGGGATACGTATTCGGTACTTTTTTGAAATTCGACCTCTTAGAAGGTAAAATAGGGTAGAAAAGGGAGAAATTAGTATCATATCTTCGAAACCAACATCGATGTAAACAAAGTTGAAATTAGATTTGGATTGGCTAAGAAAATAAATGGACACGTATTTGGTACTTTTTTGAAAATGGTACTAATAAGGATAAAAAAGGGTAAAAACTATATTTTGGTACTTTTTTTAACCCATATGTATCTTTTGAACTAATAAACATAGAAACATAATTTATATCGCAACCGATAGGTATTAAAAAACTATTAAATACGTTTTTGGTTCTTTTGCGATTAATGGGATACGAAAAGGTAAAGAAGGGAAAATATTCAAGGGTAGGTTTTTTGCTTTTTAGCTATAAATATATTTTAGGCCAATGAAGCCAGAAGCATAATTTATTGACTGGTCGATTGATATTGAAAAAAATAAAATACGTGTTTGGTACTTTTTTTAAATTTTGGGGGTAAAAATCGGTAAAAATATATCTTCTAAACCAAAAGCGATAGAAACAAAACTAAATTGGGGTGAGATCGGCACTTAAAACTAAGGAACACGTATTCGGTACTTTTTGTAAATTCGGCCGTTTTAGGGTTAAAACAGGGCAAAAAAGGGAAAAATTAGTAACGACATATCTCCAAAATTAGAAGCGATAGAAACAAAGTTGAAATCTGCTTCGGATCGGCTAGAAAAAGAGGAGAAACGTGTTTAGTACTTTTTTTGCATATGGTACTAATAAGGGTAAACAAGGGTAAAAACTAAAATTTGGTACTTTTTTAAACCCATATGTATCTATTAAAATATTAAACATAGAGACGCAGTTAACATCACAATCGATAAGTAATAAAGAATTATTAGACACGTATTTGGTACCTTTACGATAAATGAGTTACAAAAAGATAAAACGGGAAAATATTTAAGGGTAGGTTTTTTTTCTAAACTATGAATTTCATTTTAGCTAATGAAGCCAGAAGTATAACTCACAGACGGATCGATTCATATTGAAAATGTATAAGACACGTGTTTGGTTTTTTTTTTAATTTAGGGGTTAAAAAGGGGAAAAATCGGTAACGTAATATCTACTAAAACAAAAGCGAAAGAATCAAAAATTAAATTAGTCTGGAATCAGCACTAAAAATTAAGGGACACGGGTTCGATATAAAATAAAACAGGCTAGAAAATGGATTAAATAGTATCATATCTACGAAACCAACATAGATAAAATCAAAGTTGAAGTTGAATTTTGATCGGCTAGAAAAAAAAGTGGACATGTGTTCGGTACTTTTTGGAAATGGCGCTAATAAGGATGAAAAAGGCTAAAAAATATATTTTGGTACTTTTTTTAATAAATACGTATCTTTTGAACTTATAAATACTCACTTTATGCCTCAATCAATAGGTATTCAAAAAATATTAAACATGTGCTTGGTACTTTAAAAATAAATGGGGTTCAAAAGGTGAAAACGGAAAATATTCAAAAGTAGGTTTTTTGTTTTTTTTTAACTATGAATATGATTTAAGCTAATGAAGTCAGAAGTATAATTTAGAGACGTGTCGATTCACATTGAAGAAATTTAAAATAAGTGTTTGGTACTTTTAAAGGGGAAAAATCGATGACATTATATCTTCTAAACCAAAAGTGATAGAAACAAATACTAAAATCTAAGATCAGCACTTAAAATTAAGAGACAATTATTCAGTACTTTTTGCAAATTAACCAGTTTTGGGGTAGAAAATGGAAAAATTATTAATGTTATATCCCCGAAACTACCATCGATAGAAACAGAATTTAAATTGGATTTAGATCGACTAGAAAAACAAAAAGTCACGTTTTAAGTACTTTTAGTAAATGAGGTAAAAATAGGGAAAAAAAAGGATAAAAACGAAATTTTGGTACTTTTTTGACCCATATATAACTTTTGAATCTGGGTACCTTTTTTGTCGTATCGATCAAATAAGAAAGGACTTTTGGAAATTTTGAAGATAAGGGGGTAAAAAGGGGAAAAATCGTTAACGCTATATCTCCTAAAGTAATAAGTATAGAAATAAAATTTATATTACGTTTTGAACAGCTTTAAGAACATGTTTATCTAAAATTTTGATATGGCACTTTTCGATGAGATTCTTAGTTAATGACTTATAGGAAGACAAATATTAAAAATGCAGAATTTTGACGCTTTTTTAAATTTTTTTGTTAGTTTTTCTCAATTTGTCGAAGAACTAAACATTTAATCCGGAAACGCCATATCAAATTTTTAGATATTGATATTAAGAATCGGTACGTAAAATTTGGTCTCAAAATCTTTATCCGCTTTTGTGCCATTTTAAATGCAAACTTTTTACTTTTTTTCACTACTGTATTATCTTTTATACATATTTTTATACCCTTCACCAATAGGTGAAAGGGTATTATAAGTTTGTGATTCCGTTTGTAATTAGACCCCATAAAAATTACACCGATCGACTCAGAATCGGGAGGAGAATCGATTAAGCGATGTCCGTCTGTCTGTCTGTCTGTCCGTCCGTCTGTCTGTCTGTTGAAATCAAGTTTCTGAAGCCCCTGGAGGATGGACTTACATAAATTATATATCAGATTTTAGGAAATTCTCCCGCAATGAACGCTATTAAATTTCATTAAAATCGGTTTATTAACACCGAAAATATCGAAAAAATACCAAAAATTAGACGAAAATTTTAAAATTTTTGATTGAAACACACTTTTAAATAACAAGAGAAAAAAGATACTCCTGGTGTACGTGTGATAATATGTTATATATCAGATTGTAGGAAATAGTTTGCCAAAGCACTCTGTAAAATTTTATCAAAATCGGTCCATAAACAACTGAGATATCGCCAAAACACTGAATTTGATGTATCGCAAATTGCCCAAAGTTCGCATTAGAGAATGTTTGTTGAAAAAATGAAATGCAGAAATAGGAAAAACCATCCTCCTTTAGCACGGACCTACATAAATTTTATATCAGATTTTAGGAAATTCCCCCGCCAAGCACGTTATTAAATTTTATCAAAAGCGGTCCATAATCAATTGAGATATCGCCATAACACTACATTTGAGGTACAGCAAATTGCCCAAAGTACGTGTCTAAGAAATTTTGTTTACATTTTGTAAGTATTGTTTCAGCGATATCTCAGGTGTTTATGGACCGATTGTGATGAAATTTGACATCGTTCTTTGTGTGAGGATTTTCTAAATCTGATATATAAACTCCACAAATCTGATTACGATTACCATTCAAATTGTACCGATCAACTCAGAATCGGCAGGAGTATCGATTTCGCAACCTCAGTCTGTCCGTCCGTCTGTTTGTCTGTCTGTCCGTCTGTTTGTTTGTCCGTCCGTCCGTCCGTCTACCTGTCTGTAATTTTTTCTGTTGTAGTCAAGTTTTTGGAGCTCCTGTTTTGTCGATATCTCAGGTGTTTATTTTGATGAAATTTAATAGCGTCCTTAGCAGGGGATTACCTAAATCCTGATGCATTCGGTAATTTGTGGTAGATATAATTTAGCGTTTAAGCGATGGTGTTTTGATCGACAATGATAAAATTCAGGGTGGGACAATATCCTAAAATTTTGTGTAAAATCCAGGAGCTCCACAAATCTGATTTTAGCAGACAGACACTCTGCATTAATCTTAATTTTGTGTCTGACTTTTGAACATTATGATAACATTTGAGAATGTATTATATATCAAATTATAGGTAATCTTCCTAGGAAGTACAAAAATGATATCCGTCCAAAACCTACATATGTATGTAAGTATCTCACATATCAACGAAAATTTAAATTTTTTAATTGCAATTGGGAGAAATCCGTTCACGTTTGACAATTGTTCCCGTATAACTTCGCCTAAGATACGATGATGACATTTACTATAAAGACGTTGTACAATATTAATATTCAGGGCCATAGCGCCTAAAATAAACTTTCTAGAGGGACAACATTTGACAAAAGTATTTCTGATCTCTTGAAAAGTTCGATATTGAAAATGGGCGAGCTCTATTCACATTTAGTGAAATCTCCCAATCGATTTAATGCTGATAAATTAAATCACATTAAAATTGCACAAGGAACTAGAGCAAAACTTTCCAAACATCCATCGGACAGATCGAAAGAACAATACATCCCAAATATTATTGATGAAGTGTCCATTTTAATTAATTAACTAACTTCAGATTAATAAGCAAATCTTTAATAACTTTTCCGACAAAGCTGATATCCATCCATTCAAAAGCTATATATTTCATGTATGTATCTAAAACTAAGAGTGTATACCCTATAATTTTAAGGCTTATCATTGTTAAAGCTTAGACCTAAATCAGTCCGCTAACTTCAGAGTTTTACATAACTAATCAAGAACTTTTACTAGTTGGATAATTCGTACGAATTAAAGTGCACAACCCTCACTGGGCACTGTGTTTTTGGGTTGCATGCCAGAATATTTAAACTTCATCAAATCGATGTGCTATTGCAAATGTAAGGGCATCTACATTTTGAAGCATCTTTTCTGCATGGTTTATCTGGTCTATCGAACTTTATTAAATGTTCGTAAAATATGTGTCTATTTTATTTCGAAGCTACTGGCTGGCTTAAATATGCATTCTCTACTTGTAGTCTAGTAATCATTATCTTTCACAAAGGGACCACTTTAGAACCCAAGTGAAGCTTCCCTAGACATCAGCCACCTGCCCAACCTAACCTTTGGGTGCATAACTATTCTAGATGATGACGCCACCGAAAAGCTTTTCTTTTTCCGACTCTTAATTTTAAAAACTCTTTGCATATAATACTAGTATAACCAAATTTTGCTAGGAATTACATTAAGAACTTTTGCAACACAATTGGTGAAGGGTATCCAAGATTCGGCAAAGCCGAATATACCACTCTTACTTGTTTCTCTAAGTGATGTTTTTTTTATGGTGATGAAATCTTATACACTTATCTAACTATACAAATTTTAAAAAGTGCAATTTATGACCTATTAAGAAAGTTACAGCGCAAAATTTGTTGCTAGCTAAAAAGCCAAAATTATAGAAAACACCCTGTATTTCAGAAACCAAAATAGTTTGAGCCATTTTATGTAGCACCAACGATAGCTGAATATGTACCCGAAAAAAATGTTTATAAATTCATGTGATTATCTTGAAGTTTAAAAACCTATTTTTTTTTTAATATTGCTATTTCCTGATTATTTTTTACCGAAAATTTATATAATATTAAAAAAATCTATTTATAAACTTGTTTTTTTTCAGTTTATAAAATGGTTGTTAATAATTATTTATTAAATGAAATTTTAAAGAAAGAGCTTGTCATAGGCTTAAATGTTCAAACTCTTAAGTACTATGCCAACAACCCTTTTTTTTATCAAAGTTTTGGCTTCTTATAACAAGAAACAACCCACTTGTTATAAATTAGCTAATAATGAAAAAAATCGAAAAATGATTTTGAAAAGGGTAAGTACAGTCATTTTAATAACGAGAAATCGATTTAAGTAAAACATTACAAACATTTGTTTGTTACTTAAGTCTATTTATAACTGTTTTAATTCAAACCATTTTCTTATAGTAGAATCACATAATTACACATACACTTCCGCTCATCTAATAGACTCACGTTTTATTTTTTCAATTATGCTTAGGCTTTGGATTATAGAGCCACTAATAACCCTTCTTTCTAAAAAAAAAAAAATTAGAGAACATGTAGTGTTGATGAATTCATGTTGATAAACTATTCTGAAGAGCGGAATTTGCTTATGAAATTTTTAGTTTTTATAAGCAATTGCATTTGTTTTTTAAAAAATATGAATTGAAATTATAAGAAAGTGGTTATAAATAATGAGTTCTAAGTACTAAAATTTGTAATTTTTATTGCATAGGCTAAAGCAATAAGCTAAAAGTTGGAGGACCAAAAAAGTTTAGAAAATGTAAACATTTCTATTAACTTTGAAACCCTCAACAATCTGGAAAGTACCAGGGTTTGTATTAAAACATTTAAACTCGGAAGAATTACTTAACTTTTTTTTTAATTTAAAGGTAAATGATGCAGCATTCATTGATGAAATAATAGAGAAAGAAAAAATAGCTTTAGAAGCTCTTCTTTCTCTGCAAGAAGTCAAAGAAGTGCCGATTAGAATTTTGTCCCAAGGGGAACAGTGTGCCTTAAATATTCTCCTTAGTTTATATGAGAACATGGAAGTAAGAATAATTTAGCCACCATTTGTTATAAATATGTCTATTATTATATCAATATTTTTTACTTTTTTAGGAAAATATGATACAAAATCATGAAGAAACTCCAACTTTAAACAAAGTAGAAAACTCTACAGATGTTCTCCCAAGTGTTAACAAAACTGAAATGGTATTAGAAAAATTTTCTAATAAAATAATTATAGACTTAAAATTAATATTAAAAGATTTTGTTAACGATTTACCTAAATATATAAAAACAGAAAGCTTAAATAAAAATAAAGAATATAAAAAAAAAATAATAATAAAAAATCTAATAATATATATTGTGTTAATTGTGATGAAATTGATACGAATGTGGAAATTGGGAAAATGTTGTCACAAAGTGTTAAAAAAGATTCAAATTTGGACAAAACTCTTGATCCTTTTGAAACTGCAAGTAGTAGTATTATAGACGAAATTGATACTAATGTGGAAAATAGCCACAAAACTCACACATTTTTGTCACAAAGTAATAAAAAAGATTCAAGTTTGGACAAAACTCTTGGCCCTTTTAAAAATACTAGTAGTACCATAGACGTGTCACAATTTCAAAGTTATCGGAAAAAAACCTAATCCGAAAGAAAAAGTGAGCAAAAACGTCATCCGATTACCAGGAAAAGCTAATAAACAGACACGGGCATTTAAAACCAAAATTAATGATTGTTGTTTAAAAATAAATTTTGATTTTCAAAATAAATTTTGATTTGATTTTCAATGCTAAGGATGATCAAAAATTGAAATTAACTAAAAATAAATTTATTTTTGATGTAATCCGTCAAGAGTTTTTAAAAATAAATAATACATGCATTTTAGCATTTTACAACATAAAATTTTTAATTTCCGGTCTGCTAGTTTACGGTTATTGTAAGTTTCGCGATTGTTGCAAATATCGCTTTAAAATTAATTTGAAAGGTGATGTTGTCGTTTGTAGAACTGGCAGCATTTTTCACGCAAAAGATGAAAAACACGTTGCACAAATCCGTGGGGTGGCACGCGCAATCACAAAAGAATCCTTAAAGGATAAAGGCGCTTATATATATAGAAAAGAAAAAATTCTTGAAGCGGCGGATGAAATAGCGCAAAGTGGAAATTTTCAAAATATCCAAAAGCTATCGACGCTGCGAAAATGCAAATCTGAAAGGAATTTTGATAATTTTTACGACCCTAATCCTTTCATTGATGTATGTATAATGCAGCAAAAATATTATAAAGGGTACGTACAGTATATTGCGTTTCCTTTAACAGTACATTGTTGGGAGAAAAAAACTTTTGAAACCCTTAACGATAACTCTCAAATTTTAAAAGATGCGAACTACACAATTCATGTAGATGCGACTGGACAAAGTATCCGACAAATTGAATGTGCAGATAAGCGCATTTTAATATATAAAATTGTAATGAGAGTTAAAAAGTTTAAAATTATACTGCCAATAGTGACCTCAATATTATCTCGCCATACGATGTCCGATATATGCTTTATATTTAAAAGATTAGAGCTATATTGCAAAGAGCATAAATTTAAGTAGCCATTTTTTCAAAGAGTTTGCACAGATGTAAGTTATGCATTATTTGGAGGAATATTAAAATGTTGTAATGGGCAAAATGTTTCCGATTACCTTAACAATTGCTTCAATTATTTGGAAAATCCAAAAGAAACTGGTAGACCTAAAGTTTTAATACAATGGTGCAAAGCTCATTATATCCATATTATTTGTAAAGATTTAAATAACAAGATTGGAAAACATCATGTTTTAAGGCATTTTCTAAAAAGCGTTTTAACGTTAGCTTTTGATTTAAAAGCAATGTCAGAATGCAAGTGTTGGTTTAAAAATATCTTCACTGTTTTGCTCAGCCCATACAAAAATCACGAGTTTTAAGAAAGTTACGATATTTAAAAAAAAGTGTACTTGAAATAAATGAAAGTGATTATGAAAATTTAAATGTATTGGATGATGAGGAAGATGAAAAAAATTTAGAGACAATAGCTTCTCGAAGTCCCTTTAAAAAAGTTTTTGAAAAAATTTTCAATAATATATGCGAAAATTTCAAAAATGTAATTGTTAAAGGTGAAATCAATGAATTCTATAATGAAGACATATGTGGATTTATTGTCAAAAAATATTGTTCATACCTACCAATGTGGACTAATATAATAGGTATTTTGGTAGATCCTTCTGGAGATCATATCAGTAATGCTCCAGCAGAATTTAATTTCTATTTACAAAAACATATTCTTCTGAAGGATAAATCGGTTCGGCCAGGAGAGTTTATAAAAATTGACAGAAAAGACAATATGAGTACTTTAAAAGAACTAAGATTTCTTACTGGCATGTTTGATATTGAAAATAAAAATATATCAGATCCTTCAAAAACCGAAAAACATGAAACAAATACTCTTATTCAAATATCTAAGGAACATGACTATGAATTAATAGAATATTTGGAACCGGAAGAAAAGTGGGGAAAGAAGAATCCAAAAATACAAAAAGCAATTAAGCCTAAAATGCTTTTAAACGCAAAAAAAAACAAAAAAAATTATATCGAATCTTGAACCTATTCAAGACATTATAAAACAGGATTCAAATGATATGTCTCGCATTAAAAACGAACATACATATTGTGATCCAAAATTTTATGTTGAAAAGAAAAATATTAAATACTATCTTTTTAGGTATGATAGTTTGTTTAAAATAGTTTATACAAATGTAATGCAAATAGATATAAGTTTTTTAACTTATTGGATTATGAGGATTGGAAATCTTTAAGAAAAGGCTATTAGTTAACAAACTTTGTTGTAGATTGCGCTATTCTAAGCATTATAAAAGAGAACTTCAAACACGTGCTAAGTTTGCCATGTCAAATCAATGAAATTTCTTTTGAAAAAGTAAATAAATTAAAAATACTTAATCCTAACTTTATTATTATACCCATTTTGAGTGGTAATCATTTTAATGTATGTATTTTAAACATGTCATCCATGGAATTTATTTTCATTGATTCTCTATATGATGATCGTGGAAAATATTATTATGATAAGTTTATTTCAAGTTCTCAAAATAAGTCATGGAAATATAACTCAATTTTAGAGAGAAGCAAACAAACCGATGGAGTTAGCTGTGGAGTTTTTGTTATAATGTACGTATTATATTATTTAGGTGGAAAATCATTATTAAGTATGCCATCATCTGACAATTTCAGAGAGTTAATTAAGTCAATATTAATTCGAAATTCCGATGATCATTCCCAGTATTGTTGTCATTGTGGAAATATCAAAAGAAAAAAAAGAAAATGTGAATCATGTGATTATAGAGTTTGCACTGAGTGCATAAAAAATATATACAAAAAATTGTTTTCAATTTGCAAAATATGTACCGAAAACATTTTATGCTAAAATAATTTCAAACTTGTATTAAATTTCTTTATATTTATGTGTATATTTTATACAAAATATTGTATTGCAATCTAATATAAAATGAAAAGAAACAAAATTTGAAAAATATATATTAAAAATATATTTAATATTAAAAGCAATATTTCATAGTGCTGAGAAATTTGTTGATATCAAAAATATATACCAATATCGAAAAAGGAGAAAGCAATGTAAAAAAATATAATATATAAAAACATATACACGTGTATATGTATACATAAAAATATCAAAAACAAAAGAATTATTTCAATAATTCTAAAAATATACTTATATTTCGTTGGCTTGGTGCTAAAAGGGTTAATGTCAAAGAATATAGTTTTGAGAAAATTTGATATAAAGTTTGTTTTCTATATATATTCATAGTACCGTTGCCGAGAAAAAGTAATATAAATCTGTTCTGAGTAAAATTAGAAATTAGCTACTAAAACCAAATAAAAGAGGGTAAAGAAGAATGACTAACTCAAAACAGCAAAACATTGACATTGGCTCTTATAGCACCAAGCCACAGATTTAAAAAAAATGAAATCAATGATATCAACATATAAATATATTGTAATATATATGTCATTATTCCGAAAATGTATTAAGAAATTGGAACTAAGATATCAAAAATTAAAAGATATCAAAAGAAGAGTATATTCATATATACCAAAACGATATCAAAAGAAAAATATAAGATATCAAGAGAAAAGTATATTCATATATACTAAAAAGATATCAAAAGAAAAATATAAGATATTAAAAGAAGAGCATAGTCATATATACCAAAAAGATATCAAAAGAAAAGTATATTCATATATGCCAAAAAGATATCAAAAGAAAAATATAAGATATACAAAAATTAAGAAAAACTGCTATTAAAATTTATGTAAACGAAAAAAGATCCTAAAAAATACATTGCTATCTACCAACTTCTCACGGTATCGATATCAAAATTTAAATTTTTTTAATTTAAAAAAATATTTAATATTCATACGTATATGACTACTAATTTATAAAATTTAAATATATCATAAAAAATATGTAGGCCTACAGGGGAAGCCATATTAGCAACGCGCCGTTTGTAGTACCTCAATGGTGGTGTGGAAAACTACAAATTAGTTAATACATTTTTGTTTATTTTTAATTTTATTTAATTTAATTATTTATAGAAACGTCCGATAAATTTTGAAATATAATTTTTTCTAAAGGTCGACTTGGGTAACGATAATAACAAATCCCCTTGTAGTGCTTCATGCAGTGGCGTCGCTTTCTAGATCATGGAAGATTTAAAAAGTTTGACAGACTGATAATGTAGATGAAAATGAAGTGCTGGTGCCAATCGTACAAATCCTGTTGATGACGGTGTCTTATATACTGCACATTTTGATCAGACGAGATGAGGGTCTTCCAATCACGACAAAAAAGATGAAATAATTGAGTCGATAAGAACTAATCCGGTGGTTATGGTAAAACGACACAGGTAAGTTTGTGGTTTTGCAATTTTATTAAAATGTATCTATTTACTCAAAATTTAAAATCATTTTGCTTTGATCAAATCTGTCCAAGATTTGCAATTTACCATTCAATTTTTTGTCCTATAATACATATGTATATTCTCAGGTCCCTTAATACATTTTCGTCGACGCGTATTCGCGCAGAGAATATTGTAAAACTAATTGCACATAACCACGTCGTATTGCTGCTATATCCATAGCTTGACGGGCTTTTCAAGAATAGCAATGGCCCAGGCTCCTTAGTTGGTTATCAGGTACGAAATAATGCTGTTTTAAATCAAATAGAAATATTTTAATTAATTTCCATAACAGGTTGGTTACATGACAATACCGGTGAAGATACTCGACTAACATACTGCACCCCGGAGTATTATTGCAAAAGTGAATACGTGAAAAATCCTTAAATGGCTTTCCTCATATTATATTGGATGATGTCTATAGTAATCAGACGCTTTATGTCCAAAAATTCAAAGCCGCTACAATTAATTCATTGCGTTAGAGGTATATATATGATTTATTAAAAACTGTTCTCTGAAAAGTTTTACAATTACATTAGAATAAAACAAGTAAGAGTGCTATATTCGGCTATGCCGAAACTTAAATACCCTTCACCAATGGTGTTCCAAAAGTAATGGAAAGAGTTTTTGATCAATTACAAGTATGTACATATGTTTCAAAAGACTGATTTTGGATGAGTCCTACAGAAACAATACTATATCGTCACCTAAAATGAAAAAGGGCGTAACTAACACAAAAATTTAAATTTATTTTTTGATTGACTAAGACACAGCAACTCAAAGTACATCGATTTTATTCACTAAAAACCAAAGGTTTAAAATTTTGCTTAAAAATTTGTATTGTAGTTAAGACTTTCTGGTTTCAGAAAATATTCAACTTGTAATTAAGCCCCTTTTGCTTTTTCGTAATTACTTAAAAATTACTCGTTTTTGTCATTTAAGTTCTCAGGAATGCTGTTGCACTGTTGACCAAATCTCAAAACTTAGAAATAATATTTCATTAAATTTAAAAGTTGATGTTTATTTTGCTTATCATATAAAAAATTATTATTAGAAACTAAGATTTTTGAAAGGCTATAAGTTAACTTTCCGACTCTAAAGCTTTTCTGTTCTAACTATATGAAATTTTATTTAAGTATTTATACCCTTCACCACCATAGGTGGAAAGGGTATTATAAGTTTGTGCTGATGTATGTAACACAAAGAAATATTTGTCTACCTACCTCTTAAATAGTATACCAATAGACTTAGAATCACTTTTTGAATCGATTTAGCGATGTCCGTCTGGACGGCTGGCAATTCTAAAGATAATTTAATGAATGTGCACTGATAATTTTTTTGATAGTGGGACCATGGCTATTGAAATTCGTCAAAATCGCTCCATTGTTTATGGTACCTCCCATAGGTCCCACTTTCCGGAATTGATATTTTGGCCACAAAAATCAATATTTTTTCATGAAATTTAAAACAAATAGGTACTTCTTATGTAAAACAAAATCGTCTATATGGTCACAGAACGCTGTTTGGATGGTTGGTTTAAAGGTAAAAATTGGAAAGAAATAACTATGTTACACCCCTAAGGGCCAGAGATCAGCAACAGTTAATGCATAGTTGGAAGTTAGTACCTCCCTCAGCTACTATACAAACTAATTATTAAGCTACGACTTCTGTATTTAATCAAGCACCGTCTTCTATATCTACAGCGGAAAATAATTCGTCCTCACAACAACAACAACAGCAGCAACTATCACCTAGTTATCCTTCATCAATGCGTAGTGATTTGGAAAATATAAATGCTCGTTTAACCTTGGCAAATCTAACGCCTCATCAAGCCATGCCTCCAGATTTGCCACCACGCTATATGGCCATAAGCCCCACTCCTTCTGTCGTAACAACCAATAGCAGCCATACGTACATGACCACCAAGGAAAATCGCGACAAAGAAGCACAAAAGGAAAAACCTACTGCTACGGGTTGCATATCAACATCCTCCTCAACATCCGGTTCGACGTCCTCAGCCTCGGTAGGATTGAAAAAGTTTTTACCTCACATTAAATCTAGATCTAAATCCGACCTAATCTTGTACGAAAATTCGCCAAGGTTGCTCTTACCTTTGATGAGCCCAAAATTAATGAAATCTGGGAAATAATGAAATACATGGTAGATGTTACTCCATTATCAAGGAATCGTGATCCTATGCAAAGTCGCAAACAAGTAACACAATTTGTGGAACAAGCTAAGAAATATCTAGAAAATCGTTACAACGTCTATATGACCACGATTATTAGTGGTAATTTGCGAGAGGCACAAAGAGGTGGTGTACCCAGTATTTTCAATTTAGTCTCCTCATTTGTGGGTTTAACCTTCAATCAGGGTAATTGTTTTGGTCTACAAGATGTGACCATAGATGGTAAACCATTATGGCCCATGGTTTACTATTGTCTGAGATGTGGTGACCTGCAGTCGGCTTTGAGATGCATGCAAATGGGAGGGTAAGTTTTTGGTAAATCTACAACTTTTTTTCTCAATTCTAAATATATTTAATATTTTAGAGCTGGCCATGAAGATTTCATGCAGGTATTGGAGGATAAAGTTAATAAACCAGAACAGAAAATTAATTCTAAGTTAGAGGGTCAACTTAAGTTGCACTATTGTAATAAGATTAAAAACTCCACAGATCCGTATAAAAAAGCTGTAAGTTTTTCAATTAATCTTCGCAAAAAGGTTATTTATATTTATTGTCAAAATTTTTGTCCTTAAGGTTTATTGCATTATTGCCGGTTGTGATCCCAATGAACAGCATTTAGAAGTTGCCAAAACCACAGACGATTTCTTATGGATTCAATTGTCTATTTTATGCACTGATGTCTCGGACAGTTCAGAGGCTTTGACTTATTCTGGCTTACAAACTATGATTTTGGAAAAATATGGTGAAAAACATTTCAATGCTGGCGAGCAACAACATTTATATTTCCAAGTTTTGGCTTTAACGGGACAGTTTGAGGCCGCTATAGAATTTCTATCACGTACTGAAAAATATCGCGTACATGCTGTTCACATAGCTCTGGCTTTGAATGAAATATTCCTAATAGCAGGAATACGTAATGTGCAGGAACCATTAAGTAAGTTTATAATTTCGTAAACTGAAAGTAGGTTTAATACAAAATTTGTTTTTTTAAGTCTCTGCTTATATTGAGGATCCTATACCCATGCGCCGCTTAAATATTGCCCGTTTGGTTATGTATGTCAAGAAATTCGAAATTACTGATCCAGCTGAAGCTTTGCAATATTTCTTCTTTTTGCTTAACCTTAAAGATCCTGAGGGACGTAATTTGTTTTTGGTATGTGTAAAGGGTGGATTAGTTGAACTTATCGTGAGGCTGCCTTAACGGCCAACTTAACGTCTGACTTTAGAACAGTTATTGAACAACTTAAAAACTTAAGACGTGCCACATGATTTTGACATAAACAAACAAAACAAATTATTTGTCGCCTGAACAGTTTGATGTATACACAAAAAAGAAAAACAATGGATGTGAAAGAAATTTTTTGTGTTTAAATTTTTTAAAATTACTTTAAATTTTTATATTTTTATTTTTCACTTTGAATTAAATTTCTTAAAATGTTTATATTTTTGTTTGTCACTTTTGCACTTTTTTTCAACTTGTTGATATTTTTATATTTGTTTATATTTAAACAGCTGATTGTACAGTGTTGTCAGTAGTGAAATATACGAAAGAGTTACAGCGATTTTTAGATCTGTTTTTAATAGCGGCTTTTTTAAATTTTATGTTTATTAAAAAACAACATATATAGAGCAATATTGGGCTCTGCCGAATACATACATTTTATACAGAGTCTAATATTTTATACAGAAGTCTATATAGGGTGGGACATTTAGGAGTGGGTCAATAAAAACTTTAAATGTTAAAATTCAAAAATCCTTTTGAAATTACGCAAATTTATTTATAAAACGTTACTGGTAAGAGGTGGAATATTAGTTCATTCATGTGGATGTCGCGGCCTTACCATTAACTCTTCTGAGTTGGCCAATATTGGAACACTTGTTCGAGTGTATGTGGTAGTAACTCAGCAATGACATCAGAAATGTCGGCCTTAAAGTGCTCAACTGCTTCAGGTTTGTCAAAATAAAACAGCGCCATCTCAAATCAGAGCTTTTTTAAGGCCTATTGTCATAACCACTTCGGCTATCAAACTTTCGGCTCAATAAATAACATAAAATTAACCTTTTTTGTAAAAAAAACATTACCAAACATATAATTTACTCTGACATTGTATAAAAACAGATAATTTATTAATATATTATATGAAAAATTAACTATGAACATTATTCATGAAAATTATGATATAATTTCAGTATAATTATAAAAATACAAATATTATTAAGCTTTTTTACAATGTATTTTTCATTTTAGCGTCCTTCCATATCAACATATTGACAACACTCGTGATTAATGTCACTTAAGAACTTAAGGATTTTCTATTTTCAACAGATTCAGACGTTAGGGTAAAGTGACAGCAGAATTCACTAACTGCTCTAACTGCTTTACACACAATAGAAACGATCAGCTGTGACGTTCCGTTCCGGCGGCCACACGCTAAGTTCAACTAATCCATGCTTTAGTGATTTGGCTGTGGAGTGTAGGGATTATGATTTGATCTTTGGTAAAATGATGCCAACTGGTATGGCTTGTGGGTAAGTTAAAAGGAACATAAAAAAAAGTTACGAAGTTTAATTATTTTTAAATTTGATTACATTTAGTGGCTTGTTCCAACAGTTTGACTGTGTAGCTGCTGGAATGGTGGCTGAGGAACTGATACGCAAAGGCATGTTTGAAGATGCCATTCAATTATTTGATATAGCTAATGTAAGTTTTTCCTTTTAAAACAACATTTTCTTACTATTTGTTGTTTAACATTTTCTTTATATTTACAGATGCAAAGTCAATCATTGCGTTACCTCTCTTTGCTGCTTTCCCAAGTGGTGCATCAAAGTTCGAAAAAGGGTTCTTTACGTTCTTTACGATTTTATGGAACGCTTAAGAGGCAGTCGCATTGATTGTGAACCTCAAGTTTTAGCCAAATTCTAAATTGCGTAAATTCTAAATTGCTCTTGAAGTCTTGGCCAATACAAAATTAGTGCCAATGTCTATGAATGATTTGGAAGAATGTATTAATAACTTTAAGCGTTTGGGTGGGGGAATATGTAAAGTTTACCCAGACATTTTATTGGCAGCCATGGATATTTTGTATTCACAATATAAAGCCATCAAGGGAAAAGACACCGGCATGTTGGATACTGGCAGAGATAGTGTAAGTTGAAAATTTATAATTCTATGATAAATCAAATATTTCTTGTTTTTTTTTTTTTCTCTTTATTCCCTTTTTAGCAATTACAACATTTGAGACAAAAGGCTAAAGCACTAACGAATATGGCTGCCACCGTACCATATCGCATGCCAGGCGATACAAATAAACGACTGGTACAAACTGAAATTTTAATGCATTATTTAATAAGTTCCAGTTAAATTAAGAGTCATAGATATTTTGTTTAATAAAAAATTTCCAAGTTATTTTTTGTATCACAATTATGTAATTTACTGTATTTTTTAAGAGATATAACGGTACCGACCTCTCAATTTTTTTCCTTTGAAAAATTTAATTTTCATAGGAAATTTAAATTTTTATTGAAAATTTTTTAATATTTTCAAAAATCTTGAATTTTTTCTTAGTTTTGTAATTTTATAGGAAATATTTTGAGTAATTTTTTTTAGAGAATTTAAAAAAAAATTATAGACAATTTTTCTATTTTTATAGGAATTTTTTAAAAAATTTTTATTTTCATAGGATATTTTTCAAAAAATTCTCACCCACTGGAAAAAAACCCCGTGAAGGCAACTAACAAATATATAGAGAAGAATGTATAGACAATAGTTGGAGGGTTTTGTAGCATAGAAGGTATAAGAAGATCAAGCTGGGTTGTGTCCATGAGCCGTCCAATTTTTAGATAAACCCTGTTGCCATAGGTTCCTCTGCTAAAATTCTTTAAAACAAAAATAAAACTAATTTAATTACTTTTTAGTATGGAATTTTATTTGTAAGCTTCAACACTTTAACCTTGAATAGCCGATATATTGAATGCTATTTTAAATATTACATATATCAAAAAATTAATTTTTAAATGCATAATATTAAATTGTATGTAGTATATTAATTATCGCTTGCCCTCTTATAAAGCAAATATAAAAATTAATTAAAAAAATATCATTACAACAAAATTTAAATTTACTAAAAATGTCTTTCATAAATGCATTAAATTAAATGCAAAGTTTTCTTCTCTTGTACATAAAATGTATGTGCGTCGAATTGACTTAAAGCTTAAAATTAGACAAACACAAAAAATAAACTTATTTTAAAAGTTTTTCTCTTATTGCAACACTGATATGCATATAGCAATTACATTATTAAAAGTATCTTTTGTTGTAGTAATTTGTTTAATTTCAAATATATTGTAACACCACCGAATTTCTAGTATTTAAGCTGCTGTCTAGATTCACTTGGTTAGAAGATTATAGTACGAGAGAGTAGTATGTGGCTAAAAGTGGTATTAACGGCTCTTGATGACCAGCATGTGGTGATGTTTGCAATAATAAGCATTGTAAGTGGCAGGAACGACATAAGAGACGACCATCCAAAGGATAACAACGTTTGTCTGGTTCATCAGATAATTGCATTCCACAATCTTCACAAATATAACAGTCAACATGGAAATCTTTGTCCATTGAAACAACATGTACCGTTTCATCGGTACCTTCAACGGGTGTAATACCTTTAGGGATATAAAAAATGAATTTGAAAGCTGTATTTTTTGCAAATTTCTTTTTAACTTACATCTACAGTAAATGGTACACCATCCAAGCATTCATTACAAATACAACAACGGAAACAGCCGGGATGCTTGAAGAATCTTGTAGATTAAAAAGACAATTATTAAACTTTTGAAGTACAAATAATTCATTTTTTCCCCCACTTACCATTTCCATTATCAAATGACCACAAATGGCAAATTTTTCGGCTGTTTGTTGGAATCCAGAATACTGAAATATAAATTTAATAAAAATCATTTAAAAACTTTTCAAAGAATAAAGATTTACTCACCATGTAATCCTTCTCACAGTAAACTCGGCCATGAACATTATAAAAAGCCTTGCCACGCAAAGCTCGACCACAGGAACAGCATATAAAGCAATAGGTATGATATAAGTTTCCCATTGCCTGACAGGCCTCAGCGCCTTTTACCTTTTCACCACAAGTATGGCAAATACCTAAAATGCTAATAAATACATTTTTTAAACATTTATCTAGTTGTAAGTTTATAAGCATGGTAAAAGAATAACATGTCAGTGAAATTTTCTTTTGAAAAGTTGTTAATAAAGAGAGTATTCCATAGGAAATTTGAGACTGGTTTTCACTAGAAAATAATTTTATTTATAAAAAGGATAGCTAAAAGAGTCTTTAAAGCAGGCATGGGCAGAAAACGAATTTCTAAGCAATTGCTTGCAAAACGAATTTCAAATATATTCTTATGCTCTTTAATTTAGTCGTCATTCAACCTTTGACGAATGCACATGAGTGGTGAGTGTTATTAGTTTTGTTATTTTTGTTGATATTTTTTGTTGCTGTTTTTTCATATACACTGCAAGACTAAATGTATATAAATATTTTTTAACGCTAAACATAAAACCATTTTATAGAAAACATTTCATATTTTTTTTGTAAAAAATAGGTTTTTATTTTCTTTATAGAAATATACACTTATATTTTTTGTATGGAAAAAATAAGCTCTTCTATAGAAAAGAAAAAAAGATAGATTATAGAAAAAATAAGTTTTTATATAGAAAAAATAAGTTTTTCTATAGAAAAAATAAGTTTTTCTATAGAAAAAATAAGTTTTTCTATAGAAAAAATAAGTTTTTCTATAGAAAAAATAAGTTTTTCTATAGAAAAAATAAGTTTTTCTATAGAAAAAATAAGTTTTTCTATAGAAAAAATAAGTTTTTCTATAGAAAAAATAAGGTTTTCTATAGAAAAAATAAGTTTTTCTATAGAAAAAATAAGTTTTTTTTTATAGAAAAAATAAGTTTTTCTATAGAAAAAATAAGTTTTTCTATAGAAAAAATAAGTTTTTCTATAGAAAAAATAAGTTTTTCTATTGAAAAAATAGGTTTTTCTATAGAAAAAATAAGTTTTTCTATAGAAAAAATAAGTTTTTTTATAGAAAAAATAAGTTTTTTTATAGAAAAAATAAGTTTTTCTATAGAAAAAATAAGTTTTTCTATAGAAAAAATAAGTTTTTCTATAGAAAAAATAAGGTTTTCTATAGAAAAAATAAGTTTTTTTTTATAGAAAAAATAAGTTTTTCTATAGAAAAAATAAGTTTTTCTATTGAAAAAATAGGTTTTTCTATAGAAAAAATAAGTTTTTCTATAGAAAAAATAAGTTTTTTTATAGAAAAAATAAGTTTTTTTATAGAAAAAATAAGTTTTTCTATAGAAAAAATAAGTTTTTCTATAGAAAAAATAAGTTTTTCTATAGAAAAAATAAGTTTTTCTATAGAAAAAATAAGTTTTTCTATAGAAAAAATAAGTTTTTCTATAGAAAAAATAAGTTTTTCTATAGAAAAAATAAGTTTTTCTTTAGAAAAAATAAGTTTTTCTATAGAACAAATAAGTATTTCTATAGAAAAAAATAAGTTTTTCTATAAAAAATAAGTATTTCTATAGAAAAGAAAAAAGGAATTTTTCAAAAGAAAAATATATTCTTTCTACAATAAATTGTTTTTTATAAAAAAAACTTCCATAAATGTTTTCTACATACTACTTATTTTGCAATTTGTGCTGCATATTTAAATACAAAAAATGCGATAGTCCACCACGCATGCGAATGTCTCGCTTGTTCAGCGGCAACTGAATAAAATATCAATAAGCAAGCTAAATAATGTCAATTCGTGTTTCTGCCAGTGCGTCCACTCTTCGTTACTCTCTGCCAAAGAGAACTGTATTTTACTCTCTGCCCATGCCTGCTTTAAAGAAAAGATGTGAGTCGAAAGAGTTGTCTTTTGCCTTTTTTCTTTCTTGCTGTCACTTTTCATGATGGCGGCTTTTTTTTAATGATATTGCCTTATTATTTTAGATGAGGAACAATGAAATTAAAATTCATCCAATCGGTACACTGCGAAAATGCCACTTTTACGGTACACTATTAATAATTTCAAATATACAAAATAATACATATAATTAATATAAGTTAATTTGGCATAATATAAAATGCTTAATAAAAAGATTATTAAAACTTTTTGTAATCATAGACAAATTAAAGGAAATATACTTTGTTTTTTTTTTTAATTTTCAAATTTAGTTTTCCTTGTGTTAAATTAGTACAGCCATATACTGACACCTTTTTTATAGAAAATAATTATTATTTACAATGATACTTTTAGTATAGTTCTTTTGTCAATGATTGAATAACATAATGGATATCATATCTTTTCTTTCAAATGTGCTGTAGATAAAAAAACCAAACGGGAGGGAATTGTAGTATTTTTTTAATTTAATTCATTTATACTATTTGCATAATTTTTTATCAAAAACATAATAGGGTTTTACACATTAACACTTTTAACAATATTTTTTTTTAATTTATTGTACAAAAAGCTCTTCTAATAATTTGTAAAATGCATGGTGTAAAACTATCCTATTTAATTTCTTAGTAACACGCAATTATTTGACGTTGAACACAATTATACAAAAATAAGATTAATTTACACCTCCAAACAATAACTCTGTACCAGCTGTTTGTTTGAGCATAAAAAATACTACATTTTTTATAAATAGATACCTTTGGAAAAAAGTACCAAAAGTATACTATTTTATGCAACCCTGAAAAAAAGTGTGATAAAAAAGTGTGATTTCTTCACATCGATACTGAGCCATCATGTGCCGTGAGTTCTATAAGAACTAGAAAAAAACAGCTAAATTTAGAACAAAAATGGCCTCCATATGTTAGAAGAGGACTTCCGAAACTTTGATGAAAATTTTTCAAAACTTAGGCTACGAAGTTGAAGAATATGTACATAAGATCGAAAAGCATAGAATTTTGAAATTTGCTCGGCCTTAATAGGTTGTAAATGATAATAAAAATTAGAAAGGTATAACCGTCCTCTCTTACAAAAAATTGTTTTGAAGTAAATGAGAAATATTTGAAATTTGTTTTTTGTAAACATTTTCCAAAGTCGTGCCATATGTTAGAAAAATGGGAATATTATTATTAGGAAATTTTGAACGTTTAATGTGTAAAGTGTTGTTAACATTGAACTACAAAATAAATTGTGCAAATAATTTGGTTCCGTACTTAAAGAATTACACAGCACAACAAAATAAAAAAAATTTCATGTGCTCTTAAAACCACTATACAATTTTGATGTATCATGACTACCTTTGTACAAAAATGGCAAAATTTTTAAATTCTATGGCAAGACTTTTTTTTAAATTGCAATTTTTTTTAGACGTTTCTTCAAATAATTAATGATAACTTAAAAACTACTAGTCCAATATTTTTAAAATAAAATCAGAAAAATTAAGATTTATATAGCCTTTAATTCGTCTATATATCGCGTTTCAATTGGATCAATAGTATCGGAGTTATAATAAAAAACTTAAGAAAAAAAATATTTTTTATGTAAAAATGGCAAAAATTTTCGTTTTAAAAAAATCATGAAAAAATGAAAACGGCAAAAAACTTCCAGATTTATTATTTTATCGCATAGCGACATATAATAGCAACAAAATGAGATATCGACCATAAAAATCGATTGATTTTTTTCGAATTTATTCACAATTTAGTGAATTCGCTCATTTTCACAAAATTTTAGTTTTTTTCTTGATATACGCATTATAGCGGGTTTTCAAATGTATGAAAAAAAGAAATTTTCCAATTTCAAGGGGTGCATGTCGGATTATTGTGAGATTTGGTGAGAAACTTCCACCCACAAAATTTTAGTCGAATTGGACAACGTTAACACGTAGCGCATAGGCCCCAAATCTGAAAAATAGCGTTTAAATTGAAAAAAACTTACAAATTTTCAGTTTTTGCAAAATTAAAGCTATTTATCCCCCTTTTTCAAAAAAGTGGATTCTGGTTCTTAAAAAACGCAATGATTTTTCTAATAAGCTACATGTGTATAAAATCGGGTAAACAGTTTTCGAGTTATTACAATATTCACTGGCCATTACATATCCTTGAGGACTTGTCGAAGAAAATTTACAAAAACATTTTACTTAGTTTAACATTTTTTCTTTTTTAACTTACAATATACATGTAAACAATAAAATATAAAATTTCGCTAAAATTGACTGATATCTTCCTATTACACAACGCAACAAGTCAAGGTCCAAGCTGTAGTCAAGTGCTTTCATCTTCACAAGGACACTCAACCATGTGTTCTCAATCAGGAAGTTCAGATCCAGAACTACCTATATCTGAAAATGACGAGTTCATCCCACACAAAAATATCTCGCCGAGACCATGGAATCAAGACCAGCTAAATGATGTAATAAGAGAACTTGGATTGTCAAAAGCATCTTCGGAATTACTTGCATCCCGGATGAAGGAATCAAATCTCATAACGGAGGAAACTAAAGTTTCGTATTATCGTACCCGAGAAAAAGGCTTACTTCACTATTTTGCAGAAGAGGACGATTTTGACTACTGCACGAATATTCCTAGTTTGATGACTGCCATGGGCTTACATAGATATGATTCAAGCGAATGGCGTTTATTTATTGACTCATCAAAACGCAGCTTGAAGTGTGTCCTTTTGCACAATGGAAATAAATTTCACTCCTTGCCAATCGCACATTCAACCAAGGTAAAAGAAGAATACTCTGTAATTGCATTGGTCATGAAGAAGATAAAGTATAATGAACATAACTGGGTAATTTGTGTTGATATTAAGATGGTAAATTTCCTATTAGGTCAAAAAAAAACAATGGCCTTATAGGGAAACACTGGATCCAGGGCCCTTACCGCGTTACTCGATTCGAAAAGTAAAATCATTCGAAAGAAATTTCCGAATCGAAAAGTTAACCGTACCGTGTAAATCGTTCGAAACGAACACAGTGTTTTATTCACAAACATAAGGGAAAATTTGTGAAAATGTTGGTAGCACTGCTGTTTGACACACAAATTTCCCAAAACAAAACATATCAATGAGCAATTTCAAGTTATTTTTAAATAATTTTATAATATAAATTGCGTTTCCTTATTGTTCGATGATGAGAATGATACGGTACCTGAACGAGTCAAAAAAAAATTAATTAGAGACTCTTCAAACATAACGGATCTTTCTAATAAAATGTAAATGACCATATACACCCACAATTAAATTAGCAATTACCACAATTAAATTAGAGTATATTGTTTAACAATTTCCAAATCAAGGTCTACAATAGCTTTCTTCATTTCCAATTGTTGAACCTTTCTTTTGGATTTTTCCAACTCTGTTAATTTTTTGAAATCGAATTTTTCTTTTAGTAGTTTAATTTTTCTTTTTTAAGTTGATTTTTTTTAAGATAAATTTCTAAATTTAATTTAGGAGTTCGAGTTTATACTTTAAAAACAGTTATTGTTATTATAAAAGGTCATTACTAGGATATCTTCTTGATTAGAGGAATTGAAATTTTCATTTAAATTATTTTCAAGACTACATCTTCGTATTAATGTTGGCACATTGTGTGATTAGCTTTTTGTTCCAAACTTTTGTGTCCCAGACATTCCGCTTACAGCTTCCTCTATCGAAAGAAAATTGGACGTTTGCTGTTCTAATCTGCTTGGTCCACCTCCAGTCCGAGAAATACTGCTACGGTTCCTATGACATTTGCTTCTTACGTTATTTTTGTAGAAAGCCCAAACCTAAAAATAAACTTGTCATATATTCCACCATTTCCTCATATTGTTTTTTTGGTTGTGTAAATATATTTTTTCGGAATATTCCTTTAAAATGTTAACAATACTAATTTATTATTTGATTCACTTTATAAAAATGGATTTTTATTTAAAAAAGTATAATTTTTATAAATACTTACATTTTCCCCAACTATCACTACCTAAATAGCTTTCGAACAATTTCCTATCATTTTAAACAACAAAAATGTCCGTTTTCGTAATACACAGTTGGATTTACGAAAGGGAAATTTATTTGTCGAAAGCGAAAAAACTTGTCCGCACTTTCGAAACAAAACATACGAAGATCGTATTAGACAGTACCATTTGTACGAACTCGAAAATTTTCCGTTTCGAATCGAGTTACGCGGTAACCCCACAGAGGTATCGTTGACCAATTTGCGAATTTGTGGTCGTCAAATATTCCTGCTCTCAGCTTTTCCATACTCAAACTTGGAAACTTCCATCTTTGTTAAGTACTTTAACAAATTGTTTCATTAGACCAAGTTTAATGTGAAGAGGGAGTAATATGATGCGATCTCGGGGCACCAGGGGGGTTACCGCGTAACTCGATTCGAAACGGAAAATTTTCGAGTTCGTACAAATAGTTTTTTCGCTTTCGACAAATAAATTTCCCTTTCGTAAATGCAACTGTGTATTACGAAAACGGACATTTTTGTCGTTTAAAATGATAGGAAATTGTTCGAAAGCTATTTAGGTAGTGACAGTTGAGAAAAATGTAAGTATTTATAGAAATTATACTTTTTTAAATAAAAATCCATTTTTTTAAGTGATTCAAATAATAGATTAGTATTGTTAACATTTTTAAGGAATATTCCAAAAAATGTATATACACACAAACAAAAAACAATATGAGGAAATGGTGGAATATATGACAAGGCATCATGGCTTGGCAAAGGGACATTTAAATGTCCTTGATGCCAAAAACAAATTAAGTCATATGTGGAAAAAAAATTTCAATACACTTGGACCGCCTGATCGTGATGTCAAGGGCTGGAAAAAAGTAATTTATTTTTAGGTTTGGGCTTTCTACAAAAATAACGTAAAAGCAAATGTCATAGGAGCCGTAGCAGCATTTCTGGGACTGGAGGTGGACCAAGCAGATTAGAACAGCAAACGTCCAATTTTCTTTCGATAGAGGAAGCTATAATGTGCCAACATTACTACGAAGATGTAGTCTTGAAAATAATTTAAATGAAAATTTCAATTCCTTCACTCCAAATGTTTCCGTCATTTGGACTTATATGAGAGCTAGGGTCAAATGTGGACCGATTATCTTGAAATTTGGAAAATTGATTACAGTTGTTACAAAAATTATGTATGCAAAAAATAAACTCAAAATTTTCATTATCTTTAGATTTACAAGAGTATTAGTGATTTTTATACCCTTCACCACCATAGGTGGAAAGGGTATTATAAGTTTGTGCTGATGTTTGTAACGCATATAAATATTTGTCTTAGACCCACCTTTTAGTATACCAATAGACTTAGAATCACTTTCTGAGTCGATTTAGCGATGTCCGTCCGTCTGGCTGGCTGGCTGGACCCCCATGTAAACCTTGTAATCAAACTACAGGTCGCAATTCTAAAGATAATTTGATGAAATTTGGCACAGATAATTTTTTTGATAATGGGACCATGGCTATTGAAATTGGTCAAAATCGGTCCATTATTTATGGTACCTCCCATAGGTCCCACTTCCCGTAATTGCTATATTGGCCACAAATATAAATATTTTTTCATGAAATTTAAAACAGATACTGCTTATGTAAACTTAAATCACTGTACCAAATTTCGTTGAAATCGGTCTACATTTGACCATAGCTCCCATACAAACTCTTCTTCAAAAACGCACTAAATGAGACAAAAAATCACTAAAACGCTCGTAAATCTAAAGATAATGAAAATAATCGGTCCACATTTGACCCTAGCTCTCATATAAGTCCAAATGACGGAAACAGGTTACGTTTTGAGAAACTGTTTGTATGATGGCAAAATTTAGCAAATATTTGTCTTTATACAGGAAAAATAACACCTTTGACCTTAGTGGTGAAGGGTATCGTATGGTCGGCTTGACCGACTATAGCGCTTTCTTACTTGTTTTGTCTCATTTAGTGCGTTTTTAAAGAAGAGTTTGTATGGGAGATATGGTCAAATGTGGACCGACGAAATTTGGTACAGTGATTTTAGTTTACATAAGCAGTATTTGTTTTAAATTTCATGAAAAAATATTGATATTTGTGGCCAATATGTCAATTCCGGGAAGTGGGGCCTATGGGAGGTACCATAAATAATGGACTGATTTTGACTAATTTCAATAGCCATGGTCCCATTATCAAAAAAATGATCTGTGCCAAATTTCATTAATTTATCTTTAGAATTGCGACCTGTAGTTTGATTACAAGGTTTACATGGGGGTCCAGCCAGCCAGACGGATGGACGGACATCGCTAAATCGACTCAGAAAGTGATTCTAAGCCTATTGGCCCTTTCCACCTATGGTGGTGAAGGGTATAAATAGCGTACCAAGAGAGTTCAATAACTGTTTTGAAATAATTTAATGAAGGGTTCCAAAAATATTTAAGACAAAGTTATGATGTACAACATAGCATGTATAAGCTCGAACTCTTAAATTAAATTTAGAAATTTAACTTTAAAAAGAAAAAATTCAACTTGAAAAAGAAAAATTAAACGACTAAAAGAAAAATTCGATTTCAAAAAAGTGACGGAGTTGGAAAAATCCAAAAGAAAGGTTCAACAATTGGAAATGAAGAAAGCTATTCTAAACCAGAATTGGAAATTGTTAAACAATGTACTCTAATTTAATTGTGCTAATTTATTAAATTGTTCTAATTGCCAATTTAATTGTGGGTGTATATGGTCATTCACATTTTATTAGAAAGATCCATTATGTTTGAAGAGTCTCTAATTAATTTTCTTTGTACTCTTTCAGGCACCGTATCATATTCATCATCGAACCATAAGGAAACGCAATCTATATTATACAATTATTTAAAAATTACTTGAAATTGCTATTAATATGTTTTGTTTTGGGAAATTTGTGTGTCAAACAGCAGTGCTACCAACATTTCCACAAATTTTCCCTTATGTTTGTGAATACAACACTGTGTTCGTTTCGAACGATTTACACAGTACGGTTAACCTTTCGATTCGGAAATTTCTTTCGAAAGATTTTACTTTTCGAATCGAGTTACGCGGTAAGGGCCCAGGAATATTTGACGACCCATAAATTCGCAAATTGGTCAAAGATACCGATTTTCTCAGTTCAATGTCAGAAATTGAGAAAAATGCATGGGATTCGTTTGTATGGGTTATTCAACATTTCTTAGGAAATAACAAGGATGATGATTATGTTGCGCACGTTGAAGAGATGTTAACTAACTTCCAGAATCTTGGATGCAACATGAGCATCAAGTTACATTACCTTCACAGTCACTTAGATCGTTTTCCTGAAAATCTAGGAGACTTAAGTGAGGAACAGGGCGAACGATTTTACCAAGATATTCTAACAATAGAGGAAAGATACCAGGGTCGCTGGGATGCATACATGATGGCAGATTTTTGCTGGAGTATTCAGAGCAACACTTCGTTATTCAATAATAAAAAATGTCATAAAAGAAAATTCCAAAGTTTGTAGTTTATAATATTTATTTCCTTATTTTATAAGTTGTAATATGTTACGGCTGTAACGGTTGTCCGAAGGAGGTTTGCGTTAAAACATTTATGTAGATTTGACTTTCAAATATTAGAAAGTCGTTTATTTCTGTAAATTCAAAATTATTAATATAAAGAATATAAAAAAACTATTACCATATATATACCGCAGTTTTTGCACCTCCTGGTTTAACGTTTGATGGACATTTAAAATTTATAACGGCGCTTATAATATAATTGAGCGAGTTATACATACATAAAACTAGTTAAGCGAAAAATAAAGGAACAAGGGAGAGTGCAATAACGCGGTTTACAAAGAAAGTGTCAAATAGTAGCTTACTCACAATAATTAAACAGCTGATGTTCAATTTAACCCTTGGAGCATTCTGTTACATAAATTTAAATAATAAAATATAAAATAAAAGAAAATACATTAATAAAACAATGAAATGCATTTTCGATCTATTCCATCGATTTGACTTAGTCAAATTTTTTGTCAATTGCCTTCGGCAAGTCCTCAAGGACATGTAATGGCCAGTGCAAATTGTAATAACTCGAAAACTGTTTAACAGATTTTAAAGATATGTAGCTTATTGGGAATCTCATTGTGTTTGCCCTAAGGACCAGGATCCACTTTTTTGCAAAAGGGGGAATAAATAGCGTCAATTTTGCAAAAACTTAAAAATTATAAAATTTTTCCGATATAAACTTGATTTGTCAGCTTTAGGACCTGGGCGACACGTGTTAGCATTGCCCAATTTGGCTAAAATTTTGTAGGTGAAAGTTTCTCACCAGATCTTACAATAATCCGACCGGCACTCCTTGAAATTCTAAAATCTGTTTTTTTCACACATTTGAAAAACCCTGTATACGTAATTGTAATTGTAGTTTAGTACTTGGTTGACCGAGCCTTGCTCGGAGCTTTATGATTAGCATTTTGAGGCAAATTTTAAAGTTTTTATATATTTTATATTATAAAGTGCTAAAAAAAATTTAGAGGAAAGACATAAATAAATATTCAGTTAATATTGAATTATTTTATTTATTTTGTCCGACCAACACATAGTTTGCATAGTTTACAGTTTAACTCATTTTAATAATTTTGGAAATTATTCATACCAACAGAAACATCCGTCGACACATGCGCAACAACTTTGCTACAGATTGTAGCCTGATCAAATGCACAGTTTACGATTTAATTCATTTTGAGTAGTTTGCAGTGGCGCCACCTGAAGTTGTTCAAACCATATAAGAAACCTATGTCTGCTTATTCGTAACAACTTTGCTTATGATTATAACATGATCAAATGCACAGTTTACGGTTTAATTCACTTTGAGTAATTTTCTGTGGCGCCACCTGTCGGACTTTGCTCATTCCAATTCATAAACCTTCTTCGGCTTATCCGTAACAACTTTGCAGAAGATTATAGCATGATTAAATGTATACCTTACGATTAAATTGACTTTGAGTAAATTTCAGTGGCGCCACCTGTAGAATTTCTTCATACCTACTAAGAAACCTTCGTCGGCTCATGTGCAACAACTTTGCTAAAGATTGTAGCATGATTAAGTGTACAGATTACGATTAAATTAACTTTGAGTAAGTTTCCGTAGCGCCACCTGTCGGAAATTATTTATACCAACTAAAAAGCCTTCGCCGGCTCATGCGCTACAACTTTGCTAAAGATCATAGCATGATTAAATGTATAGTTTACGATTTAATTAATTTTTAGTAATTTTCAGTGGCGCCATCTGTCGGAAATTAGTCTTATCAACTTAAAAACCTTCGCCGGCTTATCCGCAACATCTTCGCTAAAGAGCATAACATGATCAAATTCACAGTTTACTATTCTATAAAGAACATACATACAGACAAAAATTCATTTGTTTAAAATAATAACCCCATATTTCTAACCGCTCGGTCAATATTCCAGGTTATAAATTTTATGGAAACGATCGTATGGGTTGTAGGGGTGGTGGCGTTGGCTTCTATGTGTTAAATAGTATTAAGCATCGGTTGGTTTTCAAAGTATCTGATGCTGGTGTCTGTGAATCACTCTTTGTTGAAATTGGTTTTGGAACCTCGAAAGTTTTATGTGGGGTTATTTACCTTCCTCATGGTGATATTACTACTTTTGAAGATAAGCACCATCAGCTATTTTTAAATTATTCCAAAATTATTTTAGTAGGTGATTTTAATTACAATTTATTTGATGCAAATAAATCTAATCATATTCGCAATATGTGTATTAGAAACAATTTGTTTATTTCTCATAATAATAGGCCAACACATTTTGATATTGCTCATGGATCTACCTCTCTAATTGATTATTGGTTGTTAAGCAATCATTCAATTCTTAATTTTTCTGACCAAGTCCAATGTCCCTCTTTTTCACAGCATGCATTACTAATATCATCTTTTTCTATTGACATTGAACGAAATGTTGAGTATATTGAGTATTACGATTACAATTCATTTAATTGGAATGATCTATTAAGGTTTTTGGATGAATTTGATTTATCTGGATTTAGTTTTTGCGATGTGGATGAACAATGTTCGATAATAAGTAATGTTTTAGAGCAACTTTTTTCATTTGTGCCTTTAAAAAGAAAGGAAATTAAACATGATTCTGATATTTGGATGAAGACGAAGGAAGTTAAAACTGCACGTATTTTAAGAGACCTAGCTTTTTCTGCATTTTTTTTTCTTTTTTGGACCATCAGTTTATAATAGGAGAGTATTTTGTAAGTATCGTAATCGGTTAAAAAGGGTTATTCGAAGGGAAAAAAGTAAATATTACTCAAACTTATTTGCTGGAGTAAACTCTTCGAATATGTGGAAAGTTTTAAGGAATGCGGGTTGCGTTGCTGATAGAGATATAACCTTTGATCATAGTGTAGATTCAATAAATGACTTTTTTGCTGACAGTAGCAATAATGGTAATAATAACACTTTTGATTTTAGTGAATTTGTTGATTCTGATTTAGGTTTCTCGTTCCGCTGTGTAACTGAATCTGAGGTTTTTCAGGCCTTGAATATGGTTAAGTCAAATGCTCTTGGTGTGGATAAAATACCTATTAAATTTTGTAAAACATGTTTATCCGTACCTAAATAGATATTTTCTTTTATTTATAAATAATATTCTAACAACATCAGTTTTTCCCGCAGCCTGGAAGAAAGCGCGTGTGGTTGCTATTCCAAAATCCAAGGTGGTTTATGGACATGAAGACCTTAGGCCCATTTCAATTCTTCCTGCTATGTCTAAAATTGTAGAAAATCTTTTAAAGATGCAGCTTTCAGATAGTATTTTACCTTTTCTATACGAATCCCAATATGCTTTTCGTCCCAAACATAATACAACCTCATTAATTCTCAATGTAACTGACAGTATTAGGGAATGCTTAAACAAAAATGAGCTGAGTGTTTTAATTTCTTTAGATATTTCAAAAGCCTTTAATTCTGTAGATCATCATACAATGATTATTAAACTTAGAAATGAATTTAATTTCTCTTTACCGGCCTGTAAGCTAGTTTGGTCTTATTTGAATGGAAGATCACAATTTGTTTCTGCAAATGGGTTGAATTCTACCATTAGATCTCTTGGGGCTGGTGTACCCCAAGGATCAGTTTTAGGACCACTATTGTTCATTATGTATATGAATAGTCTTAGTGATTTTGTTAACTCAAACATTTGCAGAGTTTTTATCTATGCTGACGATGTATTTTTATTATTTAAAAGCGACCGTGATTTCATCGATGTGTTACAAAGTAATATTAATTTCAGTTTGAATCGCATTTTACAGTGGACCCTCTTTAACTCATTTAGATTAAATACTTCTAAAACAAAAGCTATCGGGTTTAGTAAATCATCCCGTTTCGTTTTTGATTTTGACATAAAATTGGAGTTAATATTGAATTCACTGACAATTTTTTGATGTTAGGTATTATGATTGATAGTCAACTATCATTCAACATACATCTTCATAGTTTGCATGGGAAAGTTTTTGGGATTTTGCTAGTCTACGCAACAAATTTATATTATCCACTTCATATAAGAAAACAATTGGCTCAATCCTTACTAATGCCTCTTGTTTTATATGGACTTGAAGCCATTACTTGTACCAATGCTTGCAATATGCTGAAACTAAAACGGATTTTTCATTTGATAATTCGCTTTGCTTTCAATATTAAGTTTCGTGACCACATATCCCCTTATATTTTTCAGTTTCTTGGCTGCTCTTTTGAACATTTCATTGAATTAAGAAATTTAATTATTTTTTATAAAATTTTCAAAAACTGCTGTCCAACGAACCTTGTTAATAAATTTGTTTTTTCGCGATCCGTTAGAAATCCCCAAATTATTATTCCTAAAATATCTTGCCATGTTTTTGAAAAATCTTTTTTAATTCGTGCAGCTAGATCGTATAACCAATTACCGATAAACTTAAAAAACTTTTCTCTTTCGGTTCATATTTATAGTAATAAATTAAATTGTAGATTGATCTCTGCTTTTTAATGGACTTAGTTATCATTGCTTTTTTAATTAATTATTAATATATATTTTTTGGCTGGGGAGCCATATAATTAATCGGTATTTATATTTACATTGTAAATTAAATTAATATATTATTATTTTTTTGAAGTATATACTGTTATTTAGTTTTAGTATAATTTTTGATTTTTTTTTTGTAATAATTTTATATTTTGGCCTCATAGGCTTTATTATTAAGAATTGTTCAAATAAATAAATAAAATAAACAAAAATAAAATAATACTAATTTTTCCCCCTTTTTATTCCCTAATTTCTAAAAGTTCCATATGCATATTTGGTACTTTTTTGGTGCCAATTGAATTCGGTACATTTTATTGAAACGCAGTTAGCATAATGTATAATGCTCCTATTCATATTACTTTGGAGATGTTAAGTTATCATTTTATCCCTATTTTACCCATTTTGGCTCCAAAATCAATAAAGTACCAAATACGTGTTTCATGTTTCTTTTACATCTATTAATTGCAGTACAAAGTTTCTTTCTATATTCCTTAGTTTAAAATATAAGAGTGGGTTAAAAAGGTACCAAAAAAACTAATTTTACCCTTTTTTACCCCCTATCGGACATAGGTTCAAAAAAGGACCAAACACCTGTCCGCTTATTTTCATAGCTGTTTAAAACGTAATCTTAATTTTGTTTCTATACCTATTACTTTAGGAGATATAGCGTTTTGGATTTTTTCCCCTTTTTACCCGTTTTTACCCTCTTAGAGGCAAAAGTTCCGAAAGTCCCTTCTTCTTGGACCTATACATCAATATAAATTTCACAATTTCAATTGAAAATTTCTCAATTTCAATTGAAAATTTCTCATTTTCAATTGAAAATTACCCATTTTCAATTGAAAACTTCTCAATTTCAATTAAAAAATTCAACCTCATTTTCAATTGTGCTTTTCTCAATTTCAATTGAAAAATTCTCAATTTAAATTTAAAAATTCTCAATTTCAATTGAAAATTTCTCAATTTCAATTGGGCTTTTCTCAATTTCAATTCAAAAATTCTCAATTTCATTTGAAAATTTCTCAATTTCAATTGAATGTTTCTCATTTCCAATTAAGGTTTTCTCAATTTCAATTGAAAATTTCTCAATTTCAAATGAAAATTCCTAATTTCAATTGAAAATTTCTCATTTTCAATTGAAAATTCTCAATTTCAATTGAAAATTTCTCAATTTCAATTGAATATTCTCAATTTCAATTGAATATTTCTCAATTTCAATTGGTGTATATAGTGTGTGAAAAATTAATTAGTGAAATAGTGAAGTGTTTGCTCCTGACACAACAATTTTTGAATTTTTTTTTTTTATGAATATACTTAAAATTAAACTTAAAGCTAATAATAAAAAAAAAGAATACAAAAGAACAAAAACTAAAAACAAAATTAACCTCTGTGGGCGCCTTCCATCTTAGAGACATAAAATTTGGGCATTAAACTATTAACACAAGCAATTTCTTGTTCCATGTATCCTAATGGAGAGTAATAGTTAGTATTTAACCAATTTACTTCATTCTGTTCTTCCAAAATATTTTGTATCAATGTATTTTCCAAATAACGTAAGGAATCTATAAATTTGTTCATTAAACCAAAAGCATAAGAAGCAAAAATATAAAATTTTGTGAAAATGAGTGAATTCACTTAATTGTGAACAAATTCGAAAATAATCAATCGATTTTTATGGTCGATATCTCGTTTTGTTGCTATTATTTGTGGCTTTGCGACAGAATAATGAATCTGAACATTTTTTGCCGTTTTCTATTTTTCATGATTTTTTTAAAAAATATATTTTTTTTACGTAAAAAATATATTTTTTTTTCTTAATTTTTTTATTATAACTCTGATACTATTGATTGATTGATTGAAACGCAATATATAGACGAATCAAAGGCTATGTAAATCTTAATTTTTCTGATTTTATTTTAATAATATCGGACTAGTAGTTTTTGAGTTATCATTAATTATTTGAAGAAACGTCTAAAAAAAATTGCAATTTAAAAAAAAATTAAAAAAAAATCTTGACAGAATTTAAAAATTTTACCATTTTTGTACTAAGGTAGCCTGATACATCAAATGTATATAGTGGTTACTCGAGCACATTTTTGCTGTTGCCCTGTGTTATCATTAGATTTTACAAAAAATTAATTAAGATGTTTACTAGGTTTAAAGAGACCACCTTCAGATAAAGAATTTACATAGGGGTAGCGCGTATCCCCCTTTCTTCATGAGTTCTCTGTCCGAATTGTTCATATTATTCGAAAAAGTAATTTAAACATTTTCTGAAAATTATTATAGGGTAAGTGCACCAGTAGTCGGCATTTTTTGCAAATAAACCCAAATAAATAAGACAAGCGGTAAAAATAAGACTAACGGTATTAAAAACACTAGGCAACAGCCATTTTGTTATTTGGTTCTAGCATACTTTTTCTCATGGATTTGGACCTACTGAACACGAAAATGAATTTTAAAAATTTTTCTGTCGATTGGTTTGCGAGATACAAATTTTTTAATTTTTTTTTTTTTAATTTTTGGAGGTACACTTACTATTTTGAGCATATCTTTAGTCTTCTTTGACCTATTTTATCCTACTACTACTCAAATTAAAGACAATTGAGCCGTCTACAACTTATTCTCAGAAAATTTTCAAATCGGGTTAGTAGTTTTGATGTTGGCGGCTTAAAAAGGTTATAAAACTGGGTTTTTTTAGTAAAAATGTGGCTGAAAAATTCATATAAAATATAAAACGCGATTTTAGCGATTTTATTTTTTTACGTCTAGCTGACACTTTTCCAAAGAAAATAAGCCCTTACTTAACACAATCTGATGACAAATGGCCGACTTATTATTTTTTTGGTAAACGACCGAAATTCCGCTATTTCACGATTTTTTGATTTTCATTATTTGCACAGCTTACCTACCCAACGCAAACGAATAAATACATTTGAACTTAATTTAAAATAAACAAATTAGTCTTTTTTAATTTATTTTTTTTAATTTATTTACAGCACTACATGCTCATACATATTTAAACATAAGGAGACACGGTTTTCAATTGCATTTCAAAACTGTCTGTGAAAGTGTAAAGAAGTTAATATTTAGAAAACGCAAGGAAGACAATGAGTAAAAGACTACGTGTGTTCGAGTGTTTCAACGATCCAGACAATTTCTGCAATGTTTGTGGCCAGTTTATAAAAAAAAATCACGCACACAAGTTTACTCCAGCATTACAATTGCACTATTTGAATTATTTTGGTATTTCACCAAATATCACAGAACCATGGACACCTAAGTCGCTGTGTGATCTTTGCTATATAATCTTAACCAACTGGGCAGCTGGCGGAAGGTAAGAATTTTTATTTAAACACATTATACATAGCGAATATAGTAATTTATTTTAATTTTAGCCGCCATATGAAATTCGATACACCAATGATGTGGAAAAAGCCGCTATGCCATTCCACAGACTGTTATTTTTGCCTCACCACAAACATTGGGTAGAAGATTTTTTAAATGGAACTACGCTCAAGTGGGATCGTTTGCGCTTCCAGTACCACATTCGCACACTTATATCTTTGTTTTTACTCATTTTTTTTGTGCGTTGATTTGCTTAATTTAATTAGTTAGTTTAATTTCGTTACTTTAGCTAATTGTGCGATACATTGAGCATGTAGTGCTGTAAAAAAATTAAAAAATAATATACGAAGACTAATTTGTTTATTTTAAATTAAGTTCAAATGTATTTATTCGTTTGCGTTGGGTAGGTAAGCTGTGCAAATAATGAAAATCAAAAAATCGTGAAATAGCGGAATTTCGGTCGTTTACCAAAAAAATAATAAGTCGGCCATTTGTCATCAGATTTTGTTAAGTAAGGGCTTATTTTCTTTGGAAAAGTGTCAGCTATACGTAAAAAAAAATCGTAAAATCGCTGTTAACATCTCGTTTTATATTTTATATGAATTTGTATATGAATTTTTCAGCCACATTTTTACTAAAAAAACCCAGTTTTTTAACCTTTTTAAGCCGCCAACATCAAAACTACTAACCCGATTTGAAAATTTTCTGAGAATAAGTTGTAGACGGCTCAATTGTCTTTAATTTGAGTAGTAGTAGGATAAAATAGGTCAAAGAAAACTAAAGATATGCTCAAAATAGTAAGTGTACCTCCAAAAATTAAAAAAAAAAATTAAAAAATTTGTATCTCGCAAACCAATCGACAGAAAAATTTTTAAAATTCATTTTCGTGTTCAGTAGGTCCAAATCCATGAGAAAAAGTATGCTAGAAACAAATAACAGACAAAAGTTTGTTATTTGTGACCTAGTGAAATTAGATTGAGAAAAGACTAATCTTTCTATGTCCAAAAAATGATGTATTTAAGTCATATATTTCAGGCTGATCTTATCCTCCTTCGGCAACAGGTTTGTGACAAGTGCGATTGTGCTTTGTTTTCAATATTTTTTTTAAGTTGAGGGCCAATTTTAAAAGGCAAACTTATGTTAATTTAACTTTTATTGTTGTCATACTTGTTTTCAAAGATAGATATTAGTTGAAATAATATGTTTAATTTGTACAATTAAAAAAAAAAAGATAAAATATTCCCTAAAATCATGGCTGCCGACATTAGGAACAAAAAACTGTCTTGATATCCAATAGTCGGCAGAGGTGTGTGTTAATGCTGTTGTTATTGCAGTTTTGAGCAAGTACCTGTACACTACTTACTGAATGGGGGGTTTTGAAATGGCTTGGGAGTTAATCCCGACAAAACGGAACTTGTTCTATTCACCAGGAAATATAAAATTCCGCAGTTCACACTGAACTCGTGGCTTCGGATCATGCCAAATATGTAGGAGTGGTCCAGGACTCAAAGTTGTCCTAGAGCTTAAATACCCAATCTAGGATGTTTAAGACATCCTTTGCACTCTACTCGTGCAGAAGAGCACTTGGCAATACGTAGGGACTATCCCTTTCAAATACTGCTTGGCTCTTTGAAATGGTTATATACTCTTGTCTCATATACTCTTGTCTGGTGGCCTGCTCTTAATAAGGCTAATCAGCGAGGATCTTTTGTCAAGATTCTCAGATCCACTGCCCTTATGATAACATGTACTTTAAGGACTACACCTTCAAAGGCACTCTTCGCTACGCTCAACTGGCTCCCGGTTAAGCAAATGGCCCAACTCGTAGCTCTTAATTCAGAAATTAGGATAAAAACTACCTAAGAATGGTCTACTTCATCTTTATTCCACTCTACTATTCTGGGTAAATTTATTAACCTCCTTGAAAACATCGACTACTGCATTTCCATACCCCTATTCGATCAATCCTTCTCTGTTGTTATCTCGGGGACTCAAATCGATTCCAGAGATGGGACCCTGGAAATCTACAAGGACCTATCTAAATCGGAAATCGGTGTGCGTGGAAGCTTCTTCATCCCACTTTTTGGAAAAAAAAAGTAAAATTAAAGTTCCCAAAGCAATGTAGTATTCTTCAGGCTGAAATCTTAGCTATATATGGGGCGAGCAAATTACTCACGTACCACCGAAATTACAGCGATATTCGTTTCTGTACAGATAGTCTTGCCGCCATCCACTCTTTACCATCATTCTACACGACATTTATTATAAATGAATACCGGGCATCCCTAAACGAGATGACGAGACATTTTAACATTGAACTATTCCGGGTACGCAGTCACAGCAATGTATCAGGTTACATCATTGCGGATAATCTAGCAAAAGGATGGCTCCCCCCTTTCAGGAGAACATTGGTATAACGCTACATATGTATACCGCTATCAGCCTGCAAACTGCTCATCAAGCAGTTATTTTTAGGTCTGCACAGACCAACTGGTCCACAGAAATGATTAAAAATTTAAGTTTTCCCTGTACAAAATACCATGCCGACAATAGGATCACAATATGCAGTGTACTGGAAAATATGTGCCGACTACTGGAGAAAGGTACGAATTTTGAAAAAAGCATAAATTTTTAAATTTTAACACAAACATTTTTAAAATCAGTTTTGCTAAACTAGAAAAAAAACACCACATTGAATTGTAATAACTACAAACAACCATAATATATGTTTTAAATAATAAAGTACATCAAGTTCAAATAAGAAAAAAAGTTAAAGTGCCGACTACTGGTGCACTCACCCTATACTGGGATTTTTGAAAGTAGTATGGTAGCATCATTTAATACAAGAAAATAATAATTCGGTCAAACGTCAGAAAGTTAATATGGCTGACAAAAGAGAGAAAGGTTATACCCTACTATTTCTTTTATCATGGTACAATATACCAGAGTTCAGAAAAGTACACACACTGTACGAAAATCTCGTACATAAATGTAAACGAACACAACTAAAATCATCCAACATATATTTTTATTTTCAAACATTTATGTGTGTCTAAAAATTTTTTTCGGTATCAAACACTATCATATATGTACTTTGTTTTTTTTTGTAAAGTACACTCTTCAAACATATTTTCAAGTGTACCAATATTTTGTGATCGTGTATTCATGTGACAACAAAGTACATGTACGATAGACAAATTCGAATGTACCTATACATTATGTTAATGTACGTGTACGTTATGAAAAGTACAATGATCGGTATGAAGATTCTCGTGTTCCAGTATTTAAGGAAATGATTGTCAAAAATGTACGTGAATGCTAAAAATACTTACATTTATGTACGAACATTTTTGCAGTTGCAAAGCTATCCATACTTTAATTTTTTATTTTGTTTATCAAATTGCTTATAGTTTACGATCATTAGAGATAAAAATTAACGCTTGACGATTTCTATCCCAATTACTTTATTTTTATTTAAAATCCTACAAGTTTCGTGTTTGCAGAAAACACTGTTACTGAAATATTATTATGAGAATGTTATGTAAATATTTCATCTTCAGAGTACCCATTAGATATTACTCCAAGTACATCAAATACAGCACACTCCAAGCTGGCCCAACACATCAATATACTCGTAAATACAGCAAATTTAAATCCTATGAATCAAGATTATCACATAAAAACAGAATTACTTGCTATATGTGAAAAACAAATGGAGCCGTTAGAAATTAACGTTTTGGAGTACTGGAAAAAAATGTCGCAGTATAATTTAAAACTAAGTAAGCTTGCCGAAGTGGTACTTGCTGTGCCTGCAACACAAGTTTCGGTAGAACGTGCGTTTAGTGCACTTGCTACAGTCTTGACCAAGTTGAGATCTAAGCTCTCAAAGAAGTCAATTTCAAACATTTTAATTACAAAACTACATTTTGACTTACTTGACTGCTCAGCTCTTAAAATAGAAAAGACTGAATAACAGCTTAGTTTAATTTTTTGAATATATTTTTCCTTTATTTCTACTAACGAATTATATACATATTTTCTTTTTAAAAGTAAATGTTATTAAAATAACTGCTGTTGGTTTTACTTTTATTTACGTTTATCAAATTTTAAGGTATACAGATACATTCGAAACTCGTAGCATGCTGCTATTTATGCTTCAGTATTGGGCTTCAATGCTTACTCCCTAATTCTAATTTTAGAATAATTTTTTTTGAAAACTACGTATTTACGCGATTTATGGTAACGTAATCTATAAACGGTTCATTCTATCTTCCATCAAAAAAAAAAACAAAAAACCGAAATTTAAATGAAATGTTATCTTTTGAATTAACCGCCGTGGTATAGCAGGTAAGTCATCCGCCTAGCATACCAGAGGTCCCAAGTTCAATCCCTGGCCAGACTCACTTGAAAAAATAAATTTTCAAAAAAGCGGCGATTCACCTCATAACTAAGCTAGTTATTGAGTATTAGGCTATGAAAAACTTCTCTAACTAATGCATTTGCCGTTCGGAGCCGGCGTTAAAACGTAGGTCCCTTTCAATGAGTCTAAAAATAAAATCGGATGCAGCTCATTGTCTGAGATAAGTACCCCTTGTTCCAATTGGAATGTTGTCGGGGAATTATATATATATATATATATTATCTTTTGAATAATTCATAAAAAATAGAAAAGACAACAAATTCTGTATTGTTTAAATTTAGTCATATAGGAAAATATGGCACGCATAAAGTAAGCTATATCTTGAAAAATTTCCTATAAAAATAAGAAATTTTTGAAAAATTTCCTATAAAAATAAGAAATTTTTGAAAAATTTCCTATAAAACAAAGAAATTTTTCACAGTGCCTGTTAATCTATGTACGTATATACGCTAAACGTATCATTGCATTTAATTAAATTTGATCACTCATTCGAACATAAATGTACATTTTTTCAGCATTCACGTACGTTTTTCACACACAAACATTTACTTAAATCTCAGCTACACGAAAATTTTCATATCTTTCATGTACTTTTCTGTCTGTCCCAAAAACTCCACCCAAAACAAATTTTATGAAGCTTCCAGAATACATCTTAAGTTTAATTAAATTGAGGAATCAATTTCGTAGGGATTGGGTGAGATACAGGCAAATTTATTATTTCAACCTAATGAATAAATATTCGAGTCTAATTCGCAATGAAATACATTTATTCAGAAATCGTCTCTGGAATAAAAAATTAGGTACTATGGACAAAGGATCAAAACCTTTCTGGAATGTTACCAAAATTTTAAAAAATAAGACAAAAAAATGTCATTCCTTGTTGACATCTGATGGTATCTTAACTTCAGACGAAGATAAAGCAAATGCGTTTGCAAACACTTTTCAACTTAATCATAAGGTTTCTGAAGAACTAGGTTCAATTAATCATATCAATATGGTTAATCAAGTTATTGCTAATTTTAATTCCCTTGATATTGTCACTCCTTCTTTGGAACAAATCACCGTTAGTGACGTTCAGATTATTATAAGTAACCTTAAAATAAGAAAATCTTGTGGTTTAGATGAAGTAAATAATCGGATGCTGAAGAATTTACCCATAATTTCTGTTAGTTTTTTAACAAAGATATACAATTCTTGTTTAAACTTGCAGTATTTCCCAAACACCTGGAAAACTGCTAAAGTTATACCCGTTCCAAAACCTGGCAAAATGTTGAACAAACCTGAAAACTACAGGCCTATAAGTTTATTGAGTAGTCTGGGAAAAATTCTAGAAAAAATCGTAAGTGAAAAAATTCTGCGAGTTATTAATACTAAAAAGATATTACCTGATGAACAATTTGGATTCAGAAGATCTCACTCAACCATTCATCAGGTTAAAAGAATTTGTAATGATGTCAAAACCGGTTTGGTATCCAAACAATCGACCGCACTTGTACTACTTGATGTTGAAAAGGCATTTGACTCAGTCTGGCATTTTGGTTTAGTGTACAAAATGATTCAATTTAATATCCCTTTGTTTCTCGTAAAACTTGTGAAAAATTTTTTGTGTGATAGACATTTCTGCGTTTCCGTAGGTAATTCTTTTTCCGACCTAAACAGTATTCCAGCAGGTGTACCACAAGGCTCTGTTCTTGGACTAATCTTATATAATATCTATTGTGCTGATATGCCCCTAATTAGTCCATGTAAATTCGCCGCTTATGCTGATGATCTGGCAATTTACTTCACCCATGAACTTAGTCAGAATATTTTGACTGAAATTCAGTGCTCGTTGAACCGACTTGAAGAGTACTACACTAAATGGAGGATAAAAATCAATCCTAATAAGACGCAAGCCATCTTTTTCACGAGAAAAAGAAAACCTTGTTATCTACCTAACAGTAATCTTACTCTTTCAGGGTCTAGCATAAATTGGTCCAATAATATAAAATATCTAGGAATTTGTCTAGATACTAAACTAACTTTTAATTCACATATATGCCATATTATTGATAAAGTCAATAAATATAAAAGAATTTTATATCCACTTATTAGCAGAAACTCTATTCTCAGTAACTCTAATAAAATGTTAATAATTAAAACTATCTTCCAAGCTATACTATTCTATGGTTGTCCTGTGTGGGGCAACTGTGCTAAAACTCACATTAAACGCCTGCAAATAGCGCAAAACAAAATTTTAAAAATGGCTTTGAAATTACCATGGCATTTTTCCACCACGAGATTACATCTGATCAGTAATACAAAGACTATTTTAGAAGGTATTGATAGCTTCAAGCCTCGTTTTGAAGCAAAATGTGGATTTTCCGAAAATCCACTTATTTGTGCGTTATACTAATATTACTGCTATTTGTTAGTTACTTAGTCAAATTTTTCATTACGTTAATGTTATAAAATTATTTGATATCCATGTATTCTCTTTTTCTTCATATTGAAGGTTTTTGTTAATAGTTTTCCTTCAAAATTATAAAAAATATTTATATGTATTTTCTTAACTTTTTTCTAACCTTGTTAATATTTAAGATATAAGGCAAAGCCATTTCTGTGCAATATTTGTTTCCTTAGTATGTAAGAAATTTTGTAACTTTCTATTAAATAAATAAATAAATAAAAAAAATGTACTTTTCTTGTCGTACACAAACATCAACATAAAGTTTGTTGAACTCGAATCTTTCAATTGTACATGTACTTTGTGGTTGCGTATATACACGAACTTAAAATATTGGTACACTTGATCGTGTGTGATTGAAATATGTTCTAATCGAAAAACAAAAGTACATGTATGACTGTGTACGGCACAGACAAAAATTTTAAAACGCACATAAATGTTATGAAAATAAAAATACGTGTTGGTTGTTTTGAACAGTACGATGTACGTTTGATGTGTGTACTTTCTGAACCTTGCAATATACACATACCTTTTACTTTTAAAAGTCGTCAAAAGAAAACAACATACATATATATTTGTCATCACATCTGAAGTTATTTATTTAAAACCTATTTCTCTTCAGGCTTGCTAAATACAAATGTCAAGTTACACTTGCCGCAATAATGACGATCTTCGTGGGCAGCCATGAACACGCCAGCTCCACAATTCTCTCCGGGACATTCACGGCGCAAGCGATGAATTTTGCCGTTTTCGTCGACCTGCGTAAAATAATTAAAAGTATGAAAAAATATGCAACAGAGAAATAGAAGCAAAATAGGGGCTTTACGGTGTTACTCGATTCGAATAAAAAACGTTTCGTATTTATCAGGCCTGTTCTGAAAATCACGTGATTTGAAATCACATTCCGTTTTGAAATCACAAATGTGATTTGTAACTGTTCTGTAAATCACAATTTTTTACGTTTTTTTGTGTGATTTAAACTTCTCAAAACACAAGGAAATTGCTATAAACTAGTGCAAATGCACTATTTTTAATAATTTTTAGCATCATAAATAAAATTTGATTGATTTTATTAGTATTTTTGCAAAAACTTAACACTTTTAACGTTGAAAAAGTAAATTTTTCTACTTGGTTGGCTTTAAGAAAAATCACAAAAAGTTTAGCTTAAAATGAGTGTTGAACTTTTAAATGAACTTTTAAGTAAAATTGCAAATTTTATTACACAAAATTATAAAAATCATATTAGGCTTTTAATCTATTCAATTAGTAATAGAAATAAAAATAAAATTACATGTTAAACAGACAAGTGGTTTCAAATCGATAGTGTCTTAGCTGACCGATTTGAAATCACAAAACTTTTGTGATTTTTGTTTGCAGAACACCTTTTATGTGATTTTAAATAACTTTCACAAAATGTGATTTTCAGAACAGGCCTGTATATACCTGGCACATTGTGATTTGAAGTTTTCTTTCGAATCGAATTGCTCAGCAAGCCCCGTCAATACTATATAAGTAAAAAAAAAATTAACTTCGATTGGTTTTCAGAAATTAAAATCTAATAGATTTTTTTAATATTAGTTCCTGGCTACAAGTTCGTAAATCCATCACTGCACTGCATCACGATTGCAAACTTTGCAGCATGAAATATTATGATGCGCTATTGGTGAGTACATATTTTTGGGCAACACTGCTTTCTACTTGCGCAAAAAATTTGTAGTGAAGGACTATAGTTAGCTTATTATCAAGCGCTAAAAATCGTAATGCAACGCAGTGATGCATTCACGAACAGGCTCAAAAATATATATGTTGTCGGTGTTTACATGGACAGCGATGGCGAAAATAATAAAAACAATCAGGCATGTTTTAGAAACGTAGCCGATTAAAAGTAAAATGGAGTTTTATAAAGATGACTTTTTGTTTTTAACGGAGTGTTTTGCTGTTCTATTTTTCATTTGAAATGAACTTGGAAAGAAAAAACATGTTTTTATTATATGTTAAAAATTGAACATACTTTTAAAATACTTTTTTCGATAAAAGTGAATAAAAATTAAACGTAGAAAGTATAATGCAAAATATCAACCATTCAAGTTGACGTGTATTTAAAATAATTTCACTTCAAAGTGGAATTTAGATCATGCCTGAATACAATGTTGTTTACACATTCTTTTTTTCTTTTACAAGATCTTGAACGGATTTTTTTCTTTCTGACGACAGAATAAACAGAACTTTAGTCTATTAGAAAAAAAAAATTAAATACAAGTAATGATAATTTAATTATTCATGAAAGAAAAATAAAATTATGACTTCTAAACTTATAAATCAAATTTTCCATACAAAATTCAATATAAGCATTGATAATCATGGTAGCTTAATTTTTTTTATCCATGACGCAAAAAGAGAAATATGGAGCATTTAGTATATTAAATTACGGTATAATATTCATGTTACCCCGTATTATTTAAAAGTGTTCTTGCAAACTTCACTAGAAATGTTGCTTCGAAAATGTGAAGACTTTGCGACACCTATATGAATTTACTAAATATTATATACAGGTATGGGATGGACATTTTCGTTTTGAAATCGATCGATTTCAGACATATTTTTTAGCTAATTTTCGGTTATTTTCCCCAAAAATAATGAAAATTTTGGCTTTAATCCTTTTGACTGATATTTTATCTTTCATTTGGTTTGAGTTTTTTGGGGAAATAACCGAAAATCTCAATATATCTGAAATCAATCGATTTGAAAACGATCGTTTTCCATCACATACCTGATAAAAATAATGTAAAAGTAATTTAAATAATCTCATTTAACACAATAGCGCTATAACACGTTCGTATCATTTTGACCACCACTGTATGTAGTTTTTAGAACAGTCACATTGATGCACAGAAAAATCAGTTGGTTAACAACATATTTTGCTAAGTCAAATTGTATATAAAGCTCAAGACCAACAAGACTCAAGAATTCCACCTCGAGCCAATCTCTTCAGTTTTGTTACAGTTATAAATGTACCTTGTAGTATTTCAACACAGCAAGCTTGACCTTCTTCCTCTTGTGTTTCATTTTCTTGGGAGTCGAGTAATTCTTCTTCTTGCGTTTCTTTGCACCACCACGCAAACGCAATACCAAGTGTAATGTTGATTCCTTTTGAATGTTGTAGTCAGACAAAGTACGTCCATCTTCTAATTGTTTTCCAGCAAAAATCAGACGCTGTTGATCTGGTGGAATTCCTTCTTTGTCCTGAATCTTGGCTTTGACATTTTCTATGGTGTCAGACGGTTCGACCTCAAGAGTGATGGTCTTACCCGTTAGGGTCTTGACGAATATCTGCATTACGGTCTAGTCTGAAACAAAAAAAAAAGTTTTAAATTATTAAAATGAAATAAACCTCGAACACCCACAATCAAAAATTTAAATAACCAAAAAACATTTAAAAGTTTTGTTCAAACTCTTTATTTAAAATTTACATAATAGATTTTAAAGCTCAAAAATAGTTAAATCAGTAGTATTGCATTTATAACACCATCATTTTCAGGATTATTGGTGACTTGTGCATATTTACCCCATACTACTTTACCAGTTTGCGTCACTAAACCCAACTCCGATATGTTAACTTCAATGACGGTACCTTTAGTAACAACACCAAGCGAAGTGAACATAGGTGAACTTGGATTCTTTTTGACACCAATAATTGGTAAATGAAAAGTGGCTTTTAATTCTGGATGTGTTACATGTGCCTTTTTCATACGTAAGGCCATAGGCCTAATAAAACGCTCAAATTTAGGCGGTTTACGCGTAAAATTTTCACCAACAAACGTAACTTTTGTCACCATTCTTTTCCAAGCTTTTCGTTTGGTTTTACCAGTTTTTAGGACTTTGAACACTTCAGCGTCTGATTGTGCACGAACTTTAGGAATGGGTACATCCCATTTACCTGCTTTTTCTTTACGTTTTTGCTTTATCATATTTGATAATACTTTAGCGCTGGATTGAATTCCTCTATCCAACAGATAATGAGGTAGAGCACCATCTTCAACATTTTCCACCTGCTTCGTAACTTTTTTCTCTTCGTGAGCCTGGATATTCTTTTTCATCTGAATTTTCTCATTTCTTCGTTCTTTGTTAAAAAGTTTTGCTTTAATACCACGAAGTTTTTGTGCCTTTCTAGCACGTTCCTTTGGCAGGCGAGCTTCTCTTTTTCGTTTTCTTTCTTCATAATCTAGACGTCTGCCATACAACTTCCGATGGCGTTCCATATACTCATTTTGTGGCATTGTTTAATTGATTTTTATATACCTTAAATAAAAAGATTATTTATATATTACTTCATTCAGGCAGAATATTGTTTGCTAATTACAAAAAATTGAAAATCCAATTACTACACCATCATTAGCATACTAATATTCTGCAATTATTTACTCACCACATACTTCAATAAACATTTTAAATATACTGTATTACTATATATCTATGAAACAAAAATCCAGAAGAAAAAAAAAACCCACCTTAACTATCACGCGACAAGATGTAAAAAGGAAGAAAGCTAAGTTGGCCGCAGTTAATTTATCTTAAGTAGTGCTGCCAAGTTTTATATTTTAAGTTTAAACCTCCAAAGTAGTCTTGCCCTGATGTTTTTTTCATAATTATAGCGCATAGCTGTATAGTGTGATTAAAATGAAAAATAAAACTACTTTTTGAAATATTTCAATTATTTGTTACTTAATATGAATATTTGTTTTTCTGTTTCATGAATTTTAAATTAAATTATTTGCTTGATTTATTCCTTCTAAAAGAAATTAAATTAAAGTATAAATTATTATTCTTAATATAAATAAATTTTTCAGAAAATTATTTGAAAAATTTTGAATCAAATATTCTTCATTCTAAACAAAAATATCGAAATTTAATATATAAAAAATTTAATATATAATAATGCTAGCAGGAATAATATTCAATATTTTTTTTTTTTTTTTCAAATATTGAAAAGTTTCATATTTTTCCAACAATTTTATTTCAAACAAAATTTCTAAAATATTCAAATTTTTTAGTTATTTCAAACTTTTTGTCTTGATTAATTTCATTCAAACCAAAAAATGAAGAATAAAATTTATTTCATACAATATTATGGAATTTTATGAATCTTCAAACATTTAAAGTAAATAAATTTATTGTATTTGAGATTTTAGAAATAAAACAAAAAATAATAATAACAAACACTAAACTACTCTTAATACACATGAGCGTAAAGCAAAAATTCATGCAAGCGCAAATTAATTTACCGTATTAAAAAACGACGTTCTACATCCTAAGATACTTTTTTCTTAGGTATAAAACATGATTTCGTTAAACCATGGTGTTGTGTTCAATTGGCCGATATGTCTTATATCCGATAGATAATCCTAGTTCCAAGACAAAGATCCATGCTAGCCTAAGTCAATATATCGTGATTACAATGTACACATATTTCTATGCATTACAAACTTGTGTATAAGCTAGTAAGTAATATAATTCTACAGTCACTTCTATGGTTATATGATATGTACCAATAACGTTACAAATTTTAATAAATTCGAAGATACATATCTGTGCTAGTTTTTATATTTTTTACAATCTCGAGTCGATTTAACACTCCAGCTAGGTGGGTGATATGTATGTATTCAAGCTTTAAGAAAAATCTGTAAAGCTTTTGATCCACATTCAACCTTAGTAGTAAAGGATATCACTTGTTTTTTTTAATTTCACATTTTGGAATACATTACGATTTTGCCAAAAAAGTATTGGAATTTTCCGTAATTTTCGCAATCAAAATATACTCGTAGGTCACAAAAAAATTTATGAAATTGGCTGAAATCGATCTATTATTTCGGAGAACTCACATTGGTCTGAATTCCCGGAATAGAAATTTTGACCACAAATTTGTGTATTTTGTACTTAATTTCGAAGAAATATTTATTATACAAATACAAATCATTGCACCAAATTTCGTTGCAATCGGTGATCGACCTGTTGACCAATTGCGCAATAAAAAATATATAAAAAGTTCATGCAAATTTGTTTACTTGGATCTTATTTCACCTTAGTGTAAGGTATCATATGGTCGGTCTTGACCGGCACTTGTCGTTTTTACTTGTTTTATCAGAAAACTGTGATCAGCGACGAACCTCAATTAAATTGAATCAAAATTAAGGCTCATACCTAAGACCACAAAAGTTGGCACCCTAAAATGCAATACTAAAGATACACTCTCGATTCAAAATTATATAATGGATATCTTAACTTAATATCGGAAAAAAAATGTATTTTGTTGGTCGTTGGAAAATATGGTCACCATAACTATAATAAATTTACTTGGATATTCAGTCAGCAGAACGGACGAACATCTTTAAATTCACTTAGAATGCGATTCTGAGTTAATTGGTGTACTTAAATATGGATGTAAGACTAATATTTTATTGCGTATTCCACCCAAGGTGACGAAGGATAAAATTATTTCTATACTTAAATCGCTAAGATTAAAATATTTGTAAATTAAAATTTATGTCCGATCTTTTTACCCACTTGAAACGCTAGATCGTTTATATTATTATGATTATAATCATCACACTAAAAACCATCGTCTTCACTAATTTTTTTATCTTTTTTTTATTTTAAAAAATCTGTAAACGATTTTCAATAGTCAAAAAATCTAGTTTGAAATAAATTCTCCAAATATTTTATTTTTACTGTTCACAGAAAATTTTGAAATAATCAAAAAAAAAATAGTTTGAATTAAAATTATTCAAAAAATTTTGTTGTGAATAAAATTATTCAAGCTAAATTTTCTTAAATAAAAAAAATTTGGGAGTTTTGAAGAAATTTTAATTTTATTTACAAGCAATAAAATGAAATAAAGCAATATTTTATTTCTTTTAAATGAATACAAATTTAAATTATTTCAATTTTTAGAAAAAAATATTGATTTGATATCGAAATTTGTATTTGAAACGTAAGATTTTAAATAATAACTTAACACAATAAATCCAGAAAACCACATGCAAATTGTTATTTTATTTTAAACGATCTTAAATAATTCTAACTTAATTATATTCCTTGTAAGTAAACTAAATAACAAAATAATTAAATTTTGTTTAATATTTTATACAAAAATAATCGAAATGTACAGGTATGATGCAGATATAATTTGAATGACAAGTTGTCAGCTAAAGCATTGTCTGCACATTGTAACACAACCACCTTACAATGAAATTGTCAGATATCTTACAGTCGTGTAAACACCCTTTTTAAAATTGGCAGAACATTTACGGTCTTATTCTAAAAAAAAAAATGATCGGCGTGAAAATATAAAACGGAGATATAAAACTTTTTTGTTTTTTCTCTCTTTCACTCAAAGTAAATAAAATATTTGTGTTGGGTTTTAATTTCTCTGAGCGAATCAAATAAAAACCCACCCCCTCTCAATCTTTTAGAATTTTAGAACAATTTTACTCATTTTAGTACATTTTCTAATGTGGCAACAATGAGTTTTAAAATAAAGATATAAAACTTTTACAACAAACACATGAAAATAAAATTAAATAAAATAAAATTTAACAAATAAAAAATTATTAATTCGTAGTAGTAATTTAAGTTATTTTGTATAATATAATTATAATATTTTAGTATTTTGTATAATATAATTATATTATTTTAGTTTTTGTTGTATTTTGAAATTAATTGACTATTGTTTTTGTGCTTTGTAATATTTTATTTCAGCCATTGAAGGCTTTGTATTATGTACATAAATGAATAAGTATATAAATTAATACAAAAATAAATAAAAATTATGTTAAAATAAATCAAATAAAAATAAGTTACAAAAATAAAAATTGAAAGCAAATTAAAAATAAACTCTTACTCATAACTGTTTTTCAGCTCATTTCAAAATCCACTTAAGTCACGTTTCGGACCCTAGCTCCGAAAAATGGCGTTGTATATTACTTTAGCTATATAGGGGTAATAGAGGGCCTAATTGGGCTTAGTTTGGTATATCACACTATACCCTACACCGTTTTTGGTAGAACAAAGTTGTTAAAAAAAGTTTTGAAATAGTCAAATTTCACTCAATTTACTTTCCGGGCCCTAGCTCCGAAAAATGGCGTTGTATATTACTTTAGCTATATAGGGGTAATAGAGGGCCTAATTGGGCTTAGTTTGGTATATCACACTATACCCTACACCGTTTTTGGTAGAACAAAGTTGTTCAAAAAATTTTGAAATAGTCAAATTTCACTCAATTTACTTTCCGGGCCCTAGCTCCGAAAAATGGCGTTGTATATTACTTTAGCTATATAGGGGTAATAGAGGGCCTAATTGGGCTTAGTTTGGTATATCACACTATACCCTACACCATTTTTGGTACAACAAAGTTGTTCAAAAAAGTTTTGAAGTAGTCAAATTTCACTCAATTTACTTTCCGGGCCCTAGCTCAGAAAAATGGCGTTGTATATTACTTTAGCTATATAGGGGTAATAGGGGGCTTAGTTTGGTATATCACACTATACCCTACACCGTTTTTGGAAGAACAAAGTTGTTCAAAAAAGTTTTGAAATAGTCAAATTTCACTCAATTTACTTTCCGGGCCCTAGCTCCGAAAAATGGCGTTGTATATTACTTTGGCTATATAGGGGTAATAGAGGGCCTGATTGTTGTTCAAAAAAGTTTTGAAATGTTCTAAAATAAGCAATTTTAAAATTTCACTCATTTTAACACCAAGAACATACTGCCGTGGGAACATCGTTTTATATGCCTTGTTGTTGTTATAAAAAAGTTTTATATCTTCCCAATTTGTTGCCAGGCTAAAATTTTTAAAAGCACCGGCAAATTAGGTTGCCACTTCGTATAGTTCTAATTATTAGAAGACAGGCCATGTATGCCATATATATAAGTGAGATGCCACATAGTTTAAAAAGTGTATGGCATCCTGTAACTCATGGGCAACTACACCAGACAAAATCACTAGGAAGAGTTGTAAATTTTTTTGACCCTGTTATATCAAGAAAGCAAAAGGAAACTGGAAGTAAAAGATCGATGAGAAGAAAACAAACAGGAGAAAACAAACTTTTTTTTTTATTTGAACCACCCTGTATCCAAATGAAATAAATAAACAAAGATTGGAAAAAATTAACTAATTTCCAAAGTGAATTAAATAAGTGTTTTTACTTAATTTTAAGGCAAAATTCTATTTAAATAAATATTTAAAGTGTCTAGTATCTAATTATTTATTATTTTTTATTTTTATTGTACGTTTTAATATAATAAAGTGGTGTTATATTTTACCTTAATATCTTGGTGTTTTTATTCATAAAAATATAGGCTATAAAGTGAATTTGAACAAAAAATCAAAAACGATTCCATGTACATATACAGGGCCTAAGGGCATCGATAGAGGACGATAATGTGATCATTTTAAGCTATAAACCACTCCTAGAAAGACTTGGGATTCATTGTTATAGACTAGCAAATTTTCGAAAATTAAAAGTTTAGTACACTATTCTAAGGGTGAATTCGTATTCCCAAACAAAAATCAAAAACGATTCCGTGTGCTTCTACAGGGCTAGGGGGAATCAACAGAGGACAGTACTGTGATTCTTTTAAGGTATAATACACTCCTGGAAAGACTTGAGGTCCCTGGTTATAGACCGGCAAACTTTTTAAAATAAAAAAAAATTCTAAAAGTGAAGTCGTATTTGAACACATAAATCAAAAACGATTCCGTGTGCTTCTACAGGGCTAGGTGGAATCAACAGAGGACAGTACTGTGATTCTTTTAAGGTATAATACACTCCTGGAAAGACTTGAGGTCCCTGGTTATAGACCGGCAAACTTTTTAAAATCCAAAAAAAAATTCTAAAAGTGAAATCGCATTTGAACACATAAATCAAAAACGATTCCGTGTGCTTCTACAGGGCTAGGGGGAATTATCAGAGGACAGTACTGTAATACTTTTAAGGTATAATACACTCCTGGAAAGACTTGAGGTCCTTGGTTATAGACCGGCAAACTTTTTAAAATAAAAAAAAATTCTAAAAGTGAAATCGTATATGAATACAAAAATCAAAAACGATTCCGAGTGCTGATGAACAAAATTGTTCAGTTATGTGGATCTATATTTATTGATTATTTTTAGCTTTGAACCTAAATTAAGAATTTTTGGATTCTTATCATTTACTCGGCAAGCAATTCCGAGAATAATATCCATATATAATATCAATATAATAATATTGATTCCCCCTAGCCCCGTAGAAGCACACGGAATCGTTTTTGATTTATGTGTTCAAATGCGATTTCACTTTTAGAATTTTTTTTTGGATTTTAAAAAGTTTGCCGGTCCATTACCAGGGACCTCAAGTCTTTCCAGGAGTGTATTATACCTTAAAAGTATCACAGTACTGTCCTCTGTTAATTCCCTCTAGCCCTGTAGAAGCACACGGAATCGTTTTTGATTTATGTGTTCAAATACGATTTCAATTTTAGAATTTTTTTTTTGGATTATAAAAAGTTTGCCGGTCTATAACCAGGGACCTCAAGTCTTTCCATTAGTGTATTGTACCTTAAAAGAATCACAGTACTGTCCTCTGTTGATTCCCCCTAGCCCTGTAGAAGCACACGGAATCGTTTTTGATTTTTGTTTGGGAATACGAATTCACCCTTAGAATAGTGTACTAAACTTTTAATTTTCGAAAATTTGCTAGTCTATAACAATGAATCCCAAGTCTTTCTAGGAGTGGTTTATAGCTTAAAATGATCACATTATCGTCCTCTATCGATGCCCTTAGGCCCTGTATATGTACATGGAATCGTTTTTGATTTTTTGTTCAAATTCACTTTATAGCATATATTTTTATGAATAAAAACACCAAGATATTAAGGTAAAATATAACACCACTTTATTATATTAAAACGTACAATAAAAATAAAAAATAATAAATAATTAGATACTAGACACTTTAAATATTTATTTAAATAGAATTTTGCCTTAAAATTAAGTAAAAACACTTATTTAATTCACTTTGGAAATTAGTTAATTTTTTCCAATCTTTGTTTATTTATTTCATTTGGATACAGGGTGGTTCAAATAAAAAAAAAGTTTGTTTTCTCCTGTTTGTTTTCTTCTCATCGATCTCTTACTTCCAGTTTCCTTTTGCTTTCTTGATATAACAGGGTCAAAAAAATTGACAACTCTTCCTAGTGATTTTGTCTGGTGTAGTTGCCCATGAGTTACAGGATGCCATACACTTTTTAAACTATGTGGCATCTCACTTATATATATGGCATACATGGCAACGCCTGTCTTCTAATAATTAGAACTATACGAAGTGGCAACCTAATTTGCCGGTGCTTTTAAAAATTTTAGCCTGGCAACAAATTGGGAAGATATAAAACTTTTTTACAACAACAACAAGGCATATAAAACGATGTTCCCACGGCAGTATGTTCTTGGTGTTAAAATGAGTGAAATTTTAAAATTGCTTATTTTAGAACATTTCAAAACTTTTTTGAACAACAATCAGGCCCTCTATTACCCCTATATAGCCAAAGTAATATACAACGCCATTTTTCGGAGCTAGGGCCCGGAAAGTAAATTGAGTGAAATTTGACTATTTCAAAACTTTTTTGAACAACTTTGTTGTACCAAAAATGGTGTAGGGTATAGTGTGATATACCAAACTAAGCCCAATTAGGCCCTCTATTACCCCTATATAGCTAAAGTAATATACAACGCCATTTTTCGGAGCTAGGGCCCGGAAAGTAAATTGAGTGAAATTTGACTATTTCAAAATTTTTTGAACAACTTTGTTCTACCAAAAACGGTGTAGGGTATAGTGTGATATACCAAACTAAGCCTAATTAGGCCCCCTATTACCCCTATATAGCTAAAGTAATATACAACGCCATTTTTCGGAGCTAGGGCCCGGAAAGTAAATTGAGTGAAATTTGACTATTTCAAAATTTTTTGAACAACTTTGTTCTACCAAAAACGGTGTAGGGTATAGTGTGATATACCAAACTAAGCCCAATTAGGCCCTCTATTACCCCTATATAGCTAAAGTAATATACAACGCCATTTTTCGGAGCTAGGGCCCGGAAAGTAAATTGAGTGAAATTTGACAATTTCAAAAGTTTTTTGAACAACTTTGTTTTACCAAAAACGGTGTGGGGTATAGCTTGATATAAAAAACTAAGCCCAATTAGGCCCTCTATTACCCCTATATAGCCAAAGTAATATACAACGCCATTTTTCGGAGCTAGGGCCCGAAAAGTAAATTGAGTGAAATTTTACTATTTCAAAACTTTTTTGAACAACTTTGTTCTACCAAAAACGGTGTAGGGTATAGTGTGATATACCAAACTAAGCCCAATTAGGCCCTCTATTACCCCTATATAGCCAAAGTAATATACAACGCCATTTTTCGGAGCTAGGGTCCGAAACGTGACTTAAGTGGATTTTGAAATGAGCTGAAAAACAGTTATGAGTAAGAGTTTATTTTTAATTTGCTTTCAATTTTTATTTTTGTAACTTATTTTTATTTGATTTATTTTAACATAATTTTTATTTATTTTTGTATTAATTTATATACTTATTCATTTATGTACATAATACAAAGCCTTCAATGGCTGAAATAAAATATTACAAAGCACAAAAACAATAGTCAATTAATTTCAAAATACAACAAAAACTAAAATAATATAATTATATTATACAAAATACTAAAATATTATAATTATATTATACAAAATAACTTAAATTACTACTACGAATTAATAATTTTTTATTTGTTAAATTTTATTTTATTTAATTTTATTTTCATGTGTTTGTTGTAAAAGTTTTATATCTTTATTTTAAAACTCATTGTTGCCACATTAGAAAATGTACTAAAATGAGTAAAATTGTTCTAAAATTCTAAAAGATTGAGAGGGGGTGGGTTTTTATTTGATTCGCTCAGAGAAATTAAAACCCAACACAAATATTTTATTTACTTTGAGTGAAAGAGAGAAAAAACAAAAAAGTTTTATATCTCCGTTTTATATTTTCACGCCGATTAAAAAAAAATATTAATTAAACAAGTGAAAACAATGTAACAAAAGTTTTAAAGTGTAAAATAAACCTAAATGTGACAATAAAAAAAAAGTGCATAATAAGAAAGTAGGAATACAAAAAAAATTTAAACAAAGATTCATGTGGTTTTTAAAAAAAACCCCATGCCGGTTAATAAACTGACGGCGTTGGTATTGTGCCAAACTGATAAAAAGGTGTTGACACGAGATATAAAATCTCCAACACCGCGTCTTCATCGGTGATATTAGTAGACCATTTTACTGACAAAACTTTCTCCTTTTTATTTTTGATTCTAAATGTATTTAAAAATAAAAACTCAAACTAATCATTTTTTTTTGTTTTCTTTTCAGGTATCTTATTAAATTACTGTTATAAAGTGGATGTCTTGATATGGATGTTTAGTTGAAATTTTTTTTTTTTATGTAAACTAGCCGATTGATATAGGTAAGTTACTCTCTTGTATATTTTGATATTTAGTTTTAATAATTGATTTTTTTTTCAGTATATAACAACATTTTTGCCAACAAAAGGACTGGTTTTGGATGACTTACAAACGAAAGGTAAATTTTGTGGATAATGTCTAGTATTTCCTTTTATTTTTGAATTTAGATGTCTGTATAGTATGGACATAAACTTTGCAAGATTTTGCAAAGTTTATGTCCTGGCGTTTCGATCAGACATAAAATCACAGATATAAGGGTAAGATTATACATATAATCTGCTGTGTTTATGTCTTCTGAATTTATATACAAAATTTCTAACATTAATTATGCTGTTCACAAGGTTATTGTTTCGTAATATCAGTTGTATAGTAGTATACAAATATTACGTTGGTTGTTTGTCATTGACCTTGTGTTCAGAACTTAATGATCTTGTAGTTAGATATGAATTGAAATCAAATTAACTTTTCTTTTGCATATTAATAACGAAATTTTAATCATCCATACCATTTCTAAAATTTCTTATTCTTTCTTTATTAATTAGATCGCTTGTTCGTTCTAACATCGATTGTGAGACGATGATATTCGGTCACACTCAAGGTAAGGAGACTTTTTTTTTGTTACCAATTATATTGTTATTTATACTTTTTTTTCTTTGATTTTTCATTATTATGGCTCGCAGACATGTAAAAATAATAATAATTTCCACGACAACATTCCAATTGGAACAAGTGGTACTTCTCTCAGACTTCTCGCAGACATGTAACCAGTTATTATTATGGTGAGTGAATTCATTTATTATTTTATTATTATATCTATTATTAGTTCTATTATTATTTTTATTATTATCATTTTTATTATTATCATTTTTATTATTATTATTATTGGTATTTTTTATGTTATATTTTTTTTATCGAAAGAGAATTCAATATGAGCATCCCTTCATATAATCTCTAATTTGTACCGAGAATTTTATATTTTGAGTTATAAACATTTTTTCGCTATAATTTCCTAATCTATTTTAGTCATTTGGATGATACTTGCTTATTTTATTCTTTTAATTATAATTGACCCTAAAATATTTTACTTTCGGGTGGAATATGGGTAGAAAAACTTTGACAATATTGCCTTTGACTTGCTGTAAATTCGTATTTTAGTATATGCTACTATTCTAGGTGTCTAACATCTCCCAGTTTCTAATGGCATAGTTCCCCTGAAATGTTTAAAGGAGATGCACCAATAGTCTAGTAGCAGTTACAAAAGGTAACTAACTAAAAACGTTGGCTACTGGTCATGCAAAAAGTCGAAGAATAAATTATAATTAACTTAGATATTCTCGGCAAGTTAGTCCAAATGCTAAATAGATTTAGAAGTTATAACTTTAGCTTGGGTTGAATTCTTGTGCAAAGGATCAACTAATCGTGCTCAATATTTGAAAAGAACTTTACATTAAATAAAATACTAAACCTAAATAAACGAATAAAAAAAAATGAATTATTCCCAATTTAAAATAGAATTAAAAACTATTTTTCTTTAAATCTTGAACGGTTTCCAATCAAATTTCAAAATTGCTTTGAAATTCAAAATTTTTAAATTCATTTAGAAATTCTAAGAATTAACAGATTCCTATTATTATTATCTTATTAATTCTATTTTCTATTCTACTAATTAATCTATCCTACTAATTCATATACCTTAAACTATATTACTAATTAATATTAATTATATTATAGTACTAACTCAAACTTTACTATTCATATTCTAATAAATACATTATAAAAAAACTAAAATTCATTGTGCTATTTTCTAAAACTGAAAAGGAATAAAAAGAAAAACTATAAATAAATAAAACTAATAAACTGTCGTAGGAGGTGACCACAGGGAGCATTGAGAAAGAATTAGGAATATTATCATTACCCGAGAGAACTGGGAAATAAAATAAACTAGGACCAAAATTTTATAGCTACCGACGGCAAAAAAAACTTGGACAGATATAGAAAAAAAATTAAACTTATTGTTTTATGTCCTTTGCGTGGTACACACCAATTGCTTTTCCCTGCAGGTCTTCTAGCTCGTAGTAACAGTTCCCAACCGGACGAACGATACGACATTTAAGAAACTTTTTCCCATTTTCGCGTTGTATAACTTGGAGGAGTCGCTGAGAGTGAAATTGCGTCGATAAACTTCTTGACCTGGTCGGAATTTGACCAGGTCGGAATTTGACCTCTTTTGCGCGCAGAGCATAACTTTTCGCCAGATTGTTCCGTATCTTGTTGCGTATTAATTCGTTTTTAAGTGGTTTCGGTAAGAAGTTCATCTCTGCATCCTCCAAGAGTTCAAGTTTCTTTGCCAATTTGTAGACACTCCCGTGCGTGATCATATTCGTCCCAAACAGAGCAAAGTAAGGAGTCATACCAATCGATGTGTGTACTGATGACCTAAGTGCACACTCGATCTCTGAGAGATGGTCGTCCCAATCTCTCTGGTCATTCTTTAAATATGATCTGATGGCTGCAAGAATCGATTGGTTGACTCTCTCCGACACATTTGCTTGAGGAGAATAGATTGCCGTTTTCATGTGTCTGATTCCAAAGATTTCTGCCATTTCTTTAAACTCTTTAGATACAAATTGGCTGCCATTATCAGAATGAATGATTTCTGGAACGCCAAATTTGTGAAACACTTCTGTCACCAAGAATCGAACGACATTTTTGTTATTTGCTTTTGACATAGCTTTTAATAAAACAAATTTTGAAAAATGATCGAGGACGATAAATATGAAGCAATTTCCGGATTTCGATCTTACGTATGGCCCTAGAAAATCGATATAAATTTTCTGAAATGGCCTGACAATGTCGGTGATATTGTCAGCCATTGGTGGTCGAACGGTTTTATTTGCGCTTTTACTTTCTTTACAAATTTCACATTTGTTCACGTACTCTTTGACTTGCCTTGTCATATTTGGCCAAAAAAAATATTCCCGTAAACGTTTTAAAGTTTTGTGAAAACCTCCGTGACTTGACGTTGGTGGATCATGGGCTTTGGCAATGCGCTCTTCTGTCAACTCTGAAGGAATCCACAGCTTCCATGAAAAATCTTCTGAACATATGTCGCCATCATAATGCACGGTACGTTTATACACAAATTTATCTTCTATTTTTATATCCGGTACTTGATTTTTATTTTCATTAATTTCTTTTATTAATTCTAGGTATTCTTCGGATAAAAACGCGGGCGATTCTAGATCGATGAGTCGCTTGATATCAACAGCAATTTCCTCCATATTATACCGAGAGAGAGTGTCTGGCACAATATTTTTGCTCCCTTGGCGATGTTCAATGTTGAACGTATAGGATTGCAGTAGCAGGCTCCATCGTGCTAACCTTCCACTGAGCTCCTTGTTTGACATGAGCCACTTGAGACTCGAGTGGTCAGTTATAATAGTGAAGGGCATCAACTAGGGTTGCCAGACACAAACCCGGAAAAAGCTGGACATAAGGCAAAAAAAAGCTTGACAATCCAAAAATTAGCTGGACATCAATACATTTTGCAAATTGTAAGTACCAAGTGAAAGTGGACAAGATGATATGCCCGAACAAATCAAAATGAGTTTAGAATTACAATAACTGAAAAGTAATAAATCTGCGGGTGCCGATGGTAGAGCTTTTTAAGGCAGGAGGTGGGAGTTGATAATCACTTATGTCCCAGCTTATAAAAACCATATAGTTAGAAGAACGTATGCCGGACGATTGGAGTCTCAGTGTTCTTTGTTCAGTCCACAAACAAATTAGATAAAACTGTATGTGCCAATTATAGAGGTATAAGTCTTCTTTCAATTGCATATAAGATAATATCGACCATATTGTGTGAAAGGTAAAAGACCAAAGTTAACGAAATATTTGGAACCTAATAATGTGGCTTTAGACCGGGTAAATCTATCACTGGTCAGATCTTCAGGCTACATCAAATCCTGGAGAAAACACAAGAGAAACAAATTGATACATATCATCTCTTTGTTTACTACAAAGCTGCTTTTGACTGCCCGATACGAACGAAGGTGTTTAACGCAATGTCTGAGTTTGGCAACCCTAGGAAGTTAATGAGACTATGCAGGATGACATAAACGGATACAACCTCAACAGTTAAAATAAGTAAGCCCCTCTCGGAGTCCTTCATAACTAAACGGGGATTAAGACAAGGCGATAGTTTGTCATGCGATCTCTTCAATATTGTTACCTGAAATCGTAAATCGCACAGTGCACGAGGTAGCTGCCGCCCTTTCATGTATCAAGAAGAAATCTAATAAAATGGGTCTAGTTGTCAATGAATCAAAAATAAAACTGATAGTTTCTACAAACAGAAAGTTCACAAGAGTTGGACCACATGTGATCGTTGGGCACTAAAACTTCGAAGTTGTAAAATAATTTGTTTACCTTTGTACAGCCGTCAACATAAATAACGATATGAGTTTCAAAATCAAACAGCAGCGGCTGCGTTGGCTAGGACATGTTGGGCGAATGGATAAAAATATTTAAAAACGATCCAGAATGAACTCGTAAAAGAGGACGTCCGAAAATTCGATGCAAAGGCCAAGTAGAAGTAAAGGAAAATCATTTAAAGCTTGACCTACGAAATTGAAGAATAAGAATTCTAAAATATGCTTGACCTTTGGCTTAACAGGTTGTAAATATAGGCCATTTAAGTAAAGTAAAAACAATGGGGAAATTTGATAGAGAGTAATTTTATTACAAAATTAACTTAATCAAGTAATAAATTAATCATAAATCACTTAGTAAAAAAGAGAAAAAAAACTTTTGCGTTCATTATAATAAAGATAGTTTTTCTTTAAAAATATAAAAAAATTCAATTCTTCACCTTTTAGCTGGACAAATTTAATTTTAGCTTGACACTGGACAAGCACTAAAAAAGCTGGACAATCCAGTCGAATCCAGCCTGACTGGCAACCCTAGCATCAACTCTATATACGCACGGAATTTTTTGATGGCCATAACTACTGCCAGGCACTCTCGCTCTGTCACAGAGTAATTACGTTGAGCTGGAGTCAACTTTTGTGACATAAACGCAATCGGATGTTCACCTTCGACCTCATCTTTCTGAAAGAGCACGGCCCCGATTCCGATGTCAGACGCGTCGCACTGCACAAAGAAGTGCTTTGAGAAATCGGGATGACGCAGTACCGGCCTTGAGGTAAGTGCCTTTTTCAACTTTTCAAACGCGATCTTGGCCTCATTCGTGAAATTAAACGCTCGCGTTTTCTTTAATGTATCGAACACCGGTGTGGCTATGGTCGCGTAGTCTTTGATAAACCTACGATACCAGCCGGTAGTTCCCATAAAACCGCGCACTTGCCTGGGTGTCTTGGGATAAGGAAACTCCAATATCGAGGATATCTTGTCAGGGTCAGGTTTTAGCATACCGCCACCAACAATATATCCTAGATATCGAAGTTCCTTAAAACAAAATTTGGATTTTTCTACGTTGATAGTTAATTTAGCCTTAGAAAGAAGTTCAGCTACCCGCTCAAGTATCTCTAGGTGTGTGTGGTAGTCGGGTGTAACTATGAGAAGGTCGCCTAGATACACAAACACTCGATCTCGCAAGTCGGAAGGAATCACTTTATCCATTAACCGACATAACCTTTGGGCCGCATTACACAACCCAAAAGGCATGACTGTGAAGTGATAAAGTGGTCTACCCGGCACTGTAAAAGCAGTTTTCTCACGGCTCTGTATATCTAGTGGGATTTGCCAGAAAGCATGTTTCAAATCCACACTAGATATATAGTGCGTGTCACCCAGTCTGCTAAGCAATCCTTCTATATGTGGAAGTGGATAGGCGTCCTTGACTGTGAGAGCATTGAGCTTTCGTGCGTCCAAACAAAGCCTGTTCTTGGTTCCTTTGCGCACTAGTGTCACTGGGTTATTCCAGGGGCTTTGACTAGTCTCAATAACTCCCATATCAAGCATCCTATCCAATTCCGCATACATAAGCTTTTGCACAGCAGGAGACACTGGGTAATGTCTCTGTTTTACATTCGCTGTGTCTTGCGTATCTATTATGTGTGTCTCTAGGTCAGTCTTCCCAAGTCCTTTTTCCACAAACGAAGGAAACTTAGCGATAATAACTTCCAACAACTTTCTATCTTGATCACAAAGTATATGCATTGAAGGATTCTTCGGATTTTCACCCGATTCCTCACTCCAAAGCATATCATTTGAGGTCAAGCTATCTAAATTAACTATCAAACGAAACGCTTTCATAAAGTCGACACCCAGAAAGAGCGATCTCTTCAAGGTCGGTACCAGGTAGAAGGTTATTTCCCTTTCTACTCTATTATATTTAATGTTAGTTTTGAACCGGCCTTGAATTTTATGGGACCTACCGTCTGCAGTTTTCACTGTCGAAGGAAAACTGTGAACCATAGCTCCCGCCTTCTTCACGACATCGTAACACCCTTCGCCGAGGACCGTTACTGTCGCACCACTATCCAAAAGACCTTCGATCTCTACCCCGTTGATAGAGATACGGGTATACAATCGGGTGTCGTCGCCTTCGTATAAGGATACATTAGCGACCTCACGCCTAAGTTCCTTTCTTTTTCTATATCTTTCCCTAGTCTTTTCAATCCGCGTTTTTCCAAAAATTCTTTCCCTAGCTTTTTCATATTCCTTAACTCTAAAATGCAATGGCTTAATCTCCCTAACCTTTGGCTCTCCTGCCTTTTCACTTATCCTAACTTTATTATTAATTAAGATTTTAACGACCCGTTTATTCTTCTTTTCCTCTAGGTCATTAAAATCCTCCAGTTCGTTTACTGGGCTGCAGGTTTCGGACGTGGTTCCCCAGCAGACGGGTCCGACCTCCGGTTTCCCGAACAGCGTGGACATTTGGGAGTCACGGTGTTGTCCATCCCGCATTTAAAGCAAAACAACCTCCTCGATGGCGATGGACACTCCATGAACCCATGACCCGGTTGTCTACAATTCCAACAGATATATTTTGCAGTGTTGCTAATTGCTTCAACCTCGACTTCCGGCACTACCGGCTCACCGTAATCGCCATAAAGCTCGTGCACTCTGGGAGCGAACCGTTGGCCATATGATTGTCGCTGGGTCTGTAGAAGCGACTCAGCCTTTTTACATTCTGCCCGAAAATGACTCAAGCCGAACATCCTGATGGGAAAAACTAGTTGGGCCATCGAGCTCTTGAGATTGACTTTCATAATGTCAATGATTTCTGTTTCAGAAATTGGACTAGTCTGTTGGCTTCTCAACCTTAGGACTGCATTATAAAAGTCTTCAAAAAGTTCTTGAGACTGTTGGCGACGGTCCATAATTTGGCGGTGTATCTCCATGTCGCTGTTGAATCGCCGGAATCGGTTAATTACCGCCTCCTTCAACTCATCCCACGAGTGAGCTGGCTGATGTCGTCGTTGCATCCAGTACCACTCCAATGCTTCTCCCGATAATAATTGGTGGAATTGGCATAACACCTCCGGCCAGCTGTTCCCGTAATCCTTCCGCATTTCCTCTACCCGGAACACGAATTCCTGGGCCCCCATTGATTTCGCCGAACCGTCAAAATTTACGCCCCATTTATCTAAACCAAGCTTCCTAACAAATTGTGAGCTGGTGGATGAAGGATAATGTTGTGGTTGCGCTTCATGATGAAAGGTGCTACTGCATCCGGGGCCATAAGAGATATTGTGGCTAAATTGTGATCTATTAGGTTCGTGATGAGGAGCCGTAGTTTGTTGATTTGACGGTATAAACGGTGGTATTTGTGAATTGGAATGGGGTAAGCTGGTAGACAAAGTTGTTTAAAACTAAAACTTTCAACGGATCGACAGTGGAATAAGCTATAGCTTTATTTCACGACTTATCCGCTGAAAATTAAAGTTTTGAAAACTTTGCCTTTGGGCTATTGATTTAGATTTTAATGTTTATGTATATCCTGCTTGTTACTCTTTTTTCTAGAACTTTGTCGCTGTCATTATCAGAATATTAATTCTTAGATAATGAGTCTTACAAAAGTTCTAGATAAAAGACCAATAGCAGGCCTATCTATTTCTCATTTAATAAGATTAACAATTCCAGCGTCGCAAATACTGATTGACCTTGAATGATCTTGATCAGTATGACTTACGCTGGATTTGCTTACCTTATTTAATGACAAATAAATATTAATATGTTTAACTGGATATAGGGAAACCCGATATTCGGGCCCCCATTGTTGGGCGCCATTTTTGTCAACGACTCTTGAGGCGGACTCGGTGGAGGACTGACTGGCAACGCTTGGCAGGGTGGTCTTTGCCTGGCTAAGCCGGTAGAGGGCGTGCGGTTCGCCAAATCAGCCATCCACAAGTCGCTGATCAAAAAGTTTTGAGGCCAAATGCCAATCCTCAATTCCTATCTATTGGAATCTGGGGAATGTGCTAGTCCATGGACATCGCAACATTCTATTTTCCTGGCTTTGCAGCTGGTGTTATGCTGCTTGGCCAGCCCACCCTCTTCCATGGCAGTTCCTTGGCCTAATTATTAGGAACTGCCCCTAAATCTACCCTTACTTATGGTTTAACTCACTTACCTGTTAATTTTTCTGCTCACTCCATCATGGTGACACTCCTTTATATCGCCTCCTCAATCCAGGGAAAGTTTATTAAGTCCGTCCCAGTCCAATGTGTCCTGTATCTCTGTCCTTGGAGTAGGTTGTAAAAGATTCGTCGGCCCTGCCTAAAGCTGTTGAGTTGCACAACCCTCACCTTAAGTGATAAGGCCAAATAAAAAAAACTGAAACTTTCCAAATGTCCTCCTTTTTTTTGTGTGGTATTTCGGTCCGTAGTCCGTCAAACAAACTCCCCCCTTCTACAGAGTATACTGGGTCACTTGTTATGGGTTGTTGGTGAATCTTTTTATTCTTTGATGTATTATTGTATTTTAACGTTTATTTTTTTGTGTGTTTTAGTTAATTTTTGTTATATATGTCTTTTTGTGTACTTACTGTGATTTAAGTTAAAACTTTCCATATAATTATGTGTGTGTGTGTTTGTGTATTTCCAAAATAATTTGTGTTTTATTCATTTATTTGTGTGTGTGTGTATTTCCAAAAAAATAATTGTGAAATAATTTGTTTTTGTTTTATATATATTTATGTTTTATTTAATCAATCTTTATTTGTTTTGTGTTTTGTATAATGTTTTTTTTATATATGTGTGTTCACAAAAAAATTTAAAACAAAAAAAAATCAAAAAAAAAAATTTCAATAAAAATGTAAAACTTCAAAAAAAAAAAAATAATCCACTCTCACAACGTCTTTCTATCTTCGCATCTCTAAATCGAATCCCTCTTCTTCTTGGCCCTATGCTTCTTCTCGTTTTTTTTCTTCTTCTTTTTCGGCTAGTTCAGTTTTTCAGCCATCTTTTTTTTGCTAAATTTTAATTTTTTTCAACCAATGCCCCATCAAACAGCTGTTTTTACGGTTGCATCTTTATGTATTTGTACATACATTTATATGCAACCTAACTATTCGGTGGGACATGACATGATAGTTTTTGTCTCTAGTCAGTGGCAGTCGACCTTTTTAGTTCATTTTAGTCAACATTTTATTTTTCATATTTTCAAAATAGTTATGAGAATATATTTTACTGCGAGAAACATTTTCGTTTTCATAACTAAGAATATAAAACTAAATGCTAAAATGAAAAAATTCATATATTTTCTTTTTACTGTCGTATAAAATAGTTCCTAAAAGCTAAAATCATTTTAGCACTCCACGAAAATATGTGAAGCAAATAGTAAATTTATATATGAAATTTTGGAAATAGTTTTTCGTTCTAGTTTTTATAAAAGCAAAAGGTGGTTTTGTTTCATATTGTTGGCACAATTTTATATGAAATATGAAATAACCGACTATTTGAAAACTGCTATAGCAGTTTATATAAACCCTGATAAAGATAATTATAATTTGTCATTTATTAGCTACTAAGAGATTGCCTTAGGCGAAGTTATACGGGAGCAATTGTCAAACGTGAACGGATTTCTCCCAATTGCAATTAAAAAATTTAAATTTTCGTTGATATGTGAGATACATACATACATATGTAGGTTTTGAACAGATATCATATACTCAGTTGTATTTTTGTACTTCCTAGGAAGATTACCTATAATTTGATATATAATACATTCTCAAATGTTATCATAATGTTCAGAAGTCAGACACAAAATTAAGATAAATGCAGTGTGTCTGTTTGCTAAAATCAGATTTGTGGAGCTCGTGGAAGGTATACACATATGCATTTTACACAAAATTTTAGGATATCGTCTCATCCTAAATTTCATCATTGTCGATTAAAACACCTGAAATATCGCTTAAACACTAAATTATATTTACCACAAATTGCCAAATGCATCAGAGTTTAGGTAATCCCCTGCGAAGTACGCTATTAAATTTCATCAAAATAAACATCTGAGATATCGACAAAACTGGAGCTCCAAAAATTTGACTACAACAGAAAAAAGGACAGACAGGTAGACGGACGGACAGACAAACAGACAGACGGACGGAGGTCGCGAAATCGATTCTCCTGCCGATTCTGAGTCGATCAAACAATTTGAATGGTATTTATAATCAGATTTGTAGAGATTTGTACATCAGATTTTAGGAAATCCTCCCACAAAGAATGCTGTCAAATTTCATCACAATCGGTCCATAAACACCTGAGATATCGCTGAAACAATACTTACAAAATGTCAACAAAATTTCTTAGACACGTACTTTGGGGAACTTGCAGCACATCACAAGTAGTGTTTTGGCGATATCTCAGTTGTTTATGGACTTTTGCTTTTGATAAAATTTATTAACGTGCTTGGCGGGAGAATTTCCTAAAATCTGATATAAAATTTATGTATGTCCGTGCTAAAGGAGGATGGTTTTTCCTCTTTCTGCATTTCATTTTTTCAACAAACATTCTCTAATGCGTACTTTGGGCAATTTGCAATACATCAAATTTAGTGTTTTGGCGATATCTCAGTGGTTTATGGACCGATTTTGATAAAATTTTACAAGGTGCTTTGGGTAACCATTTCCTATCTCAGTGGTTTATGGACCGATTTTGATAAAATTTTACAAAGTGCTTTGGGGAACCATTTCCTACAATCTGATATATAATATATTATCACATGTACACCAGGAGTATCTCTTTTTTCTTGTTATTAAAAAGGGTGTTTCAATCAAAAAATTTAAAATTTTTATCTAATTTTTGGTATTTTTTCGATATGTTCGGTGTTTATAAACCGATTTTAATGAAATTTAATAGCGTTCATTGCGGCAGAATTTCCTAAAATCTGATATATAATTTATGTAGGTTCTCCAGGGGCTTCAGAAACTTGATTTCAACAGACAGACGGACAGACAGACGGACATCGCTTAATTGATCTCCTTCCGATTCTGAGACGATCGGTATCATTTTTATGGGGTCTACGATCACTAATAAAAAAATTACAAACGGAATCACAAACTTATAATACATTTTCACCTATTGGTGAAGGGTATAAAAAGGACAGACAGGTAGACGGACGCACCACGGCCCGTGACAGGCACCGTGGGAACTGGGTCTCCGGAGATTTTGAAGCCCTCAACCGGATACAAGGGTCATGATTTTTTGGACATTTGGGGGGTTCATATAATTGGAGATTTTGCATTTTATCCTTACTGCCAAGAAAAATTTGAAAACTGCCGCCCCACTGGGGATCAGACGCAGACCACAGAGCCGCCCAATATGGGAAAACAGACGCTCTGTGGATTTAGATTTGTCGGACGGACTTAATCAAAGATCAGAGATCCAAGACGGACAGTTCACCCGTCACAGCCCATGTTGCCATCCATGGGAGAACTGTGGGGATGAATAAAGGGTACCCTCCGGCCGCCCAATTAGGGAAACAGACGCCGGTGGGAAAGAGGGTGGGTACTTCTTAGTGGAGCGCTCCCTCTAAGCCTGTCTGGTATGGGTGACCCTACTGGAGTTAGCGATGATACCAACTCCCCCAGCATAGCCCTAGAGTTCATTGCGCGTAAGCCCCTGCATCACGACAAGATGACTACCCTTCGTATTTAAAAAATAAAAAAAAAAATACAAAAAATCAAATTTTTCATTTTCATTTTACCCAATTTTAAAAAGAAAGAACCTGTTTATATTTTCCATAGTATGGATAATTTTATTCCATATAAACATTATTAAAATTTAACATAAATAAGATTTATGAAGCATTTACTCAAATTATGAGCAAAAAATTACTTTTTTGCGAAATTCGTCGAATTCGAACACAAGTTACGGGAAAATCGTTTGAGATATCGAACTCAATTTTTTTGAGTTTTATTCTCTTTTTCATCTATTTTAACACACCGATGAGAGAAATTCAAATTTGTAATATTTGTTTAACAAAATTTTCAAAAAATTAAAAAATGAGAAAAATTACCCATTTTCGATTATGAAACAAACTAAGTAAATATTGTTATATTTTAACAAAATTAAACTATGAAGTACTTTCAAGTCTTAGAATGATAAATCATGTCTTGCTTTGCGAGCTTTTGTCCAAAGTAGTTTTTTCTAGCGGTGTATCCTTAGGCGTATTGTCAAGGACACGAATTTTTGGGGGAAATCCCAATAACTTCAAAACTTCAATTAAAGCCGCATTAGTTCGCTTTTAGATTCCATTATCTTTTCTCTTTAAAATAAATTTTAAATGGACAAAATGTAGCAAAAACTGCAAATACTCTCAGTTTTCCCCATACAAATGGGATCAAAAACTTTGGGCCCGATGCGCGGGCTCGTATCCTACAAATAAATCAATAATATTTTGCACACTTCCGATTGACATAATTTGTCCATATAATTTCACTATTAGAAGCCGATCAGAGACAAAAGTCAAAAAACGACCCACCCTAGTATACACTCTTAGTTGTAGATACATACGTGAAATATATAGCTTTTAAATGGATGGATATCAGCTTTTTCGGAAAAGGATCTGTCCGATGGATATGTGGAAAGTTTTGCTGTAGTTCTTTGTGCAATTATAATGTGATTTAATTTATCAGCATTAAAGTGACTCCCGGTCGGGGTTATATAGGAGATTTCACTAAATGTGAACCGAGCTCACCCATTTTCAAGAGATCAGAAATACTTTTGTCAAATGTTGTCCCTCTAGAAAGTTTATTTTAGGCGCTATCGCCCTGAATAACGATATTGTACAACGTGTTTATCCTAAATGTCTATTATAATAGATACGATGATGACATTTAGTATAAAGATAATTATATTTTGTCATTTATTAGCTACTAAGAGATTGTCTTAGGCGAAGTTATGTGGGAGCAATTGTCAAACGTGAACGGATTTCTCCCAATTGCAATTAAAAAATTGAAATGTTCGTTGATATGTGAGATACATACATACATATGTAGGTTTTGAGCGGATATCATGTACTTAGCTGCATTTTTGTACTTCCTAGGAAGATTACCTATAATTTGATATATAATACATTCACAAGTGTTATAATAATATTCAAAAGTCAGACACAAAATTAAGATAAATGCAGTGTGTCTGTCTGCTAAAATCAGTATTTGTGGAGCTCCTGGAAGGTATACATGCATTTTACATGCAATTTTAGGATATCGTCCCACCCTGAATTTCATCGTTGTCGATCAAAACACCTGAAATAACGCTTAAACACTAAATTATATCTACCACAAATTACCGAAGTACGATATTAAATTTCATCAAAATAAACATTTGAGATATCGACAAAACAGGAGCTCCAAAAACTTGACTACAACAGAAAAAAGGACATACAGGTAGACGTACGGACGGACAAACAGAAGGACGGACGTCGCCAAATCGATTCTCCTGGCGATTCTGAGTCGTTCGGTACAATTTGAATGGTATTCATATTCAGATTTGTGGAGTTTATATATCAGATTTTAGGAAATCCTCCGCAAAGGACGCTGTCAAATTTCATCACAATCGGTCCATAAACACCTGAGATATCGCTGAAACAATACTTACAAAATGTAAACAAAATTTAGGGTCCATCAAAAATATTTTTATACCGTTCACCAATAGCTGAAAGGGTATTATAAGTTTGTGATTCCGTTTGTAATTTTTTTATTAGTGATCGCAGACCCCATAAAAATTATATCGATCGACAGAATCGCCAGGAGAGTCGATTTAGCCATGTCCGTCTGTCTGTCAGTTGAAATCAAGTTTGTGGAGCTCCTGGAGGGTGTAGCGAGATAAATTGTATATCAGATTCTAGGAAATTAACCTACGCTGCACGCTATTAAATTTCATCAAAATCGGTCTACAAACACCGCAAAATACTAAGATTCGATGGGTACAGATTGACGAATTTTAAAAATTCTTTTTTAAATTTACATATTTAAAAAAAAAATTTTAAATTCTCATCGAATTTTGAATTTTGGCGATATCTCTGGTGTTTACGGACCGATTTTTATGAAATTTAATAGCGTGCTACGTTGAAGTATTTTCTAAAATCTGGCATATAATTCGATTTTTTTTTTAAATGCTGTTTAAAAAAAAAAAATTTAAAAATTGCCAATTTGCGTACATTGATATATTTTTCTTTGGCGATATTTGAGTTGTTGATATACCGATTACGATGAAATTCAACAGTGCTCTTCGTTGAATGATTTCCTAAAATTTGATATACAATTCAGAAAACTTTTTACAAAAAAATATATTTTTTTTACAAAAAATATATTTTTTTTACAAAAAAATATTTTAAATTCGGCAATTTGCGGGATATCGAGCTTGGAGTTTTGGCTATATCTCAGATTGTTATATACCGATTTTGATGATATTTAATATCGTTTTGCTTTAGTGGATTTCCTAAGATCTGACATATTATTCATGTCAGTATACTATCCGCAAATTGAGGAATTTTATACAAATTAAAAAAATATAATTTAAAAGGAAATATAAAATTTTAATTCGGCATCGAATTTCGAGTTTTGGCTATATCTCAGGTGTTAATAGAAATGTATATTGAAATTTGATAAACTTTATAGAACACTATTAACATCCAATATTTAACTTATGTCGGTATGCCATCCAGCAGCTACACAAACCTAATTTCAGTAGACGGAAATGCGATGTACATATGTCTAAAATTAATGGTATGACTTTTGAACATAGTGATTGCTCATTATTTGCGACATATAATAAGTATATTTATGTTAAATTTAAGGTAATCTTTTTATGAATTATGCAAAATACAACTCAATACAATGGTATCCGTTCAAAACCATACATATACATATGTATAAAAATCTAACTGAACCTAATTCTGCCTACTAAATTTACAGACATTCAAGATTAACCATGTGCTTTTCCTATAAGAAAAAGATATACACGTATTTCCAAATTCTCCCGCAATGAACGCTATTAAATTTCATCAAAATCGGTTTATAAACACCTGTGTTCACGCGGTGAACAAAAGGCTCGTTACTGTTGTTGAGGAACTGCAGCCAACTTCGCCCATGAAGAAAGTGACTACAAGGAAAGTGTCAAGTTTTAAGTCACCACAATAAACAGATTGAAAGTTTAGCTCAACAACCCAACAACCCGAGTTAAAACCCGAAACACCGTCGGTGTAATAAATAAATAAATAAATAGCGAGATAAATTGTATATCAGATTCTAGGAAATTAACCTACGCTGCACGCTATTAAATTTCATCAAAATCGGTCCATAAACACCGGAGATATCGGCAAAATACTAAAATTCGATGGGTACAAATTGACGAATTTTAAAAATTCTTTTTTAAATTTACATATTTTAAAAAAAATTTTAAAATTCTCATCGAATTTTGAATTTTGGCGATATCTCTGGTGTTTATGGACCGATTTTTATGAAATTTAATAGCGTGCTTTGAAGTATTTGAAGTATTTGTTGAAGTATTTTCTAAAATCTGGCATATAATTCGATTTTTTTTTAAACGCTGTTTAAAAAAAAAAAATTTTTAAATTGCCAATTTGCGTACATCGAGTTGTTGATATTACGATGAAATTCAACAGTGCTCTTCGTTGAATGATTTCCTAAAATTTGATATACAATTCAGAAAACTTTCTTAAAAAAAATGATTTTTTTTACAAAAAAATATATTTTTTTTTACAAAAAATATATTTTTTTTACAAAAAAATATTTTAAATTCGGCAATTTGCGGGACATCGAATTTGGAGTTTTGGCTATATCTCAGATTGTTATATACCGATTTTGATGATATTTAATATCGTTTTGCTTTAGTGGATTTCCTAAGATCTGACATATTAGTCAGTATACTATCCGAAAATTGAGGAATTTTAAACAAATTGAAGAATTTTATACAAATTAAAAAAATATAATTTAAAAGGAAATATAAAATTTTAATTCGGCATCGAATTTCGAGTTTTGGCTATATCTCAGGCGTTAATAGAAATGTATATTGAAATTTGATAAACTTCATAGAACACTATTAACATCCAATATTTAACTTATGTCGGTATGCCATCCAGCAGCTACACAAACCTGATTTCAGTAGACGGAAATACGATGTACATTAGACTGTCTCACTTTTTTTACTTTTTTTGAAATTCCTTGATGAACATCGATTTTCTTAATCTACTTAAAAAACCATGAATTTTGATATATAACACTTAAATATTGGTGGCCGGGAACTGGTCTCTCAAATCGATTTTTTGTTTTTTTGGGAAAAATGCACCTTTTCAAAAAAATTCAAAAATCTTCTTTTAGTTATTTGCGCCTAATTCAAGCAATTTTTGACAGATTTTAATTTTAGTAAATTCATTTAAAAGCTTGTTAAATTTCCGAATTTTTTTTAAAAGAAACATTTCCAGTTTCTTCTATGGTTTTTTATTTATAGCATCACAAACTCTAATGCGAACTGAGAATTTTTTTTAATTTTTGCTTACTTTTTCTTTTATAGAAAATTACTGGTGCAACATTTTTGTATTCTGTAAACGCAGTATGATAGGAAATTTTAAGCTGAAGATTTCGGTATAAATAACGCTGAAATTCTTTTAAGAAAAACTGCAGTTTTATGAAAAATTCAGATATGACTAAAATTATTTATTTATAATTTTTTTTCTAATATTATAAATACATTTACAAATAGTAAAAATAAGTTGTTGTTGGTTTTTTATATTTTTTTAATTTGATAAAACTGTACTTTTGGTTGAGTTTTGATGCATTTTGTTGTTTATTAAAATAAAATCGTAGGAGCCATAATGAAAATGTGTCAAAATAGACTAAAAAGGAAAATTAGTCGCTTCAGTGCAGCGAAAAATATTTACGACACTGCTTGTTTAAAATTGTTTCTTATAATTTGCATTTTGATTTAAGAGATGTCTGCAATCAAAAATAACGAACTTCAGCCTTGGATAGTGGGTTTGTATACTTAAATGAATGCGGTGAATTAGTTATTTCATTTCCGAAAATTTTTCTCTTAGTTCCGAACAGTTTTATGTCAACACGTAAAATTCCCACAGGAAGGGATGTACTTGGTAGATTACTTTATTTGATAGTAAAAGATAAAAATTAAAGAAAAATGCATCTCTCACTGTTGCGGGTGAAATTCTTGACATATGGCGAAGTATTCGCAAAGATTCAAATTTACAAAATAAAAGTTATGTTTCAAGAAACCTAAAAAAATTTCATACATCTTACAAAAGAGTAAAAGCCAATGCAAAACGAAAAAGTGATAAGGAGTCGAAACGCAAAGTGGATTTTTTAAAACGGTTAGATTCTGATTTTGTCGTATGCAAGACCAAAAGTGCTTTACCAGCTGATGAGACTGTTTGTAAAAAAACTGAAAAACAGCAGTTACTTATTGATGATGAGTCCTTGTCTAGTGATTCGTTCAGCGAAGAAGATTTGGACTATAAACCTCCAAAGTTTCAGCCAAAATCGAAACTCAAAATAACACCGCAACTTGTTGCCAGCGTAGACCATGCAGGGTTGAGCAGCAGAAATGCGGCAAATATAATTTTGTCGACTGCTCATTATTTAGATATAGATCTAAAAGATGTTGTGGTTTCACCAGCAACGATTCATAGACAACGTAGATCCATGCGATGTCACATCCGGGATAATGTGAAGAACACATTTTGCGCAAATTTAACCGATGCCTTCTTTGTTCTGCATTAGGATGGAAAAATCCTACCAAAATGGCATGGCGTTGATGGTAAAATTGATAAGCTTGCAATGGTTCTTACAAATGGATCAAACACAAAAATATTGGGCGTTGCTGAAATTAAGAAAGGCACTGCCGAAGAGCAATTTCAGGCGATTAAAAAAACCGTTGATGATTGGAAAGTTGAACCTTTCATTAAAGGAATATGCTTTGATACAACAAGTGTCAATACAGGTGAAAAGTCAGGAACGTGCAAAAGATTACGTGATATGTTCGGCGGAAAAATATTGACCCTTGCTTGCAGACATCACGTTCTGGAAGTACTGTTGTCTGGCGTATATTGCTCGGCAATGAAAGAAAAAAGTACATCACCAGACATAAGTCTTTTCCTGAATTTCAAGTCGCAATGGAACTCGCTAGATCTTTCAAAAATTGAGCCGGGCATCAGCAATTCAAGAATAGCCTCTTGCATCGATAAAGAAAGTCAAATACAGCTCAAAAACATGATAAAAAAACAACTTTCGATTCAAAGGTCACCAAGAAAAGATTATACAGAGCTTTTGGAGCTGAGTCTAATATTTTTGGGTGAAACAACTTTCCAAAATAAACAAATCAAAATAAGACTTCCTGGAGCACTGCACCGTGCTAGATTTATGTCCCGCGGTATTTACAGCCTCAAGATTTTTGCATTTCGAAACCAATTTAAATTAACGAGTACGTTAAAATTTTTTACAAGCATCGAAAGTTAAATAAAGTTTTTTTCTTTATTTAGATGATGAGTTAAGTGGTCTCACTGAGTTCAATATTTTTCTGGTCAAAATATATGTTGAGCATTGGTTTAAGTGCACGTTAGCAACAAATGCCGCTTTGAACGATATTTTTTTGATACAACAAATCCAGGAATATAGCAAAACAAATTTTTATGTAGCAGAGGCTGCTTTAGAAATAATGTCACGACACTTGTGGTATTTAAGCGAAATTGCAATTGGTTTATCTTTTTTTGATCCGAGGCATTCACCAAAAACATTGAACGAAATGGCATCTGCTTTAAATAATCCAAGGAACCAGCAAAACTTGTTTCGTCATAAGTGTTTTTCCAAAGAAGCCAACCTCAAGATCGTCGACCTAGTGTCAGAAAATACAAAATTTTTTTTCGATATCACTGGGACTCATTATGACTTTATTCACAGTCCATCTTCTTCTTGGCATGAAAATGAAGATTTCAAAAAAATTCAACAATTTGCAATTAACTTAACAGTAGTCAACGACCCTGCTGAGCGCGCAATTGGCCTTTTGAAAACAGTCAACAACACGCTAGTGATGGAAAACAGTGAACAAAATGATTTGATTCAAGTGATCGAACATTTCCACAAAATGAATCCAAACTACAACAAAAGTACTGTTTTAGCAAATTTGAAAAAATGAGAAACCAATATTAACTTCTTCTTATTATATATTAATGTATTTATGAAATTAAAAAAAAAAATGAAATAAATAATTTTAGTCATATCGGAACTTTTCCTAAAACTGCAGTTTTTCTTAAAAGAATTTCAGCGTTATTTATACCGAAATCTTCAGCTTAAAATTGTCATACTGTTTTTACAGAATACAAAAATGTTGTACCAGTAAATTTCTATAAAAGAAAAAGTAAGCAAAAATTAAAAAAAAATTCTCAGTTCGCATTAGAAAATCCGAGTTTGTGATGCTATAAATAAAAAACCATAGAAGAAACTGGAAATGTTTCTTTTAAAAAAATTTAGGAAATTTAACAGCTTTTAAATGAATTTACTAAAATTAAAATCTGTCAAAAATTGCTTGAATTAGGCGCAAATAACTAAAAGAAGATTTTTGAATTTTTTTGAAAAAATGCATTTTTCCCAAAAAAACAAAAAATCGATTTGAGAGACCAGTTCCCGGCCACCAATATTTAAGTGTTATATATCAAAATTCATGGTTTTTTAAATAGATTAAGAAAATCGATGTTCATCAAGGAATTTCAAAAAAAGTGAAAAAGTGAGACAGTCTAATGTACATATGTCTAAAATTAGTGGTATGACTTTTGAACATAGTGATTGCTCATTATTTGCGATATATAATAAGTATATTTATATTAAATTGAAGGTAATCTTTTTATGAATTATGCAAAATACAACTCATTACAATGGTATCCGTGCAAAACCATACATATACATATGTATAAAAATCTAACTGAACCTATAGGTTAATATATTAATTACATATATATAATTGCATATATTTCAAAATGTTGCGATATTTGTTAGTTGCCAGATATAAAGTCAAATCAGGATACAAAATTTTGAACAATATAGAACTTTTTCGTTTAACTTTTAAATGTCCAATTTATGTAAGTTTAACATATCAAAATATAGGTAAGATTTCCGTGATTAACACAAAAAACAACTTAATAAAATTGAAAAAAATAATTTTGAAAATATCCTTTCAAAATCTCTATACAATATCAATCAATTAAAGAGTCTAAGTATACCCTAAGAACAAAAGGCTTGCCAAATTGAAAAAACAATACTTTCCAAATATTATTTCTGAAGTATTTATCTAACTTTATAACAATCTAAAGCATATATTGATCGACTGAAGAATTACTACCAAATGTAATTGCCATAAGTCTAACATAAATTACTTCTTGTTTTTTATACCCTTCACCAATAGGTGAAAGGGTATTATAAGTTTGTGATTCCGTTTGTAATTTTTTTATTAGTGATCGTAGACTCCAAATTCTCCCGCAATGAACGCTAATAAATTTCATCAAAATCGGTTTATAAACACCTGAAATATCGAAAAAATTCCAAAAATTAGACGATTAGATTTTTCATTGAAAAACACTTTTAAATAACGAGAGTAAAAATATTCTCCTAGTGTACAAGTGATAATATATTATATATCAGATTTTAGGAAATTTTTCCCCAAACCACTCTGTAAAATTTTATCAAGATCGGTCCATAAACAACTGAGATATCGCCAAAACACTAAATATGATGTATCGCAAATTGCCCAAAGTACGCATTATTTAGAGAAAGTTTGTTGAAAAAATGAAATGCAGAAATAGGAAAACCCATCCTCCTTTAGCACGGACATACATAAATTTTATATCAGATTTAAGGAAATTCCTCCGCCAAGCACGTTATTAAATTTTTTCAAAAGCGGTCCATAAACAACTGATATATCGCCAAAACACTACTTTTGATGTACAGCAAATTGCCCAAAGTACATGTCTAAGAAATTTTGTTTACATTTTGTAAGTATTGTTTTAGCGATATCTCAGGTGTTTATGGGAGGATTTCCTAAAACCTGATATATAAACTCCACAAATCTGATTGTGAATACCATTCAAATTGTACCGATCGACTCAGAATCGGCAGGAGAATTGATTTCGTGACGTCCGTCCGTCTGTCTGTTTGTCCGTCCATCTGCCTCTCTGTCTGTCCGTATGCCTTTTGAAGTCAAGTCTTTAGAGCTCCTGTTTTGTCGATATCTCAGATGTAATTTAGATGAAATTTAATAGCATTCTTCGCAGGGGATTGCCTAAATTCTGCTGCATTCGGTAATTTCGGGTAGATATAATTTAGTGTTTAAGCGATATTTCAGGTGTTTTGATCGACAATGATAAAATTCGGGGTGGGACGATATCCTAAAACTTTATGTAAAATGAACGTGGGTATACCTTCCAGGAGCTCCACAAATCTGGTTTTAGCAGACAGACACACTGCATTTATCTTAATTTTGTGTGTGACTTTTGAACATTATGAATGTATTATATTTCAAATTATAGGTAATCTTTCTTGCAAGTACAAAAAATGCAGCTAAGTACATGATTTGCATTCAAAACCTACATATGTATCTCACATATCAACGAAAATTTAGATTTTTTTATTGCAATTGGGAGAAATCTGTTCACGTTTGACAATTGCTCCCATATAACTTCGCCTAAGGCAATCTCTTAGTAGCAAATAAATGACAAATTATAATAGATACGATGATGACATTTAGTATAAAGACGTTGTACAATATCGTTGATCAGTGCGATAGCGCCTAAAATAAACTTTCTAGAGGGATTGAAAATGTTTCGCCCATTTTAGTGAAATCTCCCATATAACCCCGACCGAAAATCACATTATAACTGCACAAAGAACTAGAGCAAAACTTTCCACACATCCATCGTACAGATCGGAAGAAAAATACATCCCAAATATTATGGATGAAGTATTCATCTTAATTAGTTAACTAACTTCAGACAAATAAGTAAATCTTCAATAACTTTTCCGATAAATATCCATCCATTTAAAAGCTATATATTTCCCGTATGTATTTAAAACTAAGAGTGTATATCCTATTATTCTAAGGCTTGTATACATTAACAAAACAATCATTATTAAAGCTTTGATCTATATCAGTCCGCTCACTTCAGAGTTTAACATAACTAGTTAAGAACTTTAACTAGTTGGATTATACGTACATTTGGAAGCATCTTTTCTGCATGGTTTATCCGATCTATCGAACTTTATTAAGCCTAACCTTTGGGTCCATGACATGTCTAGATGATGACGCCACCGAAAAGCTTTTCGTTTTCCGACTCTTAATTTAAAAGACTCTGCATACAATACTAGTGTAACCAAATATTGCTAGGAATTACATTTGGTATGAACAAAAGAAAATTAATATACATATCAAGCATTTGTAAGTCAGTAATCATAACTATATAATTATCAATAAATTCTTACGATATTGAACAACAAACATTCTCTAATGCGTACTTTGTGTAATTTGCAATACATCAAATTTAGTTTTTTGGCGATATCTCAGTTGTTTATGGACTGATATATTATCACATGTACACCAGGAGTATCTTTTTTCTCTTGTTATTTAAAAGTGTTACAAACAAAATTTTAAAATTTTCATCTAATTTTTGGTATTGTTATAGAAAAATTTCAGTGTCATACATTTTGTAATAAATTTATTGTCTTAAAAAACATTTAATTTTTTTTTTGTTTTTAAGACAAAAAAAGTGCACACTATTAAATTTATATCATGCGTCATGATAAAAATATATATGGATAAAACAATATTGTGTAAAAGTAAACGGTAACAACTTTATTTAGTTTTTAGTGCTAAATTATGTGACAACCTTCAAAAAGGTGAAGCCAACTAATTAAAGCATTCAATGTTTCTCCACTACTCAAGAGATCGACCAATATTTTATAAGGATATTTTGTATTTATTCCTTATGCAAATGGCTAGTGTTTTAAATAACTGAGGCAATGAAAATGCTGATGGAAGTATTTAACTTTAAAATACTTGGATGATCTACGTTTCGAATAACGCTATAGACTTCACCGTTCAATTTCAACTTAATTGGTCCAGGTGGTGAAGAGTGTTTCTGGCGGTGACAAGATAAACCAGAAATTCATGTGAAACCCCTTGTTTAACTATTACCTATTTGGATTCTAGAGTTACTAGCTTGAGAAACCATTGGCAATTACATAAATTGTTGAACATTTTTAAGGTCCAGAAAGAGTTCGATGAGACTCAAAACGGTAAACTCTATACGTTAAGGTGGGCACACACTTCGTTCTTTTAAACAGTTTTTATAGAACGGGTAAAACTGTACGGTTTTACACGTACAACGACCATGCATACACACTATCGTTTTTTCTTTATCGCAATAATCAAAATAAAACAAAAACATGTATGTAAACACGATAATTAGCAATTTTTACATTTTTAGTATTTTACACTGGTAAATGCTGTCCTTTTTTACTTTTTGGCCCACTCACAAGCAGTTTAAAACAAACACGTGTAAAAACCGACGGTTAATACCAAGACGAGGCTGAACTTTTCCACGTTCCAAAAAGCCGTCGGTTTTTGCCCACTCACTAGCAGTTTTAACCGAACAGTTTTAACCGTACGGTTGAAACTGTGCAAAAAGAACGATGTCTGTGGGGCCCTTTAGATAGTAATTGTACTATGTACTATTTTATGTTTTAGAAGTAAATGTTGTTCAGAAATGACTAAAACGCAATTTCTTACGCTTTTCTTGTTTACCATCCTCCTTATTTGGATCCATGGGTTGACTGAAGATGTATTGAAAAAAGTTTATCCACAATTTAATTTAACGACAAGTGATTAAAAACACACGTTTATATCTTTTACTTCCACGGCGCACAGTGGCATTTCTTAGGAGTGATCTTTCATATAGAAAAAATTTCTAAACATTTTTTCTTAAACAAAAATTTTCTTTATAAATTTTTTTGTATAGAAAAATTTTCGATATAAATTATTTAAAGAATTTTTTTATAAAGAAAAATTTTCTATAGAAATTTTTTCATATGAAAAATTTTTTCCATGAAGAAAAATTTTCTAAAGAATTTTTTTCTTTATGAAAGATTTTCTATAGAAATTTTTTCATAGAGAAAAATTTTCTATAGAAATTTTTTCATAAAGAAAAATTTCCTATAGTCATTTTTTCATAAAGAAAAATTTGCTATAAAAATTGTTTTCATATAGAAAACATTTTCTCTAGAAATTTTTTCATAAAGAAAAATTTTCCACAGAAAATTTTCTATATAACTTTTTTCATATAGAAAATTTTCTATAAAATTGTTTTCATATAGAACATTTTCTCTAGAAATTTTTTTATATAGAACAAATTCCTAAAGAAATTTTTTCATATAGGAAAATTTTCTATAGAAATTTCTTGATAACGAAAAATTTTCTATAAAAATTTTTTGATATAGAAAAGTTTCCTACAGAAATGTTTTCATATAGAAAAATTTTCAACATAAATTTTTTCATATAGAAAAATTTTCCACAGAAATTTTTTCATATAGAAAAATTTTCTACAGAAATTGTTTCATATAGAAAAATGTTTTACAAATTTTTTTTTATATAGAAACATTTTCTATACAAATTTTTCTATAAAATTGTTTTCATATAGAAAACATTTTCTCTAGAAATTTTTTTATACAAAAAATTTCCTAAAGAAATTTTTTCATATAGAAAATTTTCTATAGAAATTTTTTCATATACAAATAAATAATAAACTTGGTAAAGGCCTAATATTCTGACTGTAAGAAGAATTACAGCCTGTTTTTAAAACTACATTTTTTTCAAATTGTACGTCAACTTACGAAAAAATTAAACTTTTGGTTTTTGAATTTTTTTTTTTTTGAGTGAAATGAGAAAAAGCTTTTGAAATTTTGTTTCGTAAATGAAAAATATAGACGAAAGTAAATGTCAAATCAGGCAATTAAAAAATTCTAATCGCCTGGGAAACAAAAAAACGGTTATTTAATTTTTTTTTGTTTAGGACCTGAACACAATACAATACATTGTATTAAAACTAAAAAAAAAAAACTAAAAAAGAAAATTCGGTGGAAAGGCCAAGTAGAGAAAATTTTTCAAAGCTTGACCTACGAATTGGAGAATATATACACATGTGTGAAGCGCATGGAATTCTAAAATATGCTCGGCCTTTGACCTTAACAGGTTTTTGATATAGGCCATTAAAGTAAAGTAAGTGCAATAGGGAAATTTGGTAGAGGGTTTTATTAAAAAATGAACTTGATCAAGCAATCAATTCATCAAGGCATAAACTTACGTAAAAAATAAAAAAAAAATACACTTTTGCAAAAGTTTTTATTGCGTTCTTTTTCATAAAAATGTTTTTTCTTTAAAAATATTAAAAAACAAGTAAGAGTGGTATATTCGGCTTTGCCGAATCTTGGATACCCTTCACCAATGGTGTTCCAAAAGTAAAGTACAAAATCGTAAGAATATATTGATACATAATTATATAGTTTCTGATTACTGACTTAGTTGAGCCCCACACAAATGCTTTAAATGTTATTAATTTTTCAAATCCGTTCGCGATTTTTGGGCCACCCTGTATATTATTATTATATTAATTTTCTTTTGTTCATACTAAATGTAATTCCTAGCAATATTTGGTTATACTAGTACAAGGTGGCGCAAAAGTAATCCTCCTATCAGAAAATGCTTTAAATTTTGCGATTGGCCCCTAATGCCAATTCTGTTTAGACATTTGTGTAGTAAACACTTGCAAAATACACGTTAATAAACAATGTTACTCTACACTGCTCCAGAACGCGGAATATTGGTGACTATTTATTTGAACAATAATCGGTCGGTGACTTTGGCACAACGTGAATTTCGTCGCAGATTTCCTGGCCGTCCAACGCCTACTGGTGAAATACTGCGACGTTTAGCCGCTCGCCTCGAAGAGACTGACACAACACGAGATGTTGCCAGGCGTGGCAGACCCCGGAGTCGCCGTTCTGCAGAGAATATTGCTGCTGTAGCCGAGAATGTCATGGAAGCGCCGTCGACATCGACCAGACGACGTGCCACGCAAATAGGTATCAGTCGACGGTCTTTGCAGCGAATTTTGGTAAAAGATTTGAAGATGTTTCCGTACGAAGTCCAGATGGTGCATCAGCTGTTAGCTGCTGACCGCCAATAGCGTCTAACATACGCTCAAGCCATCCTTAATCACCACCAAGAGAATGATGATTTTTCATCAAAAATAATCATGAGTGATGAGGCCCATTTCCATCTTAGCGGGTACGTAAATAAGCAAAATTTAAGTGAAAATCCGCGTATAACCCACGAAGAGCCACTACACCCGCTCAAAGTCACTGTATGGTGTGCTGTTTTCGCTGGAGGAGCCATCGGACCTTTCTTCTTCGAAGACGTAGCGCGCCAAACGGTTACTGTGAATGGTGAGCGCTACAGAGCAATGATTAACGAGTTCCGTTTGTCGCAACTTGATGAATTGGGATTGGAAAACATGTGGTTCCAACAGGACGGTGCAACGGCACACACTGCACGTGCCACAACCGATATGCTGAAGGATGCATTTCCCGGGCGCCTAATCTTCCGTTTTGGGGATTTGCACTGGCCAGCAAGATCGCCTGATTTAACCGCTGCAGACTTCTTTTTGTGGGGCTTTTTGAAGTCGCGGGTTTATGTCAACAAGCCTCAGACTCTTGCAGCTCTTAAAGACAATATCCGTCAAGAATGTGAGGACCTATCGCCGGAAGTTTTGGGCAAAGTGATGGAAAATGCCATAAAAAGGGCTCAAATGACAATCAACTGTGACAGCGGCCATTTCCATGACATCATATTCTCGACTTGATGTACAAAAAAATTAAAGACCAAATAAAAATAATCCACAAGAAGAATTAAAGTCTTTCATTTTTTTTTAAATTGCAGCTAAACAAGTAAGAGTGGTATATTCGGCTTTGCCGAATCTTGGATACCCTTCACCAATGGTGTTTTGCAACACTACTTAATGTAATTCCTAGCAAAATTTGGTTATACTAATATTATATGCAAAGAGTCTTTAAAATTAAGAGTCGGAAAAAGAAAAGCTTTTCGGTGGCGTCATCATCTAGAATAGTTATGCACCCAAAGGTTAGGTTGGGCAGGTGGCTGATGTCTAGGGAAGCTTCAATTGGGTTCTAAAGTGGTCCCTTTGTGAAAGATAATGATTACTAGACTACAAGTAGAGAATGTATATTTAAGCCAGTTAGTAGCTTCGAAATAAAATATTCACATATTTTATGAACATTTAATAAAGTTCGATAGACCAGATAAACCATGCAGAAAAGATGCTTCAAAATGTAGATGCCCTTAGATTTGCAAGAGCACATCGATTTAATTAAGTATTCTGGCATGCAACCCAAAACACAGTGCCCAGTGAGGGTTGTGTACTTTAATTCATACGAATTATCCAACTATTAAAGGTTAATGATTAGTTATGTAAAACTCTGAAGTTAGCGGACTGATTTAGGTCAAAGCTTTAACAATGATTGTCAATGTATACAAGCCTTAGAATTATGAGGTATACACTCTTAGTTTTAGATACATACGTGAAATATATAGCTTTTAAATGAATGGATATCAGCTTTGGCGGAAAATTTATTGAAGATTTACTTATTAATCTGAAGTTAGTTAACTATTTAAGATGAATACTTCAACAATAATATTTGGGATGCATTGTTCTTTCGATCTGTCCGATGGATATGTGGAAAGTTTTGCTCTAGTTCTTTGTGCAATTATAATGTGATTTAATTTATCAACATTAAAGTGATTCCCGGTCGGGGTTATATGGGAGATAACAGTAAATGTGAACCGAGCTCGCCCATTTTCAAAGCCGAACTTTTCAAGAGATCGCCCTGAATAACGATATTGTACAACGTCTTTATACTAAATGTCATCATCGTATATATTATAATAAATACGATGATGATATTTAGCATAAAGATAATTATAATTTGTCATTTATTAGCTACTAAGAGATTGCCTTAGGCGAGCAATTGTCAAACGTGAACGGATTTCCCCAATTACAATTAAAAAATTTAAATTTTCGTTGATATGTGAGATACATACATACATATGTACGTTTTTAACGGATATCATGTACTTAGCTGCATTTTTGTACTTCCTAGGAAGATTACCTATAATTTGATATATAATACATTCTCAAATATTATCATAATGTTCAAAAGTCAGACACAAAATTAAGATAAATGCAGTGTGTCTGTCTGCTAAAATCAGATTTGTGGAGCTCCTGTAAGGTATACCCATATGCATTTTACACAAAATTTTAGGATATCGTTCCACCCTGAATTTCATCGTTCTCGATCACCTAAATATCGCTTAAACACTAAATTATATCTACCAAAAATTACCGAGTGCATCAGAATTTAGGTAATCCGATGCGTAAAACGCTATTAAATTTGATCAAAATAAACATCTAAAATATCGACAAAACAGAGCTCCAAAAAATTGACTACAACAGAAAAAAGGACAGACAGGTAGACGGACAGACAAACAGACGGACGGACAGACAGACAAACAGACAGACGGACGGACGGAGGTCGCGAAATCGATTCTCCTGCCGATTCTGAGTCGATCGGTACAATTTGAATGGTATTCATAATCAGATTTGTAGAGTTTTTACATCAGATTTTAGGAAATCCTCCCACAAAGTACGCTGTCAAATTTCATCACAATCGGTCCATAAACACCTGAGATATCGCTGAAACAATACATACAAAATTTCATAGACACGTACTTTGGGGAATTTGCTGCACATCACAAGTAGTGTTTTGGCGATATCTCAGTTGTTTATGGACCGCTTTTGAGAAAATTTAATAACGTGCTTGGGAGAATTTCCTAAAATCTGATATAAAATTTATGTATGTCCGTGCTAAAGGAGAATGGTTTTTCCTATTTCTGCATTTCATTTTTTCAACAAACATTCTCTAATGCGTACTTTGGACAAATTGCAATACATCAAATTTAGTGTTTTGGCGATATCTCAGTGTTTATGGACCGATTTTGATAATAGTTCCCCAAAGCACAGAGTGCTTTGGGGAACTATTTCCTACAATCTGATATATAATATATTATCCCATGTACACCAGAAGTATCCTTTTTCTCTTGTTATTTAAAAGTGTGTTTCAATCAAAAATTTTTGGTACTTTTTCGATATTTTCGGTGTTTATAAACCGATTTTAATGAAATTTAATAGCGTTCATTGCTCCTAAAAACTGATATATAACTTATGTAGGTCGATCCTCCAGGGGCTTCAGAAACTTGATTGCAACAGACAGACGGACATCGCTTAATCGATTCTCCTCCCGATTCTGAGTCGATCGGTATAATTTTTATGGGGTCTACGATCACTAATAAAAAAATTACAAACGGAATCACAAACTTATAATACCCTTTTACCTATTGGTGAAGGGTATAAAAACCAATTCTTCACCTTTCAGCTGGACAAATTTAATTTTAGCTTGACACTTGACAAGCACTGAAAAAGCTGGATAATCCAGTCGAATCTAGCCTGACTGGCAACCTATAATGGGAGCTAGGGTCGGTTGTGGACCGATTGTTACCAATTTTTAATGGGATCTTCGGCATTTTCACAGGTTAAATAAGTAATAAAGTCATCAATTTTTCTTAACCTTGACGAACGTCGTGGCGTCTTATTCTTCCTTTTCACTGTCACTTTCATGAGAATCACTTTCAGCTGGATGATATTCCTCATGATCTGAATTTTCATCCACCATTATTCTTATGGAATTTGGATTATAGTTCGGCTTATCCTAAAAAGGTGTAGATATACATAGATTTATTAGTATTATCTGCTTTCAAATAAAAAATTTCGTTTTCAAAAAATGATACATTGCGAATTATGTGTTTTTTTTTTGCATGTCTGGATCATATAGACGATAGGCTTTTAAAGTAGCGCAATACCCTACCATAATACATCTTTTTGACCTTGGATCCCACTTTTTTCTCAGCTCCATACATACACAACCAAGGTCCTGTTCATACGTTCAGCCTTTCCATTTTGCTGTGGACTGTAAGGTGCTGACGTTTGGTGTACTATACCGCTGTCGTCGCATATTTGTTTAATTTGTCTATTACAAAACTCCAAGCCGTTGTTAGATCGAAGAGTTTTTATGCGTGTGTGGTTTTACCTGTGTGGTTTTTAACTAAATTTTTAAATTCTTTTAATAACTTGGCGACCTTGGTTTTATTTCCCATCATGTAAATAAAAATCTTATTGGAGAAGTCATCAAGAAACAGAAGAAAGTAGGCTAGACCACACATCGATTTTTGTTCCATGGGACCACGTACATCCGTGTGAACGAGCTGCAGAATATCAGTAGTTTTTGTTTCTTAAGATATATACGACTTACGTGTTTGTTTACCGCAGTCAGCTCCCGACGACTTATTCAACAACTTTTTAATGTTTATATGAGCGGCGTGACCCAATCGCCTGTGCCACAATTCATCAAAAACCGCTATAAAATTTTCTGAGGTTATATTTAGTTTAACATACCTTTTTCTAAAAATACTTTTGAAAATACGTTGTTGTTTTTCTGCACAACACACTTATTTCCAGCGAACTTAATTTCAAACCCCTTTTTCGTAAGCTGGCTCACTGAAATCAAGTTGGCACAAATAAAACATCATTTATTGTTATATACTCAAATCTGATACTGCATCGTTGCTATATACGAATATTGCCGATGCAAACTACTTTAAGCGTGGTATTGTTGACCACTGTCACATAGTACTCTTTATCAAAATTTTGGAAATCTACGAAAACATCTTTGGAATTAACCATATGAGAGGTAGCACCAGAGTCTATCAACCAAATGTTTTCAGCATTATCAAATTTTGCAGCAAAACTTTCTGCAAACGTTTTTTCATAGCTGCCGCTTTTCTTTGGAACTTTACAATGTTTGGCAATGTGATCTTCTTTCTTACAGTTGTAACAAACTATTTTCTTATTTTTTACTGAATGATTCTTACATTTCAGCTGATGTTGAATAATTGTTATCGCTGTCGAAATCTTGCAATAATTTTGTCTTAATAGTATCTGCTGTAACTTTGATGTTGCTGCTTTCGATGGCTATTATCATTGATCTGAAATGGTCGGGCAAACCACTCAACAAGGCTCCCAATCCACTCATCATTAACTTTAAAACCTATTTGGTTTAATTTTGTATAGTATCAACAATTGTATCCACATACTCGCTTATATTGTTACAATTTACCAACTGTATTGTGGTTAGCTTTCTTAACAAACAGCATCTACGTGATATAGAAGACTTAACAGCTATTAAAGAAGAAGACGAAATTAACGTTTTGTTTGAAGACTGCTTAGAGGAGATGGCTACTTTTTCTACAGAGCAATTTCAGCAGATTCTTGCTGCAATGGGTGGTAACGTCAGAGGTGGATCGTTTACACGGTGTACTACTCGTTTTAGAGGACAGAGAGACCCAGCAGCTGTCGAAGAATTTTTGTCTGCAATAACAATCTACAAAGATATTGAAAAAATATCTGACGCCGATGGTTTGAAAGGAATGTCGTTGCTATTGGAAGACTATGCTGCATCATGGTGGATCGGTGTGAAGGACAGTGTACGAACATTTGAGCAGGCTGTAACGCTCATTCGGACCACATTTACGCCTCCTGTTCCTGATTGGCGCATATTTATGATTTTTTTTGAGACGAAACAACAACAGAATGAGCCCACGGATAGTTTTATTTGTAAGAAAAGACTTATCCTTTCTCAACTTAAACAACCACCAAGTGAGTCAATTCAATTAAATATGTTATACGGCCTACTCAACATAAAAATAAGAGACCGTGTTCATCGTGAATATGTAAAAACGTTCGAAGAGTTGATATCTGCCAGTCGTGAAGCAGAAATGTTTTTCTTTGAAGCACAGCCACCATCAACAATTACAAAAACCGAAAGCAAAGACGTCCCGAATACAAACCGCTGCAGTTTTGTCGTATGAGGGGACATACCATAGATACGTGCTACAAAAAGAAAAAACGTGACGAACAACAGAGTAAAAATTCATCTGCAAATCAACAATCCCAGGAGTCGACTTTTGTTAAAAAACCGAGTTTCTCCTGCTACGGATGTGGTGCACCTGGTGTATACAGGTCAAACTGTGCTGCATGTAATACGAATGGGAAAAATAGCCCACAGTATTTACAATTCAATGCAATTTTATCAACAGTAATCGGACATGCACTGCCGGCAACTCATGTGGAATTTTTCGGTGCTAAAGGTGAGGCAATATTTGACAGTGAAGCTAAAACCAGCATTGCCAGCCCAGAATTAAAGAAAATTCTTGCAGAAAATAAATGTATTTTTCAAGAGGTGCGTGCTGAAGTTACCCTAGCAGATGGTTCTGTTACTACAGGTAAGGACTATTTGCGACATAGTGATTGGAAACCGAATGCGGAAAATAAGACTACTATACCTCCCAAACGCTACAAAAAATCGAACTCTCATTGGAACCGATTTTCTAGAACAAGCTGGCATTGTGCTCAATATGGCTCAAAAATATTGGTATTTTGAAGACGAGCCCAAACGGAAATACGCATTTTCCAGTTCAACACTAACCAAGGTGTACTCACTAGAAATCGAGAAGGAAGCGTCCCCGTGTGCAAAAACAGTTAAGGAGATGTCCCCTTTTATTAAATTTATTGAAGGTAAGAGTATTTTATCGCCTTTACCTGGGACTCCAAAAACTAAAGTTCAAGAGCAGTCACCTTTACCAAAAACACCCACTTTTGTTAAAAGTAGTGACTCACCATATTGTCATTTACTGAGGGAGAAATTAGCTAAGGATTTTGTATCTATGGATGAACTTGATTTATTCTCATCACCATTGCGCTCATCTTGTGGTGAAGACTACTCTCCACAATATATCCAAGCCATCTTCAGAGAATCAAAGCCTAGTGAAGAGATGCCCAGTGATGCTCCAAAAATATACACTCCGCCAGAAAAAACTAGAAAAGTGCAACAAGTAGAAGATATGGATGACTATTTTACTCCTTTATTCTCATTGGACATTAAGATGTTAAAGGAATCTGATGGCGTTGGTCTTACTTATTCCCAAAAATTAGAACTGGATAAATTGTTGGTTCAAAATGAATCAATATTTGATGAACCTACCAGTGCCACACCTTATGCTATACACCGTATTCACACTGATGACCACGATCCGATAGCAATCCCCCCATATCGGTTGTCCAATGCCAAGAAAGTTTCTTTAAGGAGTGAAATCAACAAAATGCTCGACTCTGGTGTTATCATTGAATGCCAATCTCCATGGGCAGCTCCAGTCGTTATTGTTCCAAAAAAATCTGAAAAATTCATGTATGCATAGACTATAGAGAATTAAATGTAATTACCAAACCTGATCGTTATCCGTTACCAAGAGTGGACAATATTCTTCATGAAGCCAAAGTTACAAGCTATATGTCAACAATTGATCTTCAGTGTGGATACTGGCAAATCGGAGTTCATCCAGCTGATCAAGATAAAACCGCTTTTGTAACACCTTTTGGCATGTATAAATTTAAACGCATGCCATTTGGTTTGCGGAACGCTCCAGCTACATTCCAGAGATTGATTGACCGTTTGAAAGCTTCCTTAGGAGAAACTATATTGTTGGCATACCTAGATGACATAATTTCCTGCTCTCCAAGTTTTGAAAATAATTTGAAAGACTTGAAAAATATTTTCCAACGATTGAATGAATTTGGTCTTAAGGTTAATTTTAAGAAATGTCGTTTCGCGTGTAGTGAGGTAAAGTATTTGGGTCACCTGCTTACCCCGCAAGGAATTATGACAGACCCAGAGAAAGTGTCTGCACTACACAATCGAAAAAGCCCCACGAAATGTCAAAGAAGTATTGTCATTTTTACAAGCATGTTCTTGGTATCGCCGATTTATACCATCATTCGCAGATGTGTCTAAGCCTTTGTCAGCTCTATCGAAGAAAAATGCAGTATGGCGTTGGGACGTTGAACAACAACAATCCTTTGAAAAATTGAAGAAATTATTGACAACAGCACCCATATTGAGACAAGCTGTTGATTGTGAACCATTTATTCTGAAAACAGATGCCAGTGGTTATGCTCTAGGTGCAGTTTTACTCCAGGGGGAGGGCCAAGATGAACATCCTATTGAATACGCCAGCAGGCTTCTTTCGGACGCAGAACGTAATTATTCCACAATTGAGCGGGAAGTACTCGCAATTGTTTGGGCTGTCCAAAAGTACCGCGGCTATATTGAAGGAGCTCCTGTTAAACTGGTGACTGACCACCAGCCCTTGAAATGGTTGATGAAAATAAAAACACCAACAGGACGTTTAGCACGATGGTCTTTGCTGCTGCAACCATTTGATATTCAAATCGAATATAAACCAGGAAAAACTAATGTCGTAGCCGACACACTCTCATGGCCGCCCTGTGACGATGACCATGAGGATTCCAACCCTTGCCAAATCTGTTCATTTTCCATTGAGATGCCAAGAAAAAGTACCAGTGAATTAAGAAACAGTCAACTAAATGACCCTCAACTGAAGACAATTATTGAATGCCTTGAAAATAATACTGAGGACTTAGCTTATTGGTCAAAAAGAGGTTACATCATAAATGATGGCGTCCTATACTGTTACAACAATGATGATTCCGAAGATGCTCAGCTCGTAATACCTAGTGAAGAAAGGACAAACATACTTAAGTACTACCATAATGATGAAACTGCCGGTCACTATGGTATAGAAAGAACCACTTCCAAAATTACATCCCGATATTACTGGCCTGGCATACGAAAAGACATTGAAAAACATGTCAAAGAATGCTTGGAATGCCAAAGATACAAAGCCACAAATCTTAAGCCTGCAGGACTTTACCAAACAGTTTCTTGTAACCAGAGGTTTGAGGTGGTTGCCATTGATCTCTTTGGTCCATTGCCGGTTTCACCAAAAGGATTTCAATGGATATTTATTGTAGAAGACATTGCCAGCCGTTGGGTTGAACTTTTTCCCTTACAAGTAGCCACAGCCGATGCCTGCGCCAAAACATTAATCGATGAAGTATTTCTTCGATATGGGGTACCAAGAAAGGTCATCAGTGACAATGGGGTACAGTGTGTTTCTGCAGTTATGCAAAAAGTTATCTACTGTCTTAATATCGAACACATACTAACACCAGTCTTCCATCCCGAGGCCAATCCTGTCGAGCGAAAAAATAGAGACATGAAAACACAACTCTCAATATTAGTTGGAAATGATCATCAATCTTGGGATGATAAATTACCCAGCATTCGATTTGCAATGAACACAACACTATGCCAAAGTACAAAGTATACTTCAGCTTTTTTAACTTTTGGTCGTGAACTTCGTACACTTGATGACGTACAACATGATTTAAAAGCCATAATTCAGTCTGAAAATTTTTTATCAGAAATAACGCCATATTTACAACGAATGGTAAATACTTTCAAGGATGTTAAAGAAAACGTCCACAAACAACAAGATCTTAACAAACAAATTAGCAATAGCCAAAGACGAAATCAGCCTCCATTAGATATTCGATCCAAAGTGTTGGTTACAACACATGTCTTGAGTAACAGCAACAAAAAACTTTCATCAAAATTTGTTCCAAAGCGAGATGGTCCATATGTTATCATAGACAAGAAGGGGTCTACATCCTACGTAATAGCCCATGAAGACGACTTGAACATTCCACTTGGGACCTATCATGTCTCAGTCCTTACACCAGTGACCGGGTCAGCAAATCAATCCAAGCAACCAGTCAGAAAGATTCAAACTAGAGGTCGACCCAGAAAATAAAGGTTGATGCCTAATCGGGACGATTTCAGCATCAAAGGGGGAGACTGAAGCAGTTCATTATTATTATACCTACACTCAGGAAATTATTACAGTAACTGATTGTATGTTGTTTAGGAAATTTTCGGTTATGTTGTTTTCAAATGAATATTCATTTAAATTTATATGAAAATTGATTTTTAACATATTTATACATTTGTTTAAAAAACAACCTACAAAAAAATACTGAAAATCCGTAACATTTGAAAATATCAGTTGTTTAGTTTTTATAAATTTTTTCAATTATTGTATCAAAGATAATTCGTATTTGTTTAATTATTGGTTTTCCTTAAGTATCTTAGGTTTGCCGTCTATACAGGGTATGGCCTAAGCAAACAAAAAACTTTGTTTTGTCTGTTTGGTTTTTTGATGCCTTAAAGGATATAACCTTTTTATGGTTTCGTCTTTTATGTTACGTTAATTACAAAAACAAATGAAAACTGTCCGTTTTACGGAAATTTTACGTAGTTTTTAACCATTCAATTTCTTAAAAATAAATGAAAATTTCCGTTTTTTATACTAAAAATGTAGTTTAAATTTTTGTCAGTAATTTTTTTGAAAACAACTGAATATTCCGTTTTTAAAACTGAAAATGTAGTTTAAATATTTGTCAGTTAAATTTAAATGAAACATTTATTGAATTTGAATGAAAAATCAGTTGACCGGTTTTTAAATGAATATTCATTCATTTTAAATTACATTTTAAGTTAATTTTACTTACATAATATTTTGAGTGTACTTAATTTATCTTTTATATCATAATCATTTATTATCTATTATTATTCTTATTTTACACATACTATTCTTATTTCACACATATTATTTGAATTTAACATTTAATGCCTTTAATTTGAATTAACGGCCAATTATAAAATGCAACCCTGTAGTATTGATCAGTTAAAATTTTTAAATTCTATGGCAAGATTTTTAAAAAATTATTTTTTTTTTAAATTGCAATTTTTTTTAGATAATTCTTTAAATAATTAATGATAACTTAAAAACTACTAGTCCGATATTATTAAAATAAAATCAGAAAAATTAAAAAATTAAAAATTTTACATAACCTTTAATTCGTCTATATATCGCGTTTCAATCTGATCTATAGTATCGGAGTTATAATAAAAAACTTAAGAAAAAAATATATTTTTTACGTAAAAATGGCAAAAATTTTCGTTTTAAAAAAATCATGTAAAATCGAAATCGGCAAAAAACTTCCAGATTTATTATTTTATCACATAGCGACATATAATAGCAACAAAATGAGATATCGACCATAAAAATCGATTGATTTTTTTCGAATTTATTCACAATTTAGTGAATTCGCTCATTTACTCAAAATTTTAGTTTTTTGCTTGATGTACGCATTATAGCGGGTTTTCAAATGTATGAAAAAAATAAATTTTCCAATTTCAGGGGGTGCATGTCGGATTATTGTGCGATTTGGTGAGAAACTTCCACCCACAAAATTTTAGTCGAATTGGACAACGTTAACACAAATCTGAAAAATAGCGTTTAAATCGAAAAAAATTTACAAATTTTCAGTTTTTGCAAAATTAAAGCTATTTATTCCCCCTTTTGCAAAAAAGTGGATTCTAGTTCTTAGTGCAAAAGCAATGATTTTTCCAATAAGCTACATGCCTTTAAAATCGGTTAAACAGTTTTCGAGTTATTACAATTTTCACTGGCCATTACATGTCCTTGAAGACTTGCCGAAGACAATTTACAAAAACATTTTACTTAGTTTAAAATTTTTTATTTTTTTCTTTTTTAACTTACAATATACGTGTCAACAATAAAATATAAAATTTCGCTAAAATTGACGGATATCTTCCTATTACACAACACAACGAAATAAAAAAATTCGATGCTTTTGAAACAACTATACAATATCCAAGTACTGCCAAAGTGTTTTGGATTAATGAGAAATGTATGGCAAAACAAGTACGCGAAATACTGTTTTGGGCAAAACACGTATTTCTGTGGGACACGTGTTACTATAGAAATACAGTATTGAAGGCTGAGAGCTGGAATATTTGACGGCCCACAAATTCGAAAATTGGTCAAAGATACCGATTTTCTCAGTTCAATGTCAGAAATTGAGAAAAATGCATAGGATTCGTTTGTATGGGTTATTCAACATTTCTTAGGAAATAACAAGGATGATGATTATTTTGAGCACGTTAAAGAGATGTTAACTCACTTCCAAAATCTTGGATGCAACATGAGCATCAAGTTACATTACCTTCACAGTAACTTAGATCGTTTTCCTGAAAATCTAGGAGACTTAAGTGAGGAACAGGGCGAACGATTTCACCAAGATATTCGGACAATGGAGGAAAGATACCAAGGTCGCTGGAATGCACACATGATGGCAGATTTTTGCCAGAGTATTCAGAGCAACACTTCGTTATTCAATAATAGAAAATGTCATAAAAGAAAATTCCAAAGTTTGTAGTTTATAATATTTATTTCTTTCCTTATTTTATAAGTTGCAAATTATAGTAACTCGAAAACTGTTTAATCGATTTTAAAGATATGTAGCTTATTGGAAATCTCATTGTGTTAGCCCTAAGGACCAGGATCCACTTTTTTGCAAAAGGGGGAATAAATAGCTTTAATTTTGCAAAAACTGAAAATTTGACAATTTTTTTCGATGTAAACGCTATTTTTCAGATTTGGGGCCTATGCGCTACGTGTTAACGTTGTCCAATTCGACTAAAATTTTGTGGATAGAAGTTTCTCACCAAATCTCACAATAATCCGACATGCACCCCTTGAAATTGGAAAATTTATTTTTTTCATACATTTGAAAACCCGCTATAATGCGTATATAAAGCAAAAAACTAAAATTTTGTGTAAATGAGCGAATTCACTAAATTGTGAATAAATTCGAAAGAAAATCAATCAATTTTTATGGTCGATATCTTATTTTGTTGCTATTATATGTCGCTATGTGATGAAATAATAAATCTGGAAGTTTTTTGCCGTTTTCGATTTTTCATGATTTTTTTTTAAACAAAAATTTTTGCCATTTTTTCGTAAAAAATATATTTTTTTCTTAAGTTTTTTATTATAACTCCGATACTATTGATCCGATTGAAACACGATATACAGACGAATTAAAGGCTATGTAAATCTTATTTTTCTTATTTTAATAATATCGGACTAGTAGTTTTTGAGTTATCATTAATTATTTGAAGAAACGTCTAAAAAAAATTGCAATTTTAAAAAAAATTAAAAAAAAAATCTTGCCATAGAATTTAAAAATTTTACCATTTTTGTATTAAGGTAGCCACGATACATCAAATGTATATAGTGGTTACTCGAGCACATTTTTGCTGTTGACCTGTGTAATGCAATTCATTGTTCTTTATACCCAAATACCTTAAAACTACACAAAATTGTACCAATCCCAAGACATAAATTCCAATTTAGTTGAGAATTTTAGACCTGTAGCTCTATTATCTGTGTTTGACAAGATTTTTGAAAAGATAATATACTCGCAGCTCTCAACGTACATAGCCACAGAAGATATAATGTATAAAAATCAGTACGGATTTCAAAAAGGTTCTGGAACTGAAGAAGCTATATTACATGTAATAAACTGTATATGTGATAGCTTAGATCGAGGTTTTTCTGGATTTGCGGGTGTTTTCTATGATTTTTCCAAAGCTTTTGATTTGGTTGATCATAGCATTATGTGCCAAAAGCTTTCTTTTTATGGTATAAGGGATGCGTTTTTTTTTTAATTATCTAGAAAATCGAAAACAGTTTGTACAAAATATTGAATTTATACAAAAATTACGTTTGCGAAAAAAAATCTCATTATCTTCAGATTTATGAGCCTTTTTTTATTGGTTTTCGTCTCATTTAGTGCGTTTTGGACCGATTTGGTACAGTGATTTAAGTTTACATAAGGAGTATTTGTTTTAAATTTCATGAAAAAATATTGATACTTGTGGCCAATATGTCAATTCCGGGAAGTGGGACCTATGGGAGGTACCATAAATAATGGACCGATTTTGACCGATTTCAATAGCAATGGTTCCATTATCAAAAAAATGATCTCTACCAAATTTCGTCAAGTTATCTTCAGAATTGCGACCTGTAGTTTGATTACAAGGTTTACATGGGGGTCCAGCCAGCCGGCAAGCCAGCTGTCCAGCCAGCCGGCAAGCCAGCTGTCCAGCCAGCCAGCCAGACGGACGGACGGACGGACATCGCTAAATCGACTCAGAAAGTGATTCTAAGCCTATTGGTATACTAAAAGGTGGGTCTAAGACAAATATTTCTATGCGTTACATACATCAGCACAAACTTATAATACCCTTTCCACCTATGGTGGTGAAGGGTATAAAAACTTAAAAAACCAAAATATTTTAAACATAGCAAATGATTTTACAGAAAACTTCAATAGAAATGTGCAAAAAATACTTCACAACTGCATATGTGAAAACTACAATACTGAACTCGATGTTCCTATCTTATGCAAATGAGCAAGAAGTTTACAATATTTTAATAAATTTAAATACTAAAAAAGTACAGGTATAGATGGAATTCGATCTAAGGATTTAAAAAATAATGCATCACAACTTAATCCTGCTATAACATCATTTATAAACAGATCTATCAACGAATCTTCTATACCCAACATATTAAAAACATCCATTATACGCCCAACTTACAAAAGCGGTGCAAAAATTATTGCAACAATTATAGACCGATATCTATACTGTAGGTAATAGAAAAGGTTCTGGAAGAAATAATAGTGAGGAGATTAAACAATTTTTTAACAAAATACAAAATAATAAACCCTAGCCAATATGGTTTCCAAAAGGGAAAAAATATCAACAAACTTCTTGGAAATTTTTCTAACTACATAAATAAATGCCTTAGCGAAGACATCCATTGCTTAGCCTTATTTATTGATTTCAGCAAAGCATTTGATACACTTTCTCACGCAAATCTATTGGACGTTCTTGAAAGAAATGAAATAAGAGGAAACTATCTTAACTGGTTTAAGAACTATTTAGCGTTAAGAGCGTACCATGTTAAAATCAAAGACGTGTTAAGTAAACTCCCTCAAATTTTGGTGTACCTCAAGGTTAAAAACTCGGTCCTGTGCTTTATATTTTATATGCAAACTAGCTGCTCAGGATCCTAAACGACAGCTCATCATTTGCGTATGCAGATGACACAGCAATTGTAGTTGCTAACAAAAACGTTCAAGCTGCAACTATCACCATGCAAAATGAGCTCAATAAAGTTTCAAAATGGTGTCATGATAACGGGTTGATAATTAATGCTTCGAAAATAAAGGTAATGCATCTTAAATCACCACATATGCCCAATTTTCAAATCAATTTAAAATTCCATGACACTGTCTTCACAACGTTAAAAATGCAATCAACGTACATTTATGCTCTACAACTATAGAAATGGTGACATCGTATAAGTATCTTGGAGTACACGTAGATCATAATTTAAAATGACTTATGCATATTCAATATCTTCAAAAAAACTAAGAAGTTCAACGTATAGTCTTTTTCACCTCAGCAACTGTGCAACGTATCCTGTTCTCAGACAAGCGTATTTTTCTCTTGTTGAGTCCTACCTACGACATGGCATTACAGCATGGGGTAGTTCAAACTACTGTAAAAACCTGCAAAGCACTCAAAATCAAATAGTTAAAATTTTAATGAAAAACTATAATTATGGCAGCCACAATGCAAACAACAACACAACCATCGCAAACAACAGCAACTTTAGCTCCAACAACATAAGTACCAGCGTCAACACAAATTTTACAAACCCAAACAATACATCAGATGTTAATTATCACTTTTACATACATCAAAACAGTATCACACCTGTAAGTAACAACAACAGTAGAATTGTCAACGATTCGCAACAACAACACCAGAATCATAAACAACATCAATGAAAACAACTTACAACAAAACAACATATTAAACAACAACATTGCATCTAATTTGCGTATACTAAATGTCAACAGAATCTACAAAATCACGCTATTGACTGAATTTTTCAATGATGGCAGATTCCTTTAATTACTAGATCATCCATACAACACAGAAGTCGGGCTGAAGGAAGATACAAAGTTGAACGCCACCAAAATAATTATGGAAAGAATGTTTTAACAGTTATGCTACCAAACATTTTTAACAAACTTCCAACATCAATAAATCAGATTGATAATCCGTATAAGAGGAACAAATATTTAAAATCTCACTTTATACTTTCACAATGATATAATGTATCTTACTATTTTATTATTATATTTATTATTATTTATAATTATTACCTTTTCAATTGATCTCAACCTCCTGTAGACAAGCCAAAGGCTTCGCGGTATTAGAATTAAGATGAAATGTTTATAATATAAAAACTTTCAATAAAATTGAATTAAATTAAAATGAAAAAAAAAAAACAAATAAATAATAGCAGGAGTTCTTTTGAATCCGTTGAGTGTGGCGTACCACAAGGAAGCGTTTTGTGTACATTGCTTTTTAAACTGTATATAAATGAAATTAGCAATTTTGTTTGAACCCGTTTTTACATTACTTATATAGTGTAGTATCGCATTTAATTACTAAAACGGAGCCGGCTCTTAAAAGACGGACATAACTAAAAAATTTTATAAAAATAAATATAGAATTTAAATAATTTGTTTAATTTCACGGTTTTTTACTTGATAATTTGTTATTAAATAAATAAAATTATAATTCAAAAAATTCTGTGAGTGCTTTCGTAAAAACAAGGGTGAAATAAAAAAAAGTAAAAAATATTGTTGGAATTTTTTGTTTTTCTTTGCTTCTTTTTTTATTAGTAGCATACACCCTACGGTCGGTCTGTTTGACTTGTATATCGTTTGTGACAAGTAAATTCAAGTAAATTTTTAAATTAATTAAATAAATTAAATTTTCTTTAAACAAATATTTATAATTTGTAAAAATTTTAATTTTTAAAATTTTTTGGGAATTTTTATATAAGTTTTATATATAAACAAATTTAATAATTTTTGAATTAGTTCGCGACCAATAGAGCTTGTTAAAATATTTTGGGAAATTATTTGAAATAAATTAAAGAAAAATGCCTTCCACGCCCTTTGAAAATTTTATTCGTACTTCGGATTCTTTAATCCAATTTAATGACTTCGTCAATAATTTAAAAAAAGAAGACCAAAGCATTTATAAGTTTCAAGGTCATTTCAACCATTTAAACCATTTATGGGAAAAAGTTTTAAGAACAAATGACGAATGTATGGAATTTTTAAATAGTGCGGAAAATCCAAATAAGAGGGATATTGGGGCTGCAATAAAAAAGTATAATTCGGCTTATACTTCACAAATTGAGTGTTTCGCGAACTTGCAAAGCCATATAGAAAAACTTAAAGAAGTTAAAAAGCTAAGTGATTCTCCGGCATCTTCAGTAACCGTCCATAACACAGGCCATAATTTAGTGTTGCCACCTTGCGATGTGGATACTTTTGAGGGTAATTACTTATCCTGGCCTGGGTTTAGAGATTTATTTACTGCACTCTATGTAAATAGTTCACGGTTAACCAACATTGAAAGGCTTTGTCACCTTTTGAGGAAAACCAATGGGGAAGCCAAAGAAATCGTAGAAAAATTTCCGCTTTCCGATGAAAGTTTTGATTTGGCTTGGAAAAGTCTTCGGAAGACTTATGAAAACCCTCGAATGTTGGTTAACAACCAGCTCAAATCACTGTTTAAGCTTCTAGTACTTGATAAAGAAACTGGTGTAGGGCTCAAAAATTTGCAAAGAGGAATAAATACTTGCCTTTCTGCATTATCAATTTATAAAGTGCAGACCGAATACTGGGATCCAATTATAGTCTTTATGTGCGTTCAACGTCTTCCAGACTCTACAGTTACCTTATGGGAGCAGAGCATAAAAGACAAGTTCGTCTTATCTGCCTGGAAAGACATGGATGCATTCTTGACGGAAAGGATCCAAACTTTAGAATGTCTTCGTGATGTTAGGGAACCACTTAATCTGAAAAAAGCTACTAGTCAAAAAGTGAATGCGCACTACGCGACTTCGTCTTCCAACAATAATAATTGTGTAATGTGTAAAAACCAAAACCATTTTCTACGGGATTGTAAACGCTTCAAAAACCTTTTCAGTTGCTGATCGTTTTTCGACGGTAAAAAAGTTTCACTGTTGTGTCAATTGTTTGTCACGTACACATGAAGCAAAAAGTTGCAATAGTCAACATAGTTGTGCTACATGTGGAAAGAGGCATCATACTATGTTGCATAGAAATTTGCCGGCATCAGAAAATTCTTCTAATGCCTCGAGTGCTACCACTCAAAATAACATAGCTCAAAATAATACAAATCAAAATCTTCAGAATCAAACTGCAAATCCTAATGTTAGAGCCTTTGTTCCTGGATTGCCTAGTACTTCTACAGGTATCCAATCATCGACTTCGATAAATCGGCAGACATATCATGTGTCTCAAAATCGGAGTGTTCTCTTAGGGACAGCAATGGTGACTATACGTCACCAGGGTACTACGTACCCAGCTAGGGCTCTTATTGACCCAGCTTCGGAAAGCTCATTTATTTCTGAACGGGTTCAGAATCGGTTGAAAATAGCTGCGCATTTTACGAATGCCACCATTTCTGGTGTAAATGAAACCGTTTCTGCTTTAACTCGAAAAATTTTTTCGGTTGAAATAGGCTCTCCCTTGGACTCAAATATAGTTTTGAGAACTCTGTTTCTTGTATTACCAAAAATTTCTGGTAACTTACCTTCGTTCATTGTTGATAATCGAAAGAAGGAGAATTTGCCAAGTTTACATTTGGCAGATTCTAACAATTATGAAAGTAGACCAGTCGATTTACTGTTAGGTGCGGATTTATATCCACAAATAATGTTAGGAGAAATTCAACGTAATGTGCTAGGAACTTTGTTGGCCCAGAATACAATCTTCGGTTGGATTCCCAGCGGTCCCGTTTCACAACCTTCGGTGCACGTGTATTCTATACGCGTTGAATTTTCTGAAGAAGACAATTAAAATCAAAGCTTACTTCGCTTCTGGGAATTGGAGGAAACGCCAAAAAGAAAATCTATTTCTATTGTCGATCGCAGATGTGAGGAGAACTACCGGAAAACTGCTCGTCGTGGATCTGATGGACGGTATATTGTAACCCTTCCTTTTAAACCGGAGTATCCCGAACATATTTCTTTAGGCTTGTCGCGAAATAATGTTCGAGCTCAATTTCTACGAATTGAGACCTCACTTCTGAGGAAGCCTACAATAAAGAAGATGTACGATGACGTTGTCAGGGAATATCTGGAGTTGGAACATATGAAGGCAGTTGAGGACAATGCGGAACGAATTCTGTCTTGCTACTTACCACATCACCCGGTAATAAAATTGGACAGGAAGACAACAAAATTAAGAGTAGTTTTTAACGCATCGAATAAAACTTCTAGCGGTTTTAGTTTAAATGATTGTCTTGATGTAGGACCTACACGGCAAGCGGATTTAGTTCTTCTGATATTACGCTGGAGATTTTATAGGTTTGTTTTCAACTGTGATATAACACAAATGTATAGGCAGATCAGACTTGATCAAGCTCATACTCCATTTCAACGAATCTTATTTCGTGACTCTCCTTCGGAGGAAATTAAAGTTACAAACTGTAACTTTTGGAGTTAATTGCGCTCCATATCTAGCCATTCGTACCTTGTTGCAACTGGCTGATGACTGTGAACATGAGTATCCCCTCGCATCACAAATCCTTCGGAGATGTATGTACGTTGACGACGTTTTGAGCGGAACTCATGATATATCAACTGCTCTGGTCGCTCGTGATCAAATTATAGCAGCTTTGTCTTCAGCTGGCTTTGAACTTCGAAAATGGACTTCTAATGATAAGTCCATTCTAGAGGGCTTACCTCTCAATCATTTAGTTGATGAGAAGCTTTTAACTTTTGTCGAGTTTAGCAGTTCGAAAACATTAGGACTTCAGTGGAACGCTCAATTGGACGTGTTCTATTTTAAAGTTGATCCAATTGCACATCGCGCTAAATATACTAAACGGGAAGTGCTTTCATTTATTGCAAAGTTATTTGATCCTGTTGGCTGGCTTAGTCCAGTAATAGTCATAGCCAAGATGATTTTGCAAAAAATTTGGAAAGACCAAATCGAATGGGAAGATTCTCTCAAGCCTTCTACGATGGCTGAATGGGATAAATTTGTTTCTTCATATCATGAATTGAATTCTATTCAAATTCCTAGATGGGTTCGTTATGTACCTGAGTCTACGGTTGAAATTCATGTCTTTTCAGATGCCTCGGAAAAGGCATACGCGGGGGCCGTATATATTCGTATACAAACTCCAAACAACGAAATTTTTACCAATTTGCTTACTAGCAAAACAAAAGTGGCGCCAATTAAATCAGTCTCTTTACCGCGTCTTGAATTGTGTGGTGCTGTCTTAGCTGCCGAGCTCTTATCAAGCGTGTTAAGAGAAATCGATGTAACCCTGAGCCAAGTATTTTGTTGGACCGATTCTACAATCGTCCTTGCTTGGTTAAGAAAAGATCCTTGTTCTTGGACCACATTTGTGGCCAATAGGGCTTACCGACTATTTCTTGCCGGGTGCAAGAAATAGTCGGTAAGCATAATTGGAATCACGTCAAATCAGAGGATAATCCCGCTGACTTGGGAAGCAGAGGTGTTCTCCCTTCCGATTTGGAACAAAGTCAACTTTGGTGGCACGGTCCACAATGGCTTAAACAAGACAAATCATCTTGGCATTCGCAAAATCTGTCTTCGCTTGACACAGAAATTGAACTTCGTTCTGTGAAAACACATGCTTCATTCTTTACAGATTATAAAGATGTATTAGAGCGATTTTCCACTCTGGATAGAGCATTACGGGTTATATCATATATGTTTAGATTTTATCGCAATACACATCCAGCCCACAAAGGTCACCACAGATATACGTCTGATGTGATTGGTGACGACGAGGTTAAGTTTGTTAAAACCCGATTGGCTATTATGGCTCAAAAGGTTCATTTTCAAGACGAATACAAATGTCTTCTTGATAAGACTCCTCTTCCTCCGAAGAGTTCTCTTTTAAGCTTAAGTCCATTTTTGGATAACGAGGGTGTTATGCGTCTTAACGGTCGCCTTGTTAAATCTCCTTCACTGGTTTACACCGAAAGGCATAAAATTCTGTTGCCTTATTCGTGTCGCTTTTCACATCTTCTAGCAAGCTTTGTTCATGTCATTTCAATGCATGGGGGAAATCAATTAATGTTGAGAATTTTACGTATAGAATACTGGATTCCTCGAGTAAAAACTTGGGTAAGATCGGTCGTACATCGTTGCAAACGTTGTATATTGGAACCAAAACGCTCTTGTAGTCAAATTATGGCTGCTTTGCCACCAGAGCGGACTACCTTGAACCGCCCATTTACCACTACAGGTGTCGACTTCGCCGGCCCTTTCGATATGAGAAACTGTAGTAGTAGATCAAATCAGGTACTAAAAGCATATGTCTGTATTTTCGTATGTTTTTCAACGAGGGCTATTCATTTGGAAGTAACTTCGGATTTATCAACCGATAGATTCTTGGCTGCTTTCAATCGTTTCATTGCAAGACGAGGATGCCCTAAGACTATGTTTTCAGACAATGGCACTAATTTTGTTGGCGCTTCAAGAGAAATCGAAAGAGATTTCCGAACATTTTTAGCCGAAAGTCGGGCTAGAGCATGTTCTACTTATGGACTTCAAGGCCTCTCGTGGCGTTTTATACCTGCTGGCGCTCCCCATATGGAAGAGCTTTGGGAAGCAGGTGTTCGAAGTTTTAAACTTCATTTTCGAGAACTCTCAACTATATTATCGAGAATTGAAGCGTGTCTTAATTCGAGACCTCTTTGCCCCATGAGCGAAAATCCCAACGAGCCAGTAGCGCTGACTCCGGGTCATTTTTTAATTGGATCGCCTATATTGACTCCACCGGAACCAACAATATATGACTCACATCTAAGTGTTGTGAACAGATATATCTGTCGCCGATGGAAAGAGGAATATTTATCCGAACTCCATAAGCGATACAAATGGAAATATCCACAACGCGATGTAGCTGTTGATGACTTAGTAGTCATTCGCAATGAACAGCTTTCTCCCCCTTCGTGGAGACTAGGTAGGGTAATAAAAACATATCCGGGTAGCGATACTCACGTGCGCGTCGCGGACATTAAGTGAATGTGATATATAGTTAAATCCAAGTATATTAATATTTAATATTTCTTAGCGTCATGGAGTCCTTACGTTTATTATTCAATAACGATGGTTTGGAGGATTATGATGATGATATGTTAGTGGATGAGTCCGAAATTGCAACAAAATCGGTTTCCGCAACTGAATCGGTAGCTGTTGCAGAAGAAAAAGTAGATGAAGCCTCCCCTATGGTCGTAGAACCCCCTCCAGCTGCTATAACATCATTTTCCTCTTCCAACGTACTTGCTCAAGCAGAAGGCAACGCTGAAACATCATCACTCCAGGCGTCACTAGTTCCGGTCGTGGGAAATACTTCCCCGTCCGGGGTACCGGCTCCTATAGTCGTAAACCCCGAATCAAATGCTCCGACTTCGTTACAAGCCAAGGAAGCCTCGGGTTCGAAACCAAAACCGTCCCCTGTCAATTGTCGGATTTGTAACAAATTGCATCCATTATACGGGTGTCCTTCATTTAGAAAGTTGTCGTTGGAAAAACGCATACGGCAAGTCGTGTTGCATCGGTATTGTTCGCGGTGCTTTTCACCACATCATCACGTTAATGTTTGTCCGAGTGAAAAAGTGAGTAAGCACTGTAAAGGTAAACACCACAGCCTTTTACACACACACAAACGATCCGCTCCGACCAATTTTCATAATACGAAACCGAAAGAGACAACCCAATCTCCGGCTCTTTATTTGCCTATAAGGCATATGGTAACATTTTCCCCTACTGCTAGAATTCTTCTTAAGACCCCTTAGCAAACCATACCGATTCGGGCAGTAATCGACCTGTGTTGCGCTCGCAGTTATGTTTGCAAAGAGCTGGTCCAAACAATAAAGTTACCCACAATGCCATTCGGAACGGACCTGATGTCGCGAATCCAAATTCGGTCGATACACCACCCTAAAGAAACATTGGAGTGTACAGTAAAGGTCACCAAAATGAACAAAATAAAAACTCCGTTGGTTTCGGTCGCCGAGTCTATCAAACAATCCTTTTTAGGACTACAACTCGCGGATCCGAATTTTAACGTGTCCGCGAATGTTGCATTAGTTCTCGGTCCGGAATTAGCACCGCAAATTTTAAAGGGAAATCTTATATCGAACTCGGGACTGCCAGTGGCTCAATACACCATGTTTGGTAGGATCATTTCTGGCCCATCACCGTTTTAAATAAATTATTTATTTAATTTTTATTTGATTTTTATTTATTATTTTTTATATTAATTATTTTTAAATTAAAGTTTTCTTCTATAGAAAATGTTCATGTGAAAATAAATAAAAGAACAATCAATTTTGAGTTTTAATAAAATATATAATTTTTATTTAATAAAGTTTTACCTTTGATATTTGTGTCTGTCACGTACAAAATTCCAAGATTTTATGATATAAAAAGAAAAATGGCAGCACAACACTAATGAACTAATTGATCCTGTTACTCGTTAGAGTTTAGAAATTTCCCACCCAAGGGTGTAAATTAGGGAGCTAATAAACTTTAACGAAGTAGACAAGGAGTTGTACATACACTTAAAGAAATCTTAACTTAAACATTGCCGCCCACCTTGCAACAACAAGGTTTGTTACAACAATTCAATATTTAAATATACAAAATAAAAGGTAAATCTATATTAATTAATTACACTGTGATCCAAATGTAAAGAAAAAAAAATGCAGGGGTTCTCACATACCAATTCTGTTTTGGGGGAGTCCATAGAGTACGAAAGTAGTAACAATTTCTTTCGGTCACTTCGTTAAGTATATTTTTTAACAGCAAATATAGCTTAAAATCTCTATTCACGAAAATTTAAGTAAAAAAAATCGTAACTTTTTATTTTTAAAACTACTTAAATTTTTCGCGGACATTAAGTGAATGTGATATATAGTTAAATCCAAGTATATTAATATTTAATATTTCTTAGCGTCATGGAGTCCTTACGTTTATTATTCAATAACGATGGTTTGGAGGATTATGATGATGATATGTTAGTGGATGAGTCCGAAATTGCAACAAAATCGGTTTCCGCAACTGAATCGGTAGCTGTTGCAGAAGAAAAAGTAGATGAAGCCTCCCCTATGGTCGTAGAACCCCCTCCAGCTGCTATAACATCATTTTCCTCTTCCAACGTACTTGCTCAAGCAGAAGGCAACGCTGAAACATCATCACTCCAGGCGTCACTAGTTCCGGTCGTGGGAAATACTTCCCCGTCCGGGGTACCGGCTCCTATAGTCGTAAACCCCGAATCAAATGCTCCGACTTCGTTACAAGCCAAGGAAGCCTCGGGTTCGAAACCAAAACCGTCCCCTGTCAATTGTCGGATTTGTAACAAATTGCATCCATTATACGGGTGTCCTTCATTTAGAAAGTTGTCGTTGGAAAAACGCATACGGCAAGTCGTGTTGCATCGGTATTGTTCGCGGTGCTTTTCACCACATCATCACGTTAATGTTTGTCCGAGTGAAAAAGTGAGTAAGCACTGTAAAGGTAAACACCACAGCCTTTTACACACACACAAACGATCCGCTCCGACCAATTTTCATAATACGAAACCGAAAGAGACAACCCAATCTCCGGCTCTTTATTTGCCTATAAGGCATATGGTAACATTTTCCCCTACTGCTAGAATTCTTCTTAAGACCCCTTAGCAAACCATACCGATTCGGGCAGTAATCGACCTGTGTTGCGCTCGCAGTTATGTTTGCAAAGAGCTGGTCCAAACAATAAAGTTACCCACAATGCCATTCGGAACGGACCTGATGTCGCGAATCCAAATTCGGTCGATACACCACCCTAAAGAAACATTGGAGTGTACAGTAAAGGTCACCAAAATGAACAAAATAAAAACTCCGTTGGTTTCGGTCGCCGAGTCTATCAAACAATCCTTTTTAGGACTACAACTCGCGGATCCGAATTTTAACGTGTCCGCGAATGTTGCATTAGTTCTCGGTCCGGAATTAGCACCGCAAATTTTAAAGGGAAATCTTATATCGAACTCGGGACTGCCAGTGGCTCAATACACCATGTTTGGTAGGATCATTTCTGGCCCATCACCGTTTTAAATAAATTATTTATTTAATTTTTATTTGATTTTTATTTATTATTTTTTATATTAATTATTTTTAAATTAAAGTTTTCTTCTATAGAAAATGTTCATGTGAAAATAAATAAAAGAACAATCAATTTTGAGTTTTAATAAAATATATAATTTTTATTTAATAAAGTTTTACCTTTGATATTTGTGTCTGTCACGTACAAAATTCCAAGATTTTATGATATAAAAAGAAAAATGGCAGCACAACACTAATGAACTAATTGATCCTGTTACTCGTTAGAGTTTAGAAATTTCCCACCCAAGGGTGTAAATTAGGGAGCTAATAAACTTTAACGAAGTAGACAAGGAGTTGTACATACACTTAAAGAAATCTTAACTTAAACATTGCCGCCCACCTTGCAACAACAAGGTTTGTTACAACAATTCAATATTTAAATATACAAAATAAAAGGTAAATCTATATTAATTAATTACACTGTGATCCAAATGTAAAGAAAAAAAAAAATGCAGGGGTTCTCACATACCAATTCTGTTTTGGGGGAGTCCATAGAGTACGAAAGTAGTAACAATTTCTTTCGGTCACTTCGTTAAGTATATTTTTTAACAGCAAATATAGCTTAAAATCTCTATTCACGAAAATTTAAGTAAAAAAAATCGTAACTTTTTATTTTTAAAACTACTTAAATTTTTTTTTCTACATTTTGAAGGATACATGCCTTGCCTCACTAAAAAAAATGTCCTTTTAAAAATCAGCCAAGAAATGGCAATTTTATTGGCATTTATATTACAAACAAAAATAACTTTTTTATCAATTTTCATTTTCTGTCTGTCTGTTTATTTTTGTGTGACAGTAAATATATTTTTTTTATTTCGTTAAAAACCTCATTAAATAGGCTTTCCAAAATGGTTAAGAACAAGCAAATTTAAAGAAAAACGAACCGAAAATTTTTAGTTTTTTGATATGCAAATTTTATTTTTTTGTTTTTTCTTAGAAATGCTTGCGTTTCACCTGCTTATTATAATTTTCTGTGCTCGTATCACGCTTAATGGACCAACAGTAGTTAGAAAGCATACTTATTTTGTTTTTTCCGACATGCTGTTCTATTTTAAAAATTTCTTGGTGAAATCTCTCACCTTGTTCGTCGCTCATTTGTCCTAAATTATTAGTTTTTTTTTTTATATACATTTCATTTTATTTTATTAATTTTTTTCAAAAAAAAAAACAAAGTGGTCATACGACCGGACCAATATGGCGGTCAGGGTTAAGTTTAATGGTCATACGACCCGACCAATATGGCGGTCAATTTAAAGTTGAGCGGTCATACGACCCGACCAATATAGCGGTCAATTTAAAGTTGAGCGGTCATACGACCCGACCAATATAGCGGTCAATTTAAAGTTGAGTGGTCATACGACCCGACCAATATAGCGGTCAATTTAAAGCTAAATCGACGAATGGTCATACGACCGGACCAATATTGTGGTCTAAGTTTTCTATAGAAGAAAACTTTAATTTAAAAATAATTAATATAAAAAATAGTAAATAAAAATCAAATAAAAATTAAATAAATAATTTATTTAAAACGGTGATGGGCCAGAAATGATCCTACCAAACATGGTGTATTGAGCCACTGGCAGTCCCGAGTTCGATATAAGATTTCCCTTTAAAATTTGCGGTGCTAATTCCGGACCGAGAACTAATGCAACATTCGCGGACACGTTAAAATTCGGATCCGCGAGTTGTAGTCCTAAAAAGGATTGTTTGATAGACTCGGCGACCGAAACCAACGGAGTTTTTATTTTGTTCATTTTGGTGACCTTTACTGTACACTCCAATGTTTCTTTAGGGTCGTGTATCGACCGAATTTGGATTCGCGACATCAGGTCCGTTCCGAATGGCATTGTGGGTAACTTTATTGTTTGGACCAGCTCTTTGTAAACATAACTGCGAGCGCAACACAGGTCGATTACTGCCCGAATCGGTATGGTTTGCTGAGGGGTCTTAAGAAGAATTCTAGCAGTAGGGGAAAATGTTACCATATGCCTTATAGGCAAATAAAGAGCCGGAGATTGGGTTGCCTCTTTCGGTTTCGTATTATGAAAATTGGTCGGAGCGGATCGTTTGTGTGTGTGTAAAAGGCTGTGGTGTTTACCTTTACAGTGCTTACTCACTTTTTCACTCGGACAATAAAGAAGATGTACGATGACGTTGTCAGGGAATATCTGGAGTTGGAACATATGAAGGCAGTTGAGGACAATGCGGAACGAATTCTGTCTTGCTACTTACCACATCACCCGGTAATAAAATTGGACAGGAAGACAACAAAATTAAGAGTAGTTTTTAACACATCGAATAAAACTTCTAGCGGTTTTAGTTTAAATGATTGTCTTGATGTAGGACCTACACTGCAAGCGGATTTAGTTCTTCTGATATTACGCTGGAGATTTTATAGGTTTGTTTTCAACTGTGATATAACACAAATGTATAGGCAGATCAGACTTGATCAAGCTCATACTCCATTTCAACGAATCTTATTTCGTGACTCTCCTTCGGAGGAAATTAAAGTTACAAACTGTAACTTTTGGAGTTAATTGCGCTCCATATCTAGCCATTCGTACCTTGTTGCAACTGGCTGATGACTGTGAACATGAGTATCCCCTCGCATCACAAATCCTTCGGAGATGTATGTACGTTGACGACATGGAAAAGGGTGGGCTGGCCAAGCAGCAAAATATCAGCTGCCAACCAGAAAATAGTATGTTGCAATGTCCAGGGACACGCACATTCCCTAAGGCTCGTAGAGTAGGAACTGGAAATTGACATTTGGTTTCAACTTCTTTTTCATTAACGACTTATGGATTGCTGATTTCATGAACCTCACGCCCTTTACCGGCTTAGCCAGACAAATGTCTCATGCCAAGCGTTGCAAGTCAGTCATCCAGCGAGTCCGTCTCAAGAGTCGTTGACAAGCATATGGCCTCAACCATTATTTTATATCGGAATTTTAAAGATTTTGTGTGGAGTATAAGATCTTTAATACATTTAGCGACTGATTATTGAGTATTTTGTTATTTAACATTAGGAGCCAGTATCAAACTGTAGGTCTCTTTCAATTAGTCGAAAAATAAAATCTAGTACATGTCCTTGACTGAAAGAAGTCCTATTCCTCTAAGTAAAGTTTTTGGACTGAGATCCACAAAATTGCTCCTAGTGGGTGTTTTCATGTCATGTTTTCAAAGTCTATCGAGTCCTTCCCTAAACTCTTAGGAACACAAGCTGTAAATATTATCTAAAACGGCTCAGCAGTTTGACCGTAATTCGTTATTCAGTAACACACACGAAATATTTTTTTAATTTAATAATATATATATATATATATATATATATATATATATATATATATATATATATATATATATATATATATATATATATATATATATATATATATATATAATTATAATTGAGATCTTATGTGTTTTAGCATCTACAAAGCTACAAACTACAAATTATTGGACTAAATATTCAAAATATAAGTTATTTTAAGCCTTATTTACGTTTTTTTTTTTTCAAACTACACATTTTAGTTTACAAATTTCCATAAAATTATCTACGAGTGTGGCAACAATCTGTGTAATATTGACAAAATATACAAACTTCAAAGATATTCTTTATAGTCAAGAATTTTGAAGAGGCATTTCCTTTAGTATTTATTTAATGGCCTACATTAAAAAAAATTGAAAATATTAAAAATTGTGTTTTTATTAAGTACACCTTTTTGGTGTTTACCATATATTTGTAACTCCAAGTAAACGTGCAAACATATGTAGGCAAAATACTACTTTTTGCAATACTGAAAAAGGTTTGCTTTAAAGTTCACAATACCTGTGAAGAAAAATAACTTTTTTAGTAAATTTTTTTTCAGGGTTGCAAAAAGTAGTATTTTATTTACATTTGTTCGCATGTGTACTAGGAATTTCATATATATTGTAAGCAACAAAAAATTACAAAAAGGGTACATTTCTGTACTTAATAAAAGCATAATTTATAAAATTTTATAATTTTTTTTAACACCTCAAAAACCAAATTTAATTAAAATTACTAAAAAATTAAAGACATTATGGAGTTCCCTCACAGCAAACTTTTTAAAAATTTCATATGGAAAAAATGTAATTTGTTAAGCGTTATTTTTGAAACTAGTTTTAAATAGAGGACAGTCATGGGAATAAGAAAATATGACTGTCATTTTTCAAAAAACCGAAGAATAAGAGGTACCCCCTAGCAAACTTTTTATAGACCAATATGAGGGAAATTTTAATCTTGAATAAAATCTTAACCCTTCCTTGAGCGTTATTTTTGAAACTAATTTTGAATAGAGGACAGTCATAGGAATAAGAAAATATGACTGCCACTTCTCAAAAACCCGTAGAATAGAGGCAAACTGTTTTAAATATCAATATGGGGAAATTTTTTAATCTTGAATAAAATCTTAACCCTTCCTTGAGCGTTATTTTTGAAACTAGTTTTGAATAGAGGACAGTCATAGGAATAATAAAATCTGACTGTCACTTTTCAAAAAACTAGAGACTAGGGGTACCCCCTAGCAAAATTTTCAAAATGCTGAAAATTTTAATTCAGTAATAAAATCTTTGTTTGAATACTTGTTATTGTTATTTGTTAAGTTGTTTTTTTTTTGGTCGGATGTATTATTATTTGAATTTAAATAATACCTAAACTCGATTAATCGCAAATCCATAATTCTAAATAAGAGTTTTAAATATAATTTTAATTATAAATGGCAATACTTTTAATTTTTCTTTATAGATGTATTGTGATAACAACCAAAATTTTTGATTCAAACTAAAATTAAAACTCTATTGTTTTCCTATAAGATGGTAACACTGAGTTGTTTTATTCAACTCGTTCCTATGGATTTAATTTGGGTGGCATCGCTAAAATTTTTGCATTTCATCCTTCACCAATAGGTGAAAGGGTATTATAAGTTTGTGATTCCGTTTGTAATTTTTTTATTAGTGATCGTAGACCCCATACAAATTATACCGATCGACTCAGAATCGGGAGGAGAATCGATTAAGCGATGTCCGTCCGTCTGTCTGTCCGTCCGTCTGTCTGTTGAAATCAAGTTTCTGAAGCCCCTGGAGGATGGACCTACATAAATTATATATCATTAAAATCGGTTTATAAACACCGAAAATATCGAAAAAATACCAAAAATTAGATGGAAATTTTAAAATTTTTGATTGAAACACACTGTTGGGCGTAGGGTGCAAATATTTTTTCCACAAATAGCAAATAAAAATTCGGGGTAATTAGATGGGGGTTTTTAAATTGTTAATTTATTAGGTGATTACCTTTTGGCTGTTCGGGATATACTAGACAAAGTTACAAAATTTCTTTAAACTTCTAGCTGTGGGCGCATAAAACGATTTTAAAGCTATTGGAATTTCCCAGGCCGCTCTTGCACACTGTGCTTGCTAAAGTTAAATACTTAAAAATAATGTTTATATTTGTTCATCCCGCCCCCCTTGCTGTAGTTAAAAATATAGTACATTTGTTTTTTTTTTTTTTTTTAATTCAGTCTTAAAGTAGATAGATAGATATTTAATTTTACAATATGGGTTCGATTAGGGATATGTGTAATTCAAAATAACCGAAAATAATTACAAATTTATCTATATATGTATATAAAATATTCCTTAGAACTAATATAAGAAATGAGAGAAAACAAATTTTAGATACAGCAAAGGATTTTGAGGTTAATATTTAAACACTAAATGTGCCAATAATTGGCCATCCAAGGACGGTGTCCTGAGCAATCGGGATACCAACTGTTTCTGGTTGAAGACTTGGTTTAATCAGTCGGGGATACATATCAGCTCCCAGTATGAAATTGATATGCTCGTCCACATGGAAGTATGAGTCTGCGAGACGAAGATTTGTATATGGTAATGCGACCCCTTCGTCGACTTTCTCCTTTGGCTGTTTTCGAGGAAGATCATCGACTACCTTGACATTTACGTTGATGATAGGAGTAGCATCAAAATGGGGACGTATTCGAATCTTGCACCACCGGTCTGAGCCAATTTTTTCTTCAGTTAGATTATACCGCTCGAATAAGAACGCTGCTATAGAGCTGACCTCTTCACAGGGGTTTAGTAAGCCTCTTACTTTGCGCCATTGCCCACCTAATTCTATTTTCACCACGACAGTGGGAAGAAGTGTGACAGGGCGGGACCTAGTGGTGATTCTAGAGGAGTTACTGGCTCTTCGATTTTCTTGCAACCGTTGATGACGATAAAGAAGAGAGTGATGTTTCCCTTGACACTGTCGACAGCGGTCAGAACTACGACATCGGCTTATGAGATGCGAGTGTGCTAGACAATTCTCGCAATATCGATGACGTTTAACAATTCTAAGTTTGTCAGCCACATTCATGCGTTTGAATTTGAGGCATCTCCGTAACGAGTGGTCTTGACGACACAGACGACAATCGTATGATGATAAAGGACGACGTTGACGATTGTTTCTTCTTTCCAATGGTGAACTGCTACGGCGTTGTTGTCGGGGCATGGTGTTGCTGTAAGTAAAATAAAGAAATGAATTAGAGTTGTTCGGGGTTGGAGAGTAATACTAATTCGACTATTGGCCTCGTAACGATGCCATTAGCAGTTCGTATTTCAGCGACTCGTATGTGATTATCAGTACCACGAATAACTTTTTCAATTCGTCCTAAGCGCCATTGAGTTGGGGGTAAATTGTCCTGTCTTATTATGACAAGATCGCCTATAGCATAGTCTCGCTGGGGGTGTTTCCATTTAAAACGCTTGTGGAGCTCTTTGAGGTATTCCTCTTTCCACCTTGCAGCGAAATGGTGATGTAGAACTTTGAGCTTCTGCCAACGATTTACGTAGCTCAGTGAGTGGTCTGAAAGATTAGGTTCTGCTGGAGATAATAAGGGACCACCTATAAGGAAATGACCGGGGGTAAGTGCTGAAAGATCAGTGGGATTATCGCTATTGGGACTTAAAGGCCTAGAATTCGGACATGCTTCAATTCTAGCAAGTAAGGTAGAGAACTCTTCAAATGTGAAGCTTTGGGAGTTGGAAACACGTTTAAGATGCATCTTAAAGCTCTTAACTCCTGCCTCCCAGAGACCACCCATATGTGGGGCACCAGGCGGAATAAAGTGCCATTCGAGAGGGGGTATAGCCTGTTGATCAAGGAGGTTTTTGCGTATATGATAGACGAAATGTTCTTTATCGGCATCCAAAATATGGGAAGCGCCAACGAATGCTGTGCCATTATCTGAGTACATGGCATTGGGGGAACCTTTTCTACTAAAGAATCTGGCAAAAGCAGCTAAGAAGGCTTGGGTTGAAATTTCTGTTGTGGCCTCAAGATGTATGGCCTTAGTCGAGAAGCAAATAAACACCAGAACATAGCCTTTTGTCATTTTACAGCCGCGACCAGCGTATGTCTTCAAGTCAAATGGCCCGGCGAAGTCTACACCAGTATTGGTGAAAGGCCGTGACATCGTAGTTCTCTCTGGTGGTAGTGCTGCCATTATCTGTTGGCTTTTCTGGCGTTTTTGAATAACGCTAGTGCGACATCCTGATAATATAGAATTTATAAGCGTTTTCAGTCTAGGAACGTAATAGTACTGTCTCATTAATCGATATAGCAGAGCGTTCTGACCATGAATTGAATACTTATGTAAGTATCTTAAGAAAAGGCGGGTGTAGCGTGCATGGTAGGGGAGTAGAATTGGGGATCGCTCGTCATAGTTCAGAGATGGTGAATTAGTTAGACGACCATTGATTCTAATGATGCCATTTGGGTCTATGAATGGGTTGAAGGTAAGTAGGCTGCTTTTTCGGGGAATTTCGAGACCTTTAGATAGTAAGTCATATTCATGTTCGAAGTATAACTTTTGGCTGGCAATAATCATTTTAGATTTTGCATTCTCAAGCTCTAATCGGGTTAATTCTTCGGAAGTTTTCAAAAGATGTTGAAGATTTTTGTTACAATTTTTCGTGGAAATTCCGAAAAATTGTTCAGTATGTCAGTGTTGTGCAGCTGATTAACATGAACCTGAATCGGTTTGGCTTCTTCTTCTGTTGAAAAGGTTCCACTATTCATCGGCCATTGGCTATGGGGAAGTCTAAGCCATGTGGGTCCATGCCACCACAATTCGTTTGATCTGAGTTGGGATAGTGTAAGTCCACGGGTTGCTAAGTCGGCGGGGTTACTTTTGGAGTCAACATGAGACCAAGATTGACTTCCAACCTTTTCAATAATGGAGGAAACTCTGATTTCCACAAAGGTTTTCCATCTATTCGGAGGTTTTTGTAGCCATGCAAGTACTATTGTGGAATCTGTCCATAAAAATAATTTCAGATCCTTAAGATTCAACTCAGATTGAATAGAGTAAATCATTTTAGCCATTAACTCGGCTCCACAAAGCTCTTTCCGGGGAAGTGAGACAAATTTGACGGGGGCAACTTTAGTTTTAGCTACTAGAAAATGAGTAGACACACAGCCTTGGTTTTCTGCGCGGATATATAGAGTAGCGGCATATGCCTTCTCTTAGCTACGATTATTTTGGGAGCTAGCCAACCGGCGGGATCAAAAAGTTTAGCTATTTCTGACAAAACTGATCTCTTAGTCACGGAATCACGATCGGGGTAGTTTTTAAGTAGGAAGTAAAACTTATCATTCCCTGCGTTCCAACGCAAGCCTAGAGTTTTAGTCGTGCTGGAGTCCGAAAGTTTCAGAAACTCTGTACCTAAGAGATGATCTGGGTTGAGATCCTTTAGCAGATATTCATGGTTTGCTGTCCATTTGCGTAGTGCAAAACCTGCTGACTGTAGCACACCAATCAGCTCGTTTCTAGCTTTGAGGGCAGAGGATAAAGTGTGGGAACCAGCGAGTACGTCATCAACGTACATATAGTTCCGAAGGATGTTAGAAAAAGTGGGATTCGTTTGCTCACAGATTTTCGCCAACTCCAGCAGAGTACGTATCGCCAAATAAGGGGCACAGTTGACGCCGAAGGTAACTGTTCGAAGTCTTGTGGATCTTCTTCGGGGGATCTACGGAAAACGATCCTCTGGAATGGGGTATGTGATGGATTTACGAGAATTTGGCGATACATCTTTTCGATATCTGAGTTAAAGACATATCTAAATAGTCTCCATCGCAAGATAAGAATGATTAAGTCTGCTTGTAACGTTGGACCGGGATAAAGTAAATCATTAAGGCTTCTACCATTCGAAGATGGGCTTGAAGCGTTAAACACTACACGAAGCTTCGTGGTAGTGCTCTCGGGTTTAATAACCGTATGATGGGGGAGATAATATGTGGGACTGTGAGTATTAGAAGTGACATTGGTCATTTGATTGAGAGTCGAATATTCAGTGATGACTCTGTCATATTCTGACTTCAGTTGAGGGTTTTTCAAAAGTCTACATTCGTTTCTCAGAAATTGGGAAAGGGCTATATGACGCGATGATCCGATTTTCATATCTTCTGGATACTCCCGCCGAAAAGAAAGCGAAACCGTAAAACGACCATCGCTGTTGCGGTACGTGGTAGATTTATACACATTCTCGCAGTGTAGGTCTTCATCAGAGAGTCGTGGTATCCTTGGTGTCTCTTCAAGCTCCCAGAATCTTTGCAGTTGATCGTCGAGAGCGATGGCATTATAGAATGACGAAACAGATTAGAGATGACTCCTAGTTACAAGTTTCCCAGTAATAATCCATCCGAAGACAGTGTGTTGAGCGACTAAGGAGCGATCATTATCCCATCGAAGACCATTTTTCAGGATTTTCGGGTAAATATCTCCGCCAAGTAGAAGTTCAACCTCTGAACGCTGGTGAGAGTGAGTATCAGCAAGCTTCAAATTGGAAAATTCACTATTTCTTAAGCCTGATATCGGGTAGTGGGGGAGTTGACCAGTGAGTTTTTTGACGACCAAAGCATCGGTGCAGGTTTCAAAAGAATCATCAATAGGCGATCCAATACGGATGTAGCATAGGTGTGTAGAGGTCGCTGTTATTGCTTCATTCAAGCCGTGTATCTGCGTGTGTGACGATCGACTTCTCAAGGCAAGTTTGGTTTGTAGACGTTTCGAAATAAACGTAGCTTCAGACGCAGAATCTATCAGTGCACGTACGGTGTGTTTTAAGTCATTGCTATAGACATCGACGAGTGCAGTACCGAGTAAAACTGTTGAATTCGAAGCGGACTGTAGTTGCGTGGAATAACTTTGGCGCGAATGGGCTGCAGCTTCAGCTGAAGTAGACGGATTCATATTCAATGGGGGGTTAGAAACTGGAGGAGTACTCGAGTTGGTATTGGGGTTTATAGTTGCAGTCTTATTCGCTTGGGGGTAAGTGTTCGATACGGCAGTTGTGCAATGAAGCAACGAATGATGCTTTTGTTTGCATATATGACAAACATATTGGCTCCTACATTTCTTGAACTCATGGGATGTTCCAAGGCAATTAGTACACCGTTTGTGCTGTTTGACGATAGCGAAACGTTCTTCAATAGACATTCCAAGAAATGAGGGACAGAGACGAAGGGGGTGTACATTGGGACAAATAGAACATTTTCCAGGTTTGTCCAATGAAACATTATTACTGTATGTATTCACTTTCCTTTTGTCCGAAAAGTTTTGGGGTTTAGATTTGGTGAATTTATTTTAGTTTGAGCTATTGGGGTTGGCAAATGTGGTACGAATGTCAGCAACTGATTCCAGAGTTTGGAATCTTGAAGTCAGGAAAGCATCCATTTGTTTCCAAGTAGGTAGCTCGGTATTGTGTGGGAGTGACTGTTCCCATAAACTCAACGTGATTTCCGGAAGACAAGTGGAGCAAATGTAGACAAATATGATGTCCCAATTAGCTGTATCGATCTTCAACAGAGTTAGATTGGTCACACAATCGTTTATTGTCCTCTGTATCTTCCTGATGTTACTTCCTGTTTCCTTATAAATGGGGGTTAAGTTGAACAATGTTTTCAATTGGGCGTTGATAAGGATTCTCTTGTTTTCATACCGGTTGACGAGGTTTTGCCATTCCATCTCAAAACCCTCATTGGTAATGGGACAGGTCTTAAGCAACTCGCGAGCCTCTCCTTGTGTTTTCTTTATAAGGTGGCACATCTTCTCAACTGGGGATAATCGTTTGCTATTTCGATATAGGGCAGTGAACATATCGCGGAACGTTGGCCATGACTGGTAATCGCCATGAAACACCTCGGTGTCACAAGGGGGTAACGATATGTGGGGAGTAGTCTCAACCGAAGGAGTAGGTGGGGGGTTTTGGACGGTACTAGTACCCAATCGGTGGCAAAGATCATCCAAAAGTTCGTTAGACCTTGATAAGACCTTAACATGGGCCTCGAAAGTGGAGTAGAAACGGGATTTGAGAGTTTCAACCTGAACTTCTTCTTCCAGGTCTTTGAACTTGTTTAGTATTTCGTCATAACACGACCTAAACACAGACCAAAGGCGCACAATCTCATCCTTTTGGATCTCCAGTGTATGCAATGAGTGTCTGTCAATGGGGATTGTGTCAAAATATGCCTGAAACTCTACGACCCGATCGGAGGCGCGAATAAAAGAATCTAATACTGACATATTGAAGCTTCTGAGGTATGCAATGAGGATAAGTAGATATTAGATTTGAGTGAAGTCAAAAGGCGAAACAAATCGAAAGTATTTCCAAAAGATTTAAATTTATAAATAATTCCGCTTAAATCAAATGCCAAAATATTAAAAAAAAAACGTGACCGGCGATTTTCAAGATATTGTTTAAGTCCGTTCAAGTAACGAGTGGGGTATAATTTCAACAAATTTTTAAAATATAGTTTATATAAAAGTAAATAAATGTGTAAGTGCAAAGAGTGTGCAAAGATTGTACAGTGTTATTAATTTTTTATTTTCTTTATTTTTAAATTGATTTGTTTTAGTGCAATATAATTATTTGTAGTTTTTAGAAGTTTTTTTTATAATTTTATAAAATTTTGAATTAATATATTTTTAATTTGAGTTTACTTTTATTACGGCAAGTGAAAAATTAATTTATATTAAAGTTATAGTAGTTTAATCATTCTGTGATATTTTAGATAATTTGTAGCAAAACGGTGATTTTTTATACCAAGATCGTATTTAATATGTAGATTAAATTAAAAAATGTGTTAATTTATAATTTATTTTATTTATGTTATTTATTTTATTTATTTTATTTATTTTATTATACCCTTCACCAATAGGTGAAAGGGTATTATAAGTTTGTGATTCCGTTTGTAATTTTTTTATTAGGGATCGTAGACCCCATAAAAATTATACCGATCGACTCAGAATCGGGAGGAGAATCGATTAAGCGATGTCCGTCTGTCTGTCTGTCTGTCTGTCTGTCTGTCCGTCCGTCTGTCTGTCTGTTGAAATCAAGTTTCTGAAGCCCCTGGAGGGTGGACCTACATAAATTATATACCAGATTTTAGGAAATTCTCCCGCAATGAACGCTATTAAATTTCATTAAAATCGGTTTATAAACACCGAAAATATCGAAAAAATACCAAAAATTAGACGAAAATTTTAAAATTTTTGATTGAAACACACTTTTAAATAATAAGAGAAACAAGGTACTCCTGGTGTACATGTGATAATATATTATATATCAGATTGTAGGAAATGGTTCCCCAAAGCACTCTGTAAAATTTTAGCAAAATCGGTCTATAAACAACTGAGATACAGCCAAAACACTAAATTTGATGTATCGCAAATTGCCCAAAGTACGCGTTAGAGAATGTTTGTTGAAACAATGAAATGCAGAAATAGGAAAAACCATCCTCCTGGAGCACGGACATACATAAATTTTATATCAGATTTTAGGAAATTCCCCCGCCAAGCACATTATAAAATTTTATCAAAAGCGGTCCATAAACAACTGAGATACCGCCAAAACACTACTTGTGATGTACAGCAAATTGCCCAAAGTACGTGTCTAAGAAATTTTGTTGACATTTTGTAAATATTGTTTCAGCGATATCTCAGGTGTTTATGGACCGATGGTGATGAAATTTGACAGCGTTCCTTGTGGGAGGATTTCCTAAAATCTGATATAAACTCCACAAATCTGATTATGAATACCATTCAAGTTGTACCGATCGTCTCAGAATCGGCGGGAGAATCGATTTCGCGACGTCCGTCCGTCTGTTTGTCCGTCCGTTCGTCTACCTGTCTGTCCGTCCGTCCGTCTACCTGTCTGTCCGTTTTTCTGTTGTAGTCAAGTTTTTGGAGCTCAGGGTGGGACGATATCCTAAAATTTTGTGTAAAATGCAAATGGGTATACCTTCCAGGAGCTCCACAAATCTGATTTTAGCAGACAGACACACTGCATTTATCTTAATTCTATGTCTGACTTTTGAACTTTATGATTACATTTGAGTATGGTTTATATATCAAATTATAGGTAATCTTCCTAGGAAGTACAAAAATGCAGCTAAGTATATGATATCCGTTCAAAACCTACATATGTATGTATGTATCTCACATATCAACAAAAATTTAAATTGTTTAATTGCAATTGGGAGAAATCCGTTCACGTTTGACTATTGCTCCCGTATAACTTCGCCTAAGGCAATCTCTTAGTAGCTAATAAATGACAAATTATAATTATCTATCTATTATAATAGATACGATGATGACATCTAGTATAAAGACGTTGTACAATATCGTTATTCAGGGCGATCTCTTGAAAAGTTCGGCTTTGAAAATGGGCGATCTCGGTTCAAATTTTCTGTTATCTCCCATATAACCCCGACCGGAAATCTTTTTAATGCTGATAAATTAAATCATGTTATAATTGCACAAAGAACTAGAGCAAAACTTTCCACATATCCATCGGACAGATCGAAAGAACAATGCATCCCAAATATTATTGTTGAAGTATTCATCTTAATTAGTTAACTAACTTCAGATTTATACGTAAATCTTCAATAAATTTTCCGCCAAAGCTGATATCCATTCATAGCTAGCTATATATTTCACGCATGTATCTAAAACTAAGAGTGTATACCTTATAATTCTAAGGCTTGTATACATTGACAATCATTGTTAAAACTTTGACCTAAATCAGTCCGCTAACTTTAGAGTTTTACATAACTAATCATTAACCTTTAATAGTTGGATAATTCGTATGAATTAAAGTACACAACCCTCACTGGGCACTGTGTTTTTGGGTTGTGTGCCAGAATACTTAATCTTCATCAAATCGATGTACTCTTGCAAATCTAAGGGCATCTACATTTTGAAGCATCTTTTCTGCATGGTTTATCTGGTCTATCGAACTTTAGAATCCAAGTGACGCTGCCTTATACATCAGCCACCTGCCCAACCTAACCTTTGGGTCCATTACTATTCTAGATGATGACGCCACCGAAAAGCTTTTCGTTTTCCGGCCAGAGTTGATTGTCATTTGAGCCCTTTTTATAGCATTTTACATCACTTTGGCCAAAACTTCCGGCGATAGGTCCTCACATTCTTGACGGATATTGTCTTTAAGAGCTGCAAGAGTCTGAGGCTTGTTGACATAAACCCGCGACTTCAAAAAGCCCCACAAAAAGAAGTCTGCAGCGGTCAAATCAGGCGATCTTGCTGGCCAGTGCAAATCGCCAAAACGGAAGATTAGGCGCCCGGGAAATGCATCCTTCAGCATATCGGTTGTGGCACGTGCAGTGTATGCCGTTGCACCGTCCTGTTGGAACCACATGTTTTCCAATCCCAATTCATCAAGTTGCGGCAAACGGAACTCGTTAATCATTGCTCTGTAGCGCTCACCATTCACAGTAACCGTTTGGCCCGCTACGTCTTTGAATAAAAAAGGTCCGATGACTCCTCCAGCGAAAAAAGCACACCATACAATGACTTTGAGCGGGTTAATAGCTCTTCGTGGGTTACACGCGGATTTTCACGTAAATTTTGCTTATTTACGTACCCGGTAAGTTGGAAATGGGCCTCATCACTCATGATTATTTTTAATGAAAAATCGTCTTCCTCTTGGTGGTGATTAAGGATGGCTTGAGCGTATGTTAGACGCGATTGGCGGTCAGCAGCTAACAGCTGATGCACCGTCTGGACTTTGTACGGAAACATCTTCAAATTTTTTACCAAAATTCGCTGTAAAGACCGTTGACTGATACCCATTTGCGTGGCACGTCGTCTGATCGATGTCGACGGCGCTTCCATGACATCCTCGGCTACAGCAGCAATATTCTCTGCAGAACGGCGACTCCGGGGTCTGCCACGCCTGGCAGCATCTCGTGTTGTGCCAGTCTCTTCGAGGCGAGCAGTATTTCACCAGTAGGCGTTGGACGGCTAGGAAATCTGCGACGAAACTTACGTTGTGCCAAAGTCACCGACCGATTATTGGCCAAATAAATAGTCACCAATATTCCGCGTTCTGGAGCAGTGTAGAGTAACATTGTTTATTAACGTGTATTTTGCAAGTGTTTACTACACAAATGCCAAAACAGAATTGACATTAGGGGCCAATCGCAAAATTTAGAGCATTTTCTGATAGGAGGATTACTTTTGCGCCACCTTGTACTAGTATAACCAAATATTGCTAGGAATTACATTTAGTATGAACAAAAGAAAATTAATATACATATGAAGCATTTGTGTGGGGCTCAACTAAGTCAGTAATCAGAAACTATATAATTATCAATATATTCATACGATTTTGTATTTTACTTTTGAAACACTATTGGTGAAGGGTATCCAAGATTCGGCAAAGCCGAATATACCACTCTTACTTGTTTATTTTATTTATTTTATTTATTTTATTTATTTTATTTATTTTATTTATTTTATTTATTTTATTTATTTTATTTATTTTATTTATTTTATTTATTTTATTTATTTTATTTATTTTATTTATTTTATTTATTTTATTTATTTTATTTATTTTATTTATTTTATTTATTTTATTTATTTTATTTATTTTATTTATTTTATTTATTTTATTTATTTTATTTATTTTATTTATTTTATTTATTTTATTTATTTTATTTATTTTATTTATTTTATTTATTTTATTTATTTTATTTATTTTATTTATTTTATTTATTTTATTTATTTTATTTATTTTATTTATTTTATTTATTTTATTTATTTTATTTATTTTATTTATTTTATTTATTTTATTTATTTTATTTATTTTATTTATTTTATTTATTTTATTTATTTTATTTATTTTATTTATTTTATTTATTTTATTTATTTTATTTATTTTATTTATTTTATTTATTTTATTTATTTTATTTATTTTATTTATTTTATTTATTTTATTTATTTTATTTATTTTATTTATTTTATTTATTTTATTTATTTTATTTATTTTATTTATTTTATTTATTTTATTTATTTTATTTATTTTATTTATTTTATTTATTTTATTTATTTTATTTATTTTATTTATTTTATTTATTTTATTTATTTTATTTATTTTATTTATTTTATTTATTTTATTTATTTTATTTATTTTATTTATTTTATTTATTAACATAAAATTGTTTATGTAGCAATTGTTCTTTTTACAACGAAATGTTTACTGGGATTGTAAAAGATACTTTTAACTTACAGATATTGCATGAAAAGATACATACAGCAAACAAATAAAAATGTAAACAATATAAAAAACTCCTTTGTTTTGTTTACATTTAACTTTCTGTTAAGTTATGTATGTATAAGTTGTGTGTGTATGATTAATACGTTTTATGTTTTACTTCTTTGTTTTCTTCCTTATTTCTTGTTGGAGATGAGTTTAAACTTCTCTCTGTTGATCTCTAACAGTAATTGAGCGAGAGTGGTTCGAAAGAATGAGAGAACCGTCTGTTAATCTGTTTGATTCTGTGTTAATTTCGTATGATCACAGAATGGTTTTGAACTTGTTGGCCGCAAAGATATTTTATTATTTTAACTCATTTAGCACTCAATAAACAATATTATTTCGGTTTGTGGAAATCGTTTCTTATTATGGGGGGATATTTTTTAGAACATGGAAGTAACTGTCTACATAAACGATTTGTTGTTGCACTTTTTTTCACTTTACTCTTTGCACTTTTATGATTTTTGTTTAAAAACGTTTATTTAAAAATGACAAAGGAACAATTACTTACTTGTCTTTTTGTTTTGTTACTTAGGGGTTTCTTCAAATATGTATGTGGCTAACTTCACAATAATAATGATGACAATTATGATGATATGGTTTTAGATTTTAAAGATGGTAATCCAAATTTTTTGGGGGGTTGTTGTGATAATCCACGGGGGTGTTTTCTGTAAGAAAATTATTTGAGAAGAAATATTTGCAAGTCCTTTTGGCTCCGTTTAGAAGGACCAGAATGTTGGGAGTAGGGTGCAAATATTTTTTCCACAAATAGCAAATAAAAATTCGGGGTAATTAGATGGGGGTTTTTAAATTGTTAATTTATTAGGTGAATACCTTTTGGCTGTTCGGGATATACTAGACAAAGTTACAAAATTTCTTTAAACTTCTAGCTGTGGGCGCATAAAACGATTTTAAAGCTACAAACACAAAACGATTTTAAGTTACAGCTGAATGCAGAGAGAGCTCAAGGAATTGGAATTTTCCAGGCCGCTCTTGCACACTGTGCTTGTTAAAGTTAAATACTTAAAAATAATGTTTATATTTGTTCACACACTTTTAAATAACAAGAGAAAAAAGATACTCCTGGTGTACATGTGATAATATATTATATATCAGATTGTAGGAAATGGTTCCCCAAAGCACACTGTAAAATTTCAAAATCGGTCCATAAACCACTGAGATATCGCTAAAACACTAAATTTGATGTTTTGCAAATTGCCCAAAGTACGCATTAGGGAATGTTTGTTGAAAAAATGAAATGCAGAGATAGGAAAAACCATCCTCCTTTAGCACGGACATACATAAATTTTATATCAGATTTTAGGAAATTCTCCCACCAAGCACGTTATTAAATTTTATCAAAAGCGGTCCATAAACAACTGAGATATCGCCAAAACACTACTTGTGATGTGCAGCAAATTCCCCAAAGTACGTGTCTAAGAAATTTTGTTGACATTTTGTAAGTATTGTTTCAGCGATATCTCTGGTGTTTATGGACCGATTGTGATGAAATTTGACACCTACTTTGTGGGAGGATTTCCTAAAATCTGATATATAAACTCTACAAATCTTATTAAGAATACCATTCAAATTGTACCGATTGACTCAGAATCGGCAGGAGAATCGATTTCGCGACGTCCGTCAGTCTGTTTATCTGTCCGTCCGTCTGTTTGTCTGTCCGTCCGTCTACCTGTCTGTCCGTCCGTCCGTCTACATGTCTGTCCTTTTTATACCCTTCACCAATAGGTGAAAGGGTATTATAAGTTTGTGATTCCGTTTGTAATTTTTTTATTAGTGATCGTAGACCCCATAAAAATTATACCGATCGACTCAGAATCGGGAGGAGAATCGATTAAGCGATGTCCGTCTGTCTGTCTGTCCGTCCGTCTGTCTGTCTGTCTGTTGAAATCAAGTTTCTGAAGCCCCTGGAGGGTGGACCTACATAAATTATATACCAGATTTTAGGAAATTCTCCCGCAATGAACGCTATTAAATTTCATTAAAATCGGTTTATAAACACCGAAAATATCGAAAAAATACCAAAAATTAGACGAAAATTTTAAAATTTTTGATTGAAACACACTTTTAAATAATAAGAGAAACAAGGTACTCCTGGTGTACATGTGATAATATATTATATATCAGATTGTAGGAAATGGTTCCCCAAAGCACTCTGTAAAAATCGGTCTATAAACAACTAAGATACAGCCAAAACACTCAATTTGATGTATCGCAAATTGCCCAAAGTACGCGTTAGAGAATGTTTGTTGAAACAATGAAATGCAGAAATAGGAAAAACCATCCTCCTGGAGCACGGACATACATAAATTTTATATCAGATTTTAGGAAATTCCCCCGCCAAGCACATTATAAAATTTTATCAAAAGCGGTCCATAAACAACTGAGATACCGCCAAAACACTACTTGTGATGTACAGCAAATTGCCCAAAGTACGTGTCTAAGAAATTTTGTTGACATTTTGTAAATATTGTTTCAGCGATATCTCAGGTGTTTATGGACCGATTGTGATGAAATTTGACAGCGTTCCTTGTGGGAGGATTTCCTAAAATCTGATATAAACTCCACAAATCTGATCATGAATACCATTCAAGTTGTACCGATCGTCTCAGAATCGGCAGGAGAATCGATTTCGCGACGTCCGTCCGTCTGTTTGTCCGTCCTTCCGTCTGTTTGTCCGTCCGTCCGTCTACCTGTCTGTCCGTCCGTCCGTCTACCTGTCTGTCCTTTTTTCTGTTGTAGTCAAGTTTTTGGAGCTCAGGGTGGGACGATATCCTAAAATTTTGTGTAAAATGCATATGGGTATACCTTCCAGGAGCTCCACAAATCTGATTTTAGCAGACAGACACACTGCATTTATCTTAATTCTATGTCTGACTTTTGAACTTTATGATTACATTTGAGTATGTATTATATATCAAATTATAGGTAATCTTCCTAGGAAGTACAAAAATGCAGCTAAGTATATGATATCCGTTCAAAACCTACATATGTATGTATGTATCTCACATATCAACGAAAATTTTAATTGTTTAATTGCAATTGGGAGAAATCCGTTCACGTTTGACTATTGCTCCCGTATAACTTCGCCTAAGGCAATCTCTTAGTAGCTAATAAATGACAAATTATAATTATCTATCTATTATAATAGATACGATGATGGCATTTAGTATAAAGACGTTGTACAATATCGTTATTCAGGGCGATATCTTGAAAAGTTCGGCTTTGAAAATGGGCGAGCTTGGTTCAAATTTTCTGTTATCTCCCATATAACCCCGACCGGGAATCACTTTAATGCTGATAAATTAAATCATGTTATAATTGCACAAAGAACTAGAGCAAAACTTTCCACACATCCATCGGACAGATCGAAAGAACAATGCATCCCAAATATTATTGTTGAAGTATTCATCTTAATTAGTTAACTAACTTCAGATTAATAAGTAAATCTTCAATAAATTTTCCGCCAAAGCTGATATCCATTCATAGCTAGCTATATATTTCACGCATGTATCTAAAACTAAGAGTGTATACCTTATAATTCTAAGGCTTGTATACATTGACAATCATTGTTAAAACTTTGACCTAAATCAGTCCGCTAACTTCAGAGTTTTACATAACTAATCATTAACCTTTAATAGTTGGATAATTCGTATGAATTAAAGTACACAACCCTCACTGGGCACTGTGTTTTTGGGTTGTGTGCCAGAATACTTAATCTTCATCAAATCGATGTACTCTTGCAAATCTAAGGGCATCTACATTTTGAAGCATCTTTTCTGCATGGTTTATCTGGTCTATCGAACTTTAGAATCCAAGTGACGCTGCCTTATACATCAGCCACCTGCCCAACCTAACCTTTGGGTCCATAACTATTCTAGTTGATGACGCCACCGAAAAGCTTTTCGTTTTCCGGCCAGAGTTGATTGTCATTTGAGCCCTTTTTATAGCATTTTACATCACTTTGACCAAAACTTCCGGCGATAGGTCCTCACATTCTTGACGGATATTGTCTTTAAGAGCTGCAAAAAGCCCCACAAAAAGAAGTCTGCAGCGGTCAAATCAGGCGATCTTGCTGGCCAGTGCAAATCGCCAAAACGGAAGATTAGGCGCCCGGGAAATGCATCCTTCAGCATATCGGTTGTGGCACGTGCAGTGTATGCCGTTGCACCGTCCTGTTGGAACCACATGTTTTCCAATCCCAATTCATCAAGTTGCGGCAAACGGAACTCGTTAATCATTGCTCTGTAGCGCTCACCATTCACAGTAACCGTTTGGCCCGCTACGTCTTTGAATAAAAAAGGTCCGATGACTCCTCCAGCGAAAAAAGCACACCATACAATGACTTTGAGTGGGTGTAATAGCTCTTCGTGGGTTACACGCGGATTTTCACGTAAATTTTGCTTATTTACGTACCCGGTAAGATAGAAATGGGCTTAATCACTCATGATTATTTTTAATGAAAAATCGTCTTCCTCTTGGTGGTGATTAGGGATGGCTTGAGCGTATGTTAGACGCGATTGGCGGTCAGCAGCTAACAGCTGATGCACCGTCTGGACTTTGTACGAAAACATCTTCAAATTTTTTACCAAAATTCGCTGTAAAGACCGTTGACTGATACCCATTTGCGTGGCACGTCGTCTGATCGATGTCGACGGCGCTTCCATGACATCCTCGGCTACAGCAGCAATATTCTCTGCAGAACGGCGACTCCGGGGTCTGCCACGCCTGGCAGCATCTCGTGTTGTGCCAGTCTCTTCGAGGCGAGCAGTATTTCACCAGTAGGCGTTGGACGGCTAGGAAATCTGCGACGAAACTTACGTTGTGCCAAAGTCACCGACCGATTATTGGACAAATAAATAGTCACCAATATTCCGCGTTCTGGAGCAGTGTAGAGTAACATTGTTTATTAACGTGTATTTTGCAAGTGTTTACTACACAAATGCCAAAACAGAATTGACATTAGGGGCCAATCGCAAAATTTAGAGCATTTTCTGATAGGGAATTACTTTTGCGCCACCTTGTACTAGTATAACCAAATATTGCTAGGAATTACATTTAGTATGAACAAAAGAAAATTAATATACATATGAAGCATTTGTGTGGGGCTCAACTAAGTCAGTAATCAGAAACTATATAATTATCAATATATTCATACGATTTTGTATTTTACTTTTGAACACTATTGGTGAAGGGTATCCAAGATTCGGCAAAGCCGAATATACCACTCTTACTTGTTTCTTTTGTAGTCAAGTTTTTGGAGCTCCTGTTTTTTCGATATCTCAGATGTTTATTTTGATGAAATTTAATAGCGTCCTTCGCAGGGGATTACCTAAACTCTGATGCATTCGGTTATTTGTGGTAGATATAATTTAGTGTTTAAGCGATATTTCAGGTGTTTTGATCGACAATGATGAAATTTAGGGTGCGACGATATCCTAAAATTTTGTGTAAAATGCATATGTTTATACCTTCCAGGAGCTCCACAAATCTGATTTTAACAGACAGACACACTGCGTTTATCTTAATTTTGTGTCTGACTTTTGAAAATTATGATAACATTTGAGAATGTATTATATATCAAATTGTAGGTAATCTTCCTAGGAAGTACAAAAATGCAACTGAGTACTTGATATCCGTTCAAAAACCTACATATGTATGTATGTATCTCACATATCAACGAAAATTTAAATTTTTTAATTGCAATTGGGAAAAATCCGTTCACGTTTGACAATTGCTTCCGTATAACTTCTCCTAAGACAATCTCTTAATAGCTAATAAATGACAAATTATAATAGATACGATGATGACATTTAGTATAAAGACATTGTACAATATCGTTATTCAGGGCGATAGCGCCTAAAATAAAATTTCTAGAGCGACAACATTTGACAAAAGTATTTCCGATTGAAAAGTTCGGTATTGAAAATGGTCGAGCTCGGTTCACATTTAGTGAAATCTCCCATATAACCCCGACTGGGAATCACTTTAATGCTGATAAATTAAATTACGTTATAATTGCACAAAGAACTAGAGCAAAACTTTCCACACATCCATCGGACAGATCGAAAGAACAATACATCCCAAATATTATTAATGAAGTATTCATCTTAATTAGTTAACAAACTTCAGAATATATGTAAATAACTTTTCCGACAAAGCTGATATGCATCCATTAAAAAGCAATATTTTTCACGTGTGTATCTAAAACTAAGATATACACCCTATAATTCTAAGGTTTGTATACATTGACAATCATTGTTAAAGCTCAGTCCGCTAACTTCAAAGTTTTACATAATTAATCAAGAACTTTTACTAGTTGGATAATTCGTACGAATTAAAGTGCACAACCCTCACTCGGCACTGTGTTTTTGGGTTGCATGCCAGAATACTTAATCTTCATCAAATCGATGTGCTTTTGCAAATCTAAGGGCATCTACATTTTGAAGCATCTTTTATTAAGTGTTCGTAAAATAGACACATATATCGAAGCTACTGGCTGGCTTAAATAAGCATTCTCTACCTGCCCAACCTATCCCTTGTGTCCATAACTATTCCAGATGATGACGTCACCGAAAAGCTTTTCGTTTTCCGACATAGCTATATATTGCTAGGAATTACATTTAGTATGAACAAAAGAAAATTAATATACATATCAAGCATTTGTGTGGGGCTCAACTAAGTCAGTAATCAGAAACTATATAATTATCAATATATTCTTACGATTTTGTACTTTACTTTACTTTTGGAACACCATTGGTGAAGGGTATCCAAGATTCGGCAAAGCCGAATATACCACTCTTACTTGTTTTTCTCTAAAAATCGTAATTTTTAATATTATAGGCTTTAAAATGAATTCTTGAAACAAATTTAGATATATTAGAAAATATTTTTTATTCCAATCAGTACTAGGCTCGTATGAAATCTTTAGGGAAAAATACATATTGGTAAAAAAATATTAAATATCGGCATTGAAGGATTTGAATATATAATATAAGTTAACGAAATAAAATAAGTTTTGTTTTTAAATTTTAGTACTGGCTATGCCAGTCCTTTATTATAAGGATTATAATAAAATAAGTTTTATTTTTTAATTTTATTACTGGCTATGCCAGTCTTTTATTATAAGGATTATAATTTTATTTTTTACCGGCTATGCCAGTCTTTTTATTTTGCCCTATCAAAACGTACTGCCAGTTTTTATTAAAAATAAAACTTAACACTACCTTCATGTTAGTATCATCGCTGTCGCTGCATTTTATGCTGTTGTCGTTACTTTGGATGTTGGTGTTGTTCAATTCATATTCTTTGGAATTAAATTACTGCATTTTATGCTGTTGTCATTGCTTTTGGTTTTGGTGTTGTTCAATTCATATTTTTTGAATTAAACTATTAAGGCAGACGCTTACGTTGCTAAAAAGTTATTTAGAGCGGATGCGCATGCAGGTAATGAATGCGCGTGTAGGTAAAGTTAGCTGACACCTGCTAACTACTCCCCGCTTGGAGTGGAGACGTCCCCGGCTTCCCTTATAACTCTATCGAGTATCATGATGCTATTGTTCTTCTTACGTTGAGTAGTCACAAATTTAGCCACAAGAATTACAACAAAAATACCGTAAGCAAAATAAACGCTGTTAGCCATTGCCTAGATCGCAGATGAATTAATTCTTTCAAACTAGCGATGTGGCCAATATTTTTTATGTTAACTTTATGTAAGTACGGGAGTGATAGTAGTGTAAGATGTTCCGTTATGTTAACAAACTGGGCAGGTGTTGCTTTGGGGTGTGAACGACTGATGTTCCTCCAGTTGGTGAATGTTGTTCCATTTATAGTAACTTCGCTTTCGAAAATAGCCAAAAATGTGCCATTTATTACAATTGTTGAGTTGTTCTTTTCATGCACTTCTACTGGTTGATTATTTATGACAACGATACCGTCGTTAACTTCTTCAATCGAAGAGATGTGATATGATGAAGTTGTTTTGCATGTAGCTAAATGATTGTCCAATAATTGTTGTATGCACGAACTATTTTTCAGAGGTTGGCAAAATGTTATTGACGTCGCGTCCTTACAGTTATAAAGAGGTTGATGTGCTTTATGGCATTCAGCAACGGTGTTAGTCTCTAAATTAAGTATTTTGTTTTCGTGTATAACTGGCAGTATTTTTGTTTTACTACATACTTTAGAAATTTTTGGATATTTGATAACAAAGTAAATATTATTGTTGTCTTGAAAAACTTTTAGTTTTGAATTACTAAGAATATCGCTTATACTAACATTGAAAAAATTTTCAATAATTAGTACATTTTTGATTTCATTACTATCTAGTATTATTGGGTTAATAACATTTAACTTTGCAAGAGTAATCGAGTAGATGCTGTTTTCAATACTGGTTACTATGGCCTTGTTTCTAGCGATTGTAAGGTCAAATAAATGTCCTGTGTCGATTTGCGTTTGCTTCGATGCGCTTAGTAGTTTGTTAACCGTTTCCGTTAGTTGGTTAATTTTGATTTGTAATTCAGTATTAATGAGTACCTGTTGGTCATTAGCTTCTATTAAGTTCTCTTGTCTATTGAGCACCTGATTAAAGTCCTCAAAATCCGGAGTACCAGCGATATATTTTAATGCTGTTCCTAAGATATTAATACTTCTTGAGTGTCGGTGGTGAATCTTTATCGCGTTCAGTAAAGTAAAGATGTGGTCAACGTCGGCTTTAAGCAGTCTCCTCATATGAGATTGTTTAAAATGGTCAAGTATGTTTTCAGTGTCATGCGCTACATTTTCGTAATCGGTCAGGTTGGTTATGTGTAATAGGAAGCCATAGCGATAGTAAGTGGCTACCATTCCATCGGTTACCGGGATATAATAAGAGTTGGTGTAGTTAAGTACTTTTGCTCGTACGCATAGGGCAGTTGATATTATAAGAAGTCTGTAAAAACGAGAAAGAGAAAAAAAATATTTAAGATTGTCTTTATGTACCGCCGTCCCGTCAATGAGAACTTTAGTTCCCAGATCTGGGGGGTAACTGCGTATTTCGATTCGAAAGAAATTATTTTCGAAACAGAATGCTTAAGGCATACAAATTCGAACAGTTTTATTTTCGAATCGAAATACGCAGTAACCCCCCTGCTTGAACATTTTTTTCAACAAAAAGCTTAGTGAATTTATTGCCTATTCTTTTATTTGTCTTCACATGGACTTTGTCGCCAGGTTCAAAGCTTCGTTTATGGCGATTCTTATTGTGGTATTCGAGGTTTCTCTCTTGAGTCATAACAAGCTTTTGTTTGATTTCTTCCATTAGAGTTTTAGGAGCTGAGTGAATAACATCTATAGGTCTATAACCCAAAATCGAATGGATTGTTCTATTGTATTTTGCAACTGCCAGTGATATAAGCTCAGATGTATCAGAAATATGTTCCTCTATTTTTGTACATCTAGCTATTTCTGTTAGGGTACTGTGGAATCTTTCAACTTGTCCATTGCTGATACTGTGAATTGGGGGCGTGGTGCAGATTGAAATGTTAAAGGTATTTTTTAAGATTGTTTTTATAGTTTCGGAATTAAGTGAGCGGTTGTTATCACAAACAATGGTTTTAGTATTTTTGAAAAGACTAATCATGCTTATGAGCGGTTGTCTTATGTCACCAATTGCCCTCGACTGAATAAGGCTTACACATGCAAATTTCGAAAATTTGTCAACTAAGGTGAGAAAATGCTTTTTATCTGTGGAGTAGATGTCTATGTGCAATATCTCTCCTGGATGAGACGGGATGGGTGTTTGACCTATCTCAACTTTATTAGGATGCCTTTGGTATTTTGCTTCACGGCAAATCTTGCACGTGGATATTATTTCCTTCAGTTTTTGTCTTAGCTCAGGAAAGAAGTAGTCTTTTAGGATTTGTTGCTCATTTTCTCGACCATTACGATGGACTCGATTGTGCTCAGCAACTGCGATTTCTGTCTGATCGTCTCGATTGAAGACATCTATTACAATTTTATTCGTAAAGCGGAATTTAATCGAGGGGAATGCCGTTAGCAACTTGTCTTGGATTTCTGCTAGAATTGGTAGTTCGCAGTACAATGCACAAATTTAGCCACAAGAATTACAACAAAAAATACAGTAAGCAAAATAAACGCTGTTAGCCATTGCCTAGATCGCAGATGAATTAATTCTTTCAAACTAGCGATGTGGCCAATATTTTTTATGTTAACTTTATGTAAGTACGGGAGTGATAGTAGTGTAAGATGTTCCGTTATGTTAACAAACTGGGCAGGTGTTGCTTCGGGGTGTGAACGACTGATGTTCCTCCAGTTGGTGAATGTTGTCCCATTTATAGTAACTTCGCTTTCGAAAATAACCAAAAATGTGCCATTTATTACAATTGTTGAGTTGTTCTTTTCACGCACTTCTACTGGTTGATTATTTATGACAACGATACCGTCGCACAGTGGGTTAGAAAAACATGTTTTCTTGAATCAAATCAGGGAAGCTATGTTCGGATAAATTTTCTTTATTTTTCAGTTAATACCATTAAAATAAGTAAAAAAGATGTTTTCAAAGTATATTTGAGTATAATTTTATTAAATAATGCCAAATATCAGTGTAGGTATATAGTGCAAGGAGTACAATATGAGAAATTAAACATTACATTTTGCACATCTTAAAGTTAATCATCAATACCATCATCATCAACATCATCATTATCATCATCATCGTTATCATCATCAACATTATCATCATCATCAACAGCATCGGCAACTTCAACATTACTGAAATAGTTCTTGTTCAGAGCTGCAGGTACAATTAAATTAATTGCCTCCTCTGGCAAGCCTTGAACCTTCTTTGTAGGCAATTTTCGCATGCTTGAAATAATTGGGTCAGAAGTTATCAAAAACATATTAAAAATATTTTGGTTTGATTTTTCTCGACTGCACTTTCGTGAATAAAACTCCCTATATGTTTTAAAATCTTTATTTCGAGCTTCTTGCACTTCTTCTGATAACTGCCCAATAGGTAAAATGGCATTTGACACAATTTCGGGTCCGTGAATAAAATACTTGTGCAAAGTGGGAGGCACATTGTACCAAGGCCTTGCAAGGATACTTTTTAACAAAAAGTCGTTATTTCTGCAGATTTTTCAGCGTTTTGAAAAAAACGTCTTGCCGTGTTCCCATCATTTGTGTTTCCAAAACCAGGTTTGGGTTGGTCAACTATTAAGCCCATATTCTCTTTAAATTTTTTTCTGAATTTCTTTTTTTGTTTCATCTACTATTCTTTTTTCAGAATCAGTTCTAGCCTGCCACTTTTGTAAAGGTATTTTATATGCCACGTGCAAAAGACATTCAAAAAACCTAATCCAGCCATGAAGAATGGAAAGGCAAAATCTTAAATTGTCTACATGTACAGGTCTTTGGATCATGGCTTCTATATTATTAAAATCCTTAATTGTAGCGCCACATAAGTAACACTTTTGTGTTGATGTGGTTTCTGTTAAGGCATTGCAAACTTTTCCATCTACCATTGTCAAAATTAGTTTGTGGAAAACATGTATAATATACTGAAAAGAATATATAATATATATTCAGTATAATATACTGAAAAGAAGAGCACAAATAAATATAAAAACATGAAAAACAACAAAACACAACACACAAGAACAGCAGCAGTCGCGAGATCAATGTGATTTTTAGATAAATTGACTGCTGCAACACTTGTATTAAATAATGCATAACTTCTAAGAGGCACAAAAGGGCAACGTAAAATTTTGCAATATAATAGAGATTTATGTCCCCTTTAATATAAACTAAAAATTATGACACGAATGTGGACAAATAATAACTATATGTCCATTTCAAATATAAAAATGGTAATTTTTTTGGCATTTCCAATATAAATTACTAAATCTAGAACACTTCCACACACAATTTAATACACAAATGTTAACGAAGTATTTGCAAAATAACCTGAACTTGATGGCTCCATTGAAAAATTGTTAACTTTTGCAATACTTTTTAAATTAAATAAAATTTTCCACGGGAAAGTTTTCACTATTTTCAGCCTTTTTTGCACAAAAATTTCTCTAAAGTTTGACTTTGAACTTTTACTACAAAAACACCAGAGCACTTTTGACATTTAATTTAACGACAAGTGATGTAGAATTTTATATACTCTAACCGGGTACAAAAAATTTTGACGATACTTAAAATTTTTTTTTTAATTAATCCAAGAAAACAGGCTATTCCAACCCTCTCTATGTCGTTAACTTCTTCAATCGAAGAGATGTGATATGATGAAGTTGTTTTGCATGTAGCTAAATGATTGTCCAATAATTGTTGTATGCACGAACTATTTTTCAGAGGTTGGCAAAATGTTATTAACGTCGCGTCCTTACAGTTATAAAGAGGTTGATGTGCTTTATAGCATTCAGCAACGGTGTTAGTCTCTAAATTAAGTATTTTGTTTTCGTGTATAACTGGCAGTATTTTTATTTTATTACATACTTTAGAAATTTTTGGATATTTGATAACAAAGTAAATATTATTGTTGTCTTGAAAAACTTTTAGTTTTGAATTACTAAGAATATCGCTTATACTAACATTGGAAAAATTTTCATTAATTAGTACATTTTTGATTTCATTACTATCTAGTATTATTGGGTTAATAACATTTAACTTTGCAAGAGTAATCGAGTAGATGCTGTTTTCAATACTGGTTACTATGGCCTTGTTTCTAGCGATTGTAAGGTCAAATAAATGTCCTGTGTCGATTTGCGTTTGCTTCGATGCGCTTAGTAGTTTGTTAACCGTTTCCGTTAGTTGGTTAATTTTGATTTGTAATTCAGTATTAATGAGTACCTGTTGGTCATTAGCTTCTATTAAGTTCTCTTGTCTATTGAGCACCTGATTAAAGTCCTCAAAATCCGGAGTACCAGCGATATATTTTAATGCTGTTCCTAAGATATTAATACTTCTTGAGTGTCGGTGGTGAATCTTTATCGCGTTCAGTAAAGTAAAGATGTGGTCAACGTCGCACAGTGGTTCAGAATCGTTTTTCATTGGCCAAAACTCTGTAACTTTTTAACTATTAAAGATTTTTTAGTAGTTCTTTTTTTAATCAATAGATAACATCTGTAGCATTTTCGATTGTAGGTTTTATTAAGATCGGTACAGTGGTTCTTAAGAAATTTAAGCTTGAAATTCAATTTTCGATTTTTTTCATTTTTATTTTTTTTCAAATCTGCCAACTCATTTTTGACCCACTTCCTCTTAACCGATTTGGCTCAAATTTGGGCCACAAGTCGTCCTTGGATAGCAATTTAATATTTTGTTATCCTTAGGGTGCCCCTTTTCTCGTTGAGGTATTTACAGTATTTTTATTAGGGTGGCCCTAATTTTAATTTTTGCTTAATAATACTTACATATTACCTAGTTTTTTTTTTAAATAAAAGAATGTAACATAATTTTTCTTTAAATATATATTTATTTGTAGTCATAAATAGATTGTAGATAAATAAAATAATATTTAATATTGATATTTGTATACTTTATTGCACTCAAATGTTAAATGCAAATTATAATTATTGTTTATTTGGCTGGAATATTTCTTGTAAATATTTTATATTCTGCTCTGTATTACTGATGTCCTGTAGCAGTGCTTTAACTTCGGCACTTGGGTCCGAAAGATTTACTTTCCATTGACTTCGAATGCTAGAGATGAATGGATCTGATGTTGCTAATAATATGTGAAATAAGTCTTCATTTGTAGAACTTCGTGACGTTTTTCTGGTATTATGTTCTCTGTAAAATCTGTAATCCTTATTTCTTTTTTCCTGGGCTTCCTCTGATTAATCTCCAATTGGTAATATATGGTGCTTAATGACATCTTCTCCATGATAAAGAACTTTGTGCACTGTTGCTGACATATTTCTATAATTGTATTTGGATGTATATATAGCAACAGTTTCCTTGGCATAATCACCAATTTTTTTAGCATTAATTTGTTCATTGCACGCAAGTACTTCAGTAATTGTTTTAAATCTTCAAATAAGATCTATATCAACACCTGTTATATCAGATGTAGTTTCGGGATCCAAAAAGAATCTTCTTGCGGTATTGCCATCGTTTGTATTGCATGATCCTTGTTTTGGTTGATCTCTAATTAACCCGTGTTTGAGAAATGCATCATGAACTTGTTTCTTTTTCAATTTTCTTTTCTCTTTGTTGGTGTCATTATTTCTTACTGATCCAGAAGATCCGAAGTCCAAATCTAGTGACTTTGTAGGTTCTTGGTTTAACTGACTTGATGTTGCTTTACATATAATACAGCTGGATGAAGCTTTTGTATCAGTCAAAGCCTGGGCAGTTTTTCCGTCTATCATTGAAAGTATTAATTGATAATTCAATTTAATAGTATGTTCATCTATCTCTAACTCTAATGGCTTTAGTGTTGAAATTTGAGTTTTGATGTCACTTATTTCATTCTTAATGGTATCATGAGTTTCCTTTTTAAATTCAAATTTTATTGGTCTGCAGTACTTCGTGGACGATGGAGTATGATTTTTCCAAATAAAATTTGTTTGCATTGTGCTGGACGAAGGTTCCGAGTCTTCTAAGTTTTTTATTAATCGCAATGGCACAAATGACACCATGAACATATCTGTGTCAGAAATATCTTCACATAAAAATTGTTTATATTGTTTTTGTCCTGAAGATCCATCGCATCTCCATTTACAAAAGAGAGTTAAATTGCAGTTTCCATGTTTTTTTAAATCACTTCCTTTAAGTGATTGCAGCAACCTTTCAGCTGTATGATCAAGTAGGGCTTGCAGTTTTACCTGTGCCGAAATTGGTGTGATTTTCATAGATTCCTTTGGAGGATAGCACTCCTTTACATACTTTAGAAATTTTTGGATATTTGATAACAAAGTAAATATTATTGTTGTCTTGAAAAACTTTTAGTTTTGAATTACTAAGAATATCGCTTATACTAACATTGAAAAAATTTTCAATAATTAGTACATTTTTGATTTCATTACTATCTAGTATTATTGGGTTAATAACATTTAACTTTGCAAGAGTAATCGAGTAGATGCTGTTTTCAATACTGGTTACTATGGCCTTGTTTCTAGCGATTGTAAGGTCAAATAAATGTCCTGTGTCGATTTGCGTTTGCTTCGATGCGCTTAGTAGTTTGTTAACCGTTTCCGTTAGTTGGTTAATTTTGATTTGTAATTCAGTATTAATGAGTACCTGTTGGTCATTAGCTTCTATTAAGTTCTCTTGTCTATTGAGCACCTGATTAAAGTCCTCAAAATCCGGAGTACCAGCGATATATTTTAATGCTGTTCCTAAGATATTAATACTTCTTGAGTGTCGGTGGTGAATCTTTATCGCGTTCAGTAAAGTAAAGATGTGGTCAACGTCGGCTTTAAGCAGTCTCCTCATATGAGATTGTTTAAAATGGTCAAGTATGTTTTCAGTGTCATGCGCTACATTTTCGTAATCGGTCAGGTTGGTTATGTGTAATAGGAAGCCATAGCGATAGTAAGTGGCTACCATTCCATCGGTTACCGGGATATAATAAGAGTTGGTGTAGTTAAGTACTTTTGCTCGTACGCATAGGGCAGTTGATATTATAAGAAGTCTGTAAAAACGAGAAAGAGAAAAAAAATATTTAAGATTGTCTTTATGTACCGCCGTCCCGTCAATGAGAACTTTAGTTCCCAGATCTGGGGGGTAACTGCGTATTTCGATTCGAAAGAAATTATTTTCGAAACAGAATGCTTAAGGCATACAAATTCGAACAGTTTTATTTTCGAATCGAAATACGCAGTAACCCCCCTGCTTGAACATTTTTTTCAACAAAAAGCTTAGTGAATTTATTGCCTATTCTTTTATTTGTCTTCACATGGACTTTGTCGCCAGGTTCAAAGCTTCGTTTATGGCGATTCTTATTGTGGTATTCGAGGTTTCTCTCTTGAGTCATAACAAGCTTTTGTTTGATTTCTTCCATTAGAGTTTTAGGAGCTGAGTGAATAACATCTATAGGTCTATAACCCAAAATCGAATGGATTGTTCTATTGTATTTTGCAACTGCCAGTGATATAAGCTCAGATGTATCAGAAATATGTTCCTCTATTTTTGTACATCTAGCTATTTCTGTTAGGGTACTGTGGAATCTTTCAACTTGTCCATTGCTGATACTGTGAATTGGGGGCGTGGTGCATATTGAAATGTTAAAGGTATTTTTTAAGATTGTTTTTATAGTTTCGGAATTAAGTGAGCGGTTGTTATCACAAACAATGGTTTTAGTATTTTTGAAAAGACTAATCATGCTTATGAGCGGTTGTCTTATGTCACCAATTGCCCTCGACTGAATAAGGCTTACACATGCAAATTTCGAAAATTTGTCAACTAAGGTGAGAAAATGCTTTTTATCTGTGGAGTAGATGTCTATGTGCAATATCTCTCCTGGATGAGACGGGATGGGTGTTTGACCTATCTCAACTTTATTAGGATGCCTTTGGTATTTTGCTTCACGGCAAATCTTGCACGTGGATATTATTTCCTTCAGTTTTTGTCTTAGCTCAGGAAAGAAGTAGTCTTTTAGGATTTGTTGCTCATTTTCTCGACCATTACGATGGACTCGATTGTGCTCAGCAACTGCGATTTCTGTCTGATCGTCTCGATTGAAGACATCTATTACAATTTTATTCGTAAAGCGGAATTTAATCGAGGGGAATGCCGTTAGCAACTTGTCTTGGATTTCTGCTAGAATTGGTAGTTCGCAGTACAATGCACAAATTTAGCCACAAGAATTACAACAAAAAATACAGTAAGCAAAATAAACGCTGTTAGCCATTGCCTAGATCGCAGATGAATTAATTCTTTCAAACTAGCGATGTGGCCAATATTTTTTATGTTAACTTTATGTAAGTACGGGAGTGATAGTAGTGTAAGATGTTCCGTTATGTTAACAAACTGGGCAGGTGTTGCTTCGGGGTGTGAACGACTGATGTTCCTCCAGTTGGTGAATGTTGTCCCATTTATAGTAACTTCGCTTTCGAAAATAACCAAAAATGTGCCATTTATTACAATTGTTGAGTTGTTCTTTTCACGCACTTCTACTGGTTGATTATTTATGACAACGATACCGTCGCACAGTGGGTTAGAATAACATGTTTTCTTGAATCAAATCAGGGAAGATATGTTCGGATAAATTTTCTTTATTTTTCAGTTAATACCATTAAAATAAGTAAAAAAGATGTTTTCAAAGTATATTTGAGTATAATTTTATTAAATAATGCCAAATATCAGTGTAGGTATATAGTGCAAGGAGTACAATATGAGAAATTAAACATTACATTTTGCACATCTTAAAGTTAATCATCAATACCATCATCATCAACATCATCATTATCATCATCGTTATCATCATTATCATCATCATCGTTATCATCATCAACATTATCATCATCATCAACAGCATCGGCAACTTTAACATTACTGAAATAGTTCTTGTTTAGAGCTGCAGGTACAATTAAATTAATTGCCTCCTCTGGCAAGCCTTGAACCTTCTTTGTAGGCAATTTTCGCATGCTTGAAATAATTGGGTCAGAAGTTATCAAAAACATATTAAAAATATTTTGGTTTGATTTTTCTCGACTGCACTTTCGTGAATAAAACTCCCTATATGTTTTAAAATCTTTATTTCGAGCTTCTTGCACTTCTTCTGATAACTGCCCAATAGGTAAAATGGCATTTGACACAATTTCGGGTCCGTGAATAAAATACTTGTGCAAAGTGGGAGGCACATTGTACCAAGGCCTTGCAAGGATACTTTTTAACAAAAAGTCGTTATTTCTGCAGATTTTTCAGCGTTTTGAAAAAAACGTCTTGCCGTGTTCCCATCATTTGTGTTTCCAAAACCAGGTTTGGGTTGGTCAACTATTAAGCCCATATTCTCTTTAAATTTTTTTCTGAATTTCTTTTTTTGTTTCATCTACTATTCTTTTTTCAGAATCAGTTCTAGCCTGCCACTTTTGTAAAGGTATTTTATATGCCACGTGCAAAAGACATTCAAAAAACCTAATCCAGCCATGAAGAATGGAAAGGCAAAATCTTAAATTGTCTACATGTACAGGTCTTTGGATCATGGCTTCTATATTATTAAAATCCTTAATTGTAGCGCCACATAAGTAACACTTTTGTGTTGATGTGGTTTCTGTTAAGGCATTGCAAACTTTTCCATCTACCATTGTCAAAATTAGTTTGTGGAAAACATGTATAATATACTGAAAAGAATATATAATATATATTCAGTATAATATACTGAAAAGAAGAGCACAAATAAATATAAAAACATGAAAAACAACAAAACACAACACACAAGAACAGCAGCAGTCGCGAGATCAATGTGATTTTTAGATAAATTGACTGCTGCAACACTTGTATTAAATAATGCATAACTTCTAAGAGGCACAAAAGGGCAACGTAAAATTTTGCAATATAATAGAGATTTATGTCCCCTTTAATATAAACTAAAAATTATGACACGAATGTGGACAAATAATAACTATATGTCCATTTCAAATATAAAAATGGTAATTTTTTTGGCATTTCCAATATAAATTACTAAATCTAGAACACTTCCACACACAATTTAATACACAAATGTTAACGAAGTATTTGCAAAATAACCTGAACTTGATGGCTCCATTGAAAAATTGTTAACTTTTGCAATACTTTTTAAATTAAATAAAATTTTCCACGGGAAAGTTTTCACTAATTTCAGCCTTTTTTGCACAAAAATTTCTCTAAAGTTTGACTTTGAACTTTTACTACAAAAACACCAGAGCACTTTTGACATTTAATTTAACGACAAGTGATGTAGAATTTTATATACTCTAACCGGGTACAAAAAATTTTGACGATACTTAAAATTTTTTTTTAATTAATCCAAGAAAACAGGCTATTCCAACCCTCTCTATGTCGTTAACTTCTTCAATCGAAGAGATGTGATATGATGAAGTTGTTTTGCATGTAGCTAAATGATTGTCCAATAATTGTTGTATGCACGAACTATTTTTCAGAGGTTGGCAAAATGTTATTAACGTCGCGTCCTTACAGTTATAAAGAGGTTGATGTGCTTTATAGCATTCAGCAACGGTGTTAGTCTCTAAATTAAGTATTTTGTTTTCGTGTATAACTGGCAGTATTTTTATTTTATTACATACTTTAGAAATTTTTGGATATTTGATAACAAAGTAAATATTATTGTTGTCTTGAAAAACTTTTAGTTTTGAATTACTAAGAATATCGCTTATACTAACATTGGAAAAATTTTCATTAATTAGTACATTTTTGATTTCATTACTATCTAGTATTATTGGGTTAATAACATTTAACTTTGCAAGAGTAATCGAGTAGATGCTGTTTTCAATACTGGTTACTATGGCCTTGTTTCTAGCGATTGTAAGGTCAAATAAATGTCCTGTGTCGATTTGCGTTTGCTTCGATGCGCTTAGTAGTTTGTTAACCGTTTCCGTTAGTTGGTTAATTTTGATTTGTAATTCAGTATTAATGAGTACCTGTTGGTCATTAGCTTCTATTAAGTTCTCTTGTCTATTGAGCACCTGATTAAAGTCCTCAAAATCCGGAGTACCAGCGATATATTTTAATGCTGTTCCTAAGATATTAATACTTCTTGAGTGTCGGTGGTGAATCTTTATCGCGTTCAGTAAAGTAAAGATGTGGTCAACGTCGCACAGTGGTTCAGAATCGTTTTTCATTGGCCAAAACTCTGTAACTTTTTAACTATTAAAGATTTTTTAGTAGTTCTTTTTTTAATCAATAGATAACATCTGTAGCATTTTCGATTGTAGGTTTTATTAAGATCGGTACAGTGGTTCTTAAGAAATTTAAGCTTGAAATTCAATTTTCGATTTTTTTCATTTTTATTTTTTTTCAAATCTGCCAACTCATTTTTGACCCACTTCCTCTTAACCGATTTGGCTCAAATTTGGGCCACAAGTCGTCCTTGGATAGCAATTTAATATTTTGTTATCCTTAGGGTGCCCCTTTTCTCGTTGAGGTATTTACAGTATTTTTATTAGGGTGGCCCTAATTTTAATTTTTGCTTAATAATACTTACATATTACCTAGTTTTTTTTTTAAATAAAAGAATGTAACATAATTTTTCTTTAAATATATATTTATTTGTAGTCATAAATAGATTGTAGATAAATAAAATAATATTTAATATTGATATTTGTATACTTTATTGCACTCAAATGTTAAATGCAAATTATAATTATTGTTTATTTGGCTGGAATATTTCTTGTAAATATTTTATATTCTGCTCTGTATTACTGCTGTCCTGTAGCAGTGCTTTAACTTCGGCACTTGGGTCCGAAAGATTTACTTTCCATTGACTTCGAATGCTAGAGATGAATGGATCTGATGTTGCTAATAATATGTGAAATAAGTCTTCATTTGTAGAACTTCGTGACGTTTTTCTGGTATTATGTTCTCTGTAAAATCTGTAATCCTTATTTCTTTTTTCCTGGGCTTCCTCTGATTAATCTCCAATTGGTAATATATGGTGCTTAATGACATCTTCTCCATGATAAAGAACTTTGTGCACTGTTGCTGACATATTTCTATAATTGTATTTGGATGTATATATAGCAACAGTTTCCTTGGCATAATCACCAATTTTTTTAGCATTAATTTGTTCATTGCACGCAAGTACTTCAGTAATTGTTTTAAATCTTCAAATAAGATCTATATCAACACCTGTTATATCAGATGTAGTTTCGGGATCCAAAAAGAATCTTCTTGCGGTATTGCCATCGTTTGTATTGCATGATCCTTGTTTTGGTTGATCTCTAATTAACCCGTGTTTGAGAAATGCATCATGAACTTGTTTCTTTTTCAATTTTCTTTTCTCTTTGTTGGTGTCATTATTTCTTACTGATCCAGAAGATCCGAAGTCCAAATCTAGTGACTTTGTAGGTTCTTGGTTTAACTGACTTGATGTTGCTTTACATATAATACAGCTGGATGAAGCTTTTGTATCAGTCAAAGCCTGGGCAGTTTTTCCGTCTATCATTGAAAGTATTAATTGATAATTCAATTTAATAGTATGTTCATCTATCTCTAACTCTAATGGCTTTAGTGTTGAAATTTGAGTTTTGATGTCACTTATTTCATTCTTAATGGTATCATGAGTTTCCTTTTTAAATTCAAATTTTATTGGTCTGCAGTACTTCGTGGACGATGGAGTATGATTTTTCCAAATAAAATTTGTTTGCATTGTGCTGGACGAAGGTTCCGAGTCTTCTAAGTTTTTTATTAATCGCAATGGCACAAATGACACCATGAACATATCTGTGTCAGAAATATCTTCACATAAAAATTGTTTATATTGTTTTTGTCCTGAAGATCCATCGCATCTCCATTTACAAAAGAGAGTTAAATTGCAGTTTCCATGTTTTTTTAAATCACTTCCTTTAAGTGATTGCAGCAACCTTTCAGCTGTATGATCAAGTAGGGCTTGCAGTTTTACCTGTGCCGAAATTGGTGTGATTTTCATAGATTCCTTTGGAGGATAGCACTCCTTTACATACTTTAGAAATTTTTGGATATTTGATAACAAAGTAAATATTATTGTTGTCTTGAAAAACTTTTAGTTTTGAATTACTAAGAATATCGCTTATACTAACATTGAAAAAATTTTCAATAATTAGTACATTTTTGATTTCATTACTATCTAGTATTATTGGGTTAATAACATTTAACTTTGCAAGAGTAATCGAGTAGATGCTGTTTTCAATACTGGTTACTATGGCCTTGTTTCTAGCGATTGTAAGGTCAAATAAATGTCCTGTGTCGATTTGCGTTTGCTTCGATGCGCTTAGTAGTTTGTTAACCGTTTCCGTTAGTTGGTTAATTTTGATTTGTAATTCAGTATTAATGAGTACCTGTTGGTCATTAGCTTCTATTAAGTTCTCTTGTCTATTGAGCACCTGATTAAAGTCCTCAAAATCCGGAGTACCAGCGATATATTTTAATGCTGTTCCTAAGATATTAATACTTCTTGAGTGTCGGTGGTGAATCTTTATCGCGTTCAGTAAAGTAAAGATGTGGTCAACGTCGGCTTTAAGCAGTCTCCTCATATGAGATTGTTTAAAATGGTCAAGTATGTTTTCAGTGTCATGCGCTACATTTTCGTAATCGGTCAGGTTGGTTATGTGTAATAGGAAGCCATAGCGATAGTAAGTGGCTACCATTCCATCGGTTACCGGGATATAATAAGAGTTGGTGTAGTTAAGTACTTTTGCTCGTACGCATAGGGCAGTTGATATTATAAGAAGTCTGTAAAAACGAGAAAGAGAAAAAAAATATTTAAGATTGTCTTTATGTACCGCCGTCCCGTCAATGAGAACTTTAGTTCCCAGATCTGGGGGGTAACTGCGTATTTCGATTCGAAAGAAATTATTTTCGAAACAGAATGCTTAAGGCATACAAATTCGAACAGTTTTATTTTCGAATCGAAATACGCAGTAACCCCCCTGCTTGAACATTTTTTTCAACAAAAAGCTTAGTAAATTTATTGCCTATTCTTTTATTTGTCTTCACATGGACTTTGTCGCCAGGTTCAAAGCTTCGTTTATGGCGATTCTTATTGTGGTATTCGAGGTTTCTCTCTTGAGTCATAACAAGCTTTTGTTTGATTTCTTCCATTAGAGTTTTAGGAGCTGAGTGAATAACATCTATAGGTCTATAACCCAAAATCGAATGGATTGTTCTATTGTATTTTGCAACTGCCAGTGATATAAGCTCAGATGTATCAGAAATATGTTCCTCTATTTTTGTACATCTAGCTATTTCTGTTAGGGTACTGTGGAATCTTTCAACTTGTCCATTGCTGATACTGTGAATTGGGGGCGTGGTGCAGATTGAAATGTTAAAGGTATTTTTTAAGATTGTTTTTATAGTTTCGGAATTAAGTGAGCGGTTGTTATCACAAACAATGGTTTTAGTATTTTTGAAAAGACTAATCATGCTTATGAGCGGTTGTCTTATGTCACCAATTGCCCTCGACTGAATAAGGCAAATTTCGAAAATTTGTCAACTAAGGTGAGAAAATGCTTTTTATCTGTGGAGTAGATGTCTATGTGCAATATCTCTCCTGGATGAGACGGGATGGGTGTTTGACCTATCTCAACTTTATTAGGATGCCTTTGGTATTTTGCTTCACGGCAAATCTTGCACGTGGATATTATTTCCTTCAGTTTTTGTCTTAGCTCAGGAAAGAAGTAGTCTTTTAGGATTTGTTGCTCATTTTCTCGACCATTACGATGGACTCGATTGTGCTCAGCAACTGCGATTTCTGTCTGATCGTCTCGATTGAAGACATCTATTACAATTTTATTCGTAAAGCGGAATTTAATCGAGGGGAATGCCGTTAGCAACTTGTCTTGGATTTCTGCTAGAATTGGTAGTTCGCAGTACAATGCATTAACGACATTGGGGTTGACGACCTGCTTAAGTATCTTTAAAAGGTCATTAAAGTTCACATACGTAACTGTGTGCCTAATTCTGGATCTAAAAAGTATCTTACTCTCCTTTTCGGTCTTATTACCTTCACAGAGTATGATTTGGTTTTAAAAACAATTAAGTGGATTTTGTACGGAAGGTATAGCTCTTGTTAGTGAATTCTCGCTATGCGTAGTAACACCATTTGAGTCGGAAGATTCCTCCAACATATTCAAATGTTGCCTAGTTAAGGCATCCGCAACATAGTTTTCTTTGCCTGGTTTGTAAAAAAATTTAGGTGAAAATTCTTCCACAAATGCTCTCCACCTCTTAATTTTCGCAATTGGATTCTTGTCAGAAATCGCGAAGGTGAGTGGCTGGTGGTCTGTAAAAATATTTAGTCGGTTAGTTCCGTACAAATAACAACGTAATTTCTGTAACGACCATACTATGGCTAACAATTCCCGCTCATTTGTGGCGTAATTTTCTTCAGCCTTGGACAGTGTTCTCGATATCATCGTAATTGGTCGTCCATTTTGCGACAGTACTGCGCCAATTGCGTGTGAAGAAGCGTCCGTTGTTAAATCAAACGGTTTGTCATAGTCTGGGTAAAGAAGGAGAACATCCTCCGAAGCAAGAATTTTCTTAACTTTGTTATTTATTCGAATTAATAGGAAATTGTTCAGTGACAATAGATAAAAAAAGGTCCTAGCTGACCAGGTCCAAGGTATCCATCCTTCTTAGACGTTGATGACCTTCAAAGTGCAAAAGCTGCCTTGCTAGGTGATTTGGGTGAACGTGCAGCTTGGAGATGTATTTGGTACAGAACCTTCTAATCTCTTCTTGGACAAGAGGAACATTCAAATCTTTATGAATGTTGTTATTTCGTATATACCAAGGGGCGCAGGTTATTAAACGTAACAACTTGGATTGTTGTCTCTGTAATTTGGCGATGTTCGAGGTAGAAGCCGTTCCCCATAGCTGAATACCATAGGTCCATATTGGTTTAATTATCGTTTTATACAAAAGGACCTTGTAGTCTAACTCTAAAGCAGATTGTGTGCCAATAAGCCAGTTTAGTTCAGCGGATTTTAATTTTATCTGAGTTATCTTGCTGTCAATGTGATGAGACCATGTAAGGCGGCGATCCAAATGAACACCAAGATACTTAACGTGAGAACTCTCGGGGATGGTCACGTTGTTAATCTTAATTGCAGGGCAGTTATCTCTCCTTAGAGTAAACGTTACATAAACGCACTTTGTCGGATTTACTTTAATTTTTCATCTGTTCAGCCATGCTTGAAGGTCATGAATATGGGATTGTAAAAATGCAGAAGCAATTTTGGGGTCGGAATGAATACTAATGAATGCTGTATCATCTGCGAAAGTGGATGTGTATGTTTGAGCATTCCTTGGCATATCTGCTGTAAAGATAATATATAACAAGGGACCCAATATACTACCTTGTGGAACTCCAGCAGCGATTCTTCTAGGAGAAGAATATTCATCTTTTGATCGAACTCGGAAGGTTCTATTGGACAAATAACTTTTTAAGAGCTTATGTGTACTTGCTGGAAGCAGATAAACAATTTTGCTTACAAGTCCCTCATGCCAGACCTTATCGAATGCCTGTGAAATATCGATGAACAAGGCGAAACAGTATTGTTTATTTTCGAAGGCCTTCCTGATCATTGTTGTTATTCTATGTACTTGTTCAACTGTACCATGACATTCGCGGAAACCGAATTGATGATCTGGAATAATATCCATCCAATTTATGATTGTGCTTAAAGTAGAAATAAGTAGCTTTTCAAACAATTTCGAGATAATCGAAAGTAAGCTTATAGGCCTATAAGATGAAACTTGAGTAATGTCCTTGCCTGGTTTTGGAATCATAACGATTTCTGATATCTTCCAGGACATTGGGAAATATCCCAAACGAAGAATCGCGTTGTGTATAAATAATAAAATTCTTGTAGCTGAAATTGGAAGATGGATAATCATTGACGGAGAAATTCTGTCAATTCCAGAAGACTTCTTAAGGTCAAGTTTATGTATGTTTGATAGAAGCAATGGAAGGCGAAATTTCAATGGAGAAAGCACGTTGTTGTCTATAATATCAGGACTTATGTTAGAGTCTGTTTCGTTTGGAGTAAAAACCTTTTCTAAGTGATTGGCAAAAGCATCGACTTTTTCACGTGGATCTCTTGCCCAAGAACCGTTTTCGAGCCTAATTGGAGACTCACATACAATTGGACATTGCATGTGTTTAACAGCCTTCCACAGGCTGTAGTTCTTTTCCTTAGAGGAATCCAAGTTTTTTAAATATGTATCAAGAGATTTTTGTTGATTAATCTTCAGTGCGGCTTTGAGTTTTCTCTGACAATCATTTAAACGACTTTTTAAGGCAGGGGATCGACATTCTTGCCAACGTCTTCTAAGCTTTCTTTTCTCGTTTACAAGAGCTTGGATACTTTCGGAAGTGTTCTGGAATATCTTTTTTTTGGTTTCAAAAATTGGTGTTGCCACAAAAGCCGCATTTGTGATGACATCTGTAAATACATTTATCGCGGAATCGATGTCTGTAGAGGTCTTTAGAGTAACATTCAATGGAAGATGGGAACTCACATATATTTTGTATTTTAACCAGTTTGTCCTTTTATTTGGGTAAAAATGTCTTTCTTCTTGGATTCCACTGGAATTGACATAAAAAGTTAAAATAGAGGGTGAGTGATCGGATGATAAATCTAATGATGAGCAGACGGATAATTGGCATCTTTTTATATTTTTTATGACGGCAAAGTCTATTAGATCGGGAATCTTATTTAAGTCAGAGGGCCAATACGTTGGTTGACCACCAGATACAGCGTCCAACTTCTGTGAAGAAATAGCACATAATAGCTGTCTTCCTCTAGATGTGATAAGACGCGAACACCAAAATGTGTGTTTCGCGTTATAATCACCAGCCGCTATGAATCTTGAGCCAAGTGTATTGAAAAAATCATTAAATTTATCTTTTTTAATGTTATGTCTTGGAGGACAATATATTGAAGACAATGTAATTCTATAATCTATGAGATTTATAGATGTTGCCTGAATATATTCTTTTTCGTAATTTGGCAATGGAAAATGCCTTATTTTATTGTGTACTAGTATTGCTGTGCCACCACATGCTCTGCCACTTGGATGTTTAGTGTCATAAGTTAAAAAACCATTTACTCTGAAACAATTTTTTGGAGTAAAATGCGTTTCAGAGACTAGAATAACGTCTATTTCCTGCTCATTCAGGAAATGCTCAACTTCCCTTTTGTGCTGGCTAAGGCCGTTTGCGTTCCAAAAACATATTTTTAAAGGATTCATTTTCTTTCCAACAAAATTTGCATAAGCATGCTTTGATTTCTCATCATCTCTTGGAACATATTTTGCATGTTGGACATGAAGTTATTCATTGTTTCAATGAGCTTCTCAATGGAGTTTTGGGATTCTTTATTTTGAATTGGCGGACCCTCTTTAACCATATGAGCGTAGGAGAAGCTCATTGGAAGTGGGGGGTTATTTTGCTGTGAACCATTGCATGAGCGGTCCGGAATAGTAGGAAGAGATGGAAAATAGGAACCCTGGTATTGAGATGAGGAGGTTTGTTGTCTAAGACGTAAAAATACGGGACATCCACGGTAGTTGGCTGTATGGTTTTGCCCGCAATTACTGCATTTCTTTATTGTTGAGTCGGTTTTAGGATTAGGACACTCGGAAGTCTTGTGTATATCACCACATATTACACATACTGTGGGCAATTTACAATAGGATTTGGTATGCCCGAACTCCTGACAATTTTGGCATTGAGGAGGATCTCTGCGTTTAAGTGGCTCTTCCACAGTAATTCTGCGGTTAAGCAAATATCTTAAGTTAAAGATAGGATGAGATTGACCCTTCTTCAGTTGGGAAGAATTAAACGATATTTCAACTCTGAAAAGAGGTTGAGGAATTTTATTCTTATTTAATATGTTTTGGACAGACTTCACTTCATAGCCTTCAACTTCAAGAGCGTTTTTAATTTCATCAATTTAATTACCACATTCAAGCCTTTAGCACTTTTTAATTGGAATGTATAGTAACTTTTATTATTTAAATCAAAAAAATCAACCACTTTGTTGTAATGTTTCTCCAAGTAGATTTGGATTTTAGTTTCGAATACATTACCTCTACGAATAGAAACAACATGGAAATTGTCTTTGCCTACAATTCTGGATAAGTCATTAACCAGGGCATTATTAGTTTGCTCCCTTAAATATATAGGTGGAGGTTTCAGCTCCTTTACAGTGGCGTTTTCCTGGATTTAATTTTCAGTGGTGGCAAGTAATTGAAAGCGGTTTCTACTTACCGACATGTCTCCTACTTGTGGACTATTATTAAATCTGGCCTGTTTCAGAAAGGGCTCCTGACGCATTGCCATTGGACTAGACTTACGTTTTGTAATAGTAATATACCTATCAATACCCGTTTGAACCTATTTATTAGCCATAATATTGGAACTATTATTAATATTTTTATCAATATTAAGCAAATTTGAAGACTCGCTTGCGACTGTTTTTTTGGCACTGACTGTATTGACAGTATTCTGATTGTTTATGTTTTCTTTTTCTTTATTATTTTCAAAAGTTGTTGGCGCAAATGTAACTTTGTTGGTTTCACAATTTGTTCTTGTTAATTGTTTTGGCGCAAATGTAACATCAATTGAGTTAATAGAGGGGGAAAGAGATCGTGCTCTTTCAATTGGCTTTGCTGTTAAGTAGTACTTGTTGTACTCTTTATTATAAACATTTTTGTTTTCACTTGACTCTGTTATGGAAATATAAGCATTTCTCCCATTTAGAGAGAGCCTTCGATCTTGCTGTTGAGTCTCACTCATGCACTTTTCTTTTTATTAAAATTGTTTTAAACTTTTATAATTTATTTGTTTTATGAAATATACACCGTCACTTTCACTTTACTAATATATTTAAAAAATCGTCCTTTTTCGATAATATATGTTTGAAGTTGTTTATTTATTTTTTTTTAATATTTTTATTTGGTTTTTTTAAGGAAAGAACCAAAAACACGTCCGACTCTTAGCAGAGATGAAAACAGAATGCTTCATCGTCTAATTCCACCTTTATATTTTTTGAGCGGTTTGACCCTATATGTCCGTTGTGCCCCCTCAGAAATTTCGTCAAAGGTTTAACAATCTTCGCGTAATCTTTTACAAAGCGCCTGTAGTATCCTGCTAGACCTAGGAATGACCTCAAGGCCCTAAGGGTTTTGGGCACCTCGTAATTAACAATATCTTTTAATTTTTTAAAACCCAAAAATTCTACCTCTGATCTAAAGAACTCAGATTTTTCCGCTGAGACTCGCATTCCTGCCTCAAATAGTTTAGATAGAATTGTGTCAATATCTTTCAAGTGTTTTTCTTTAGCTTTGGAAAAAATGATTACATCGTCAATATAGACATGACAGCATTTTCCTATTTGGTCTCTTAAGACGTCATCTATAGCTCGCTGAAATATCCCTGGGGCGTTTTTCAACCCGAATGGCAAACGACAAAATTCGTACTTACCATTGTTGACAGAAAAGGCAGTTTTTTCACGATCTTTTGTAATGGTAGTTTTTTTTCAAACTAGGTTTTTTAACACTATCCTGAGACCTTAAACAATTTTGTCCATCGATGAGTCGGAAGACGTTTGAATTTAGTTTTGATACTTTGAAGTTTTAAACCCACTTCTTGCCACAAAATATTAAATCTAAAACTTTAAGTAACATGTTTTACTATAGAGTCAAAAATGGTAAAATCCTTATAAAATTTATTTAAACTTGGAAAAATGCTGTCTATTAAAATTGGTTGGTATATTATTCTTGACCAAAAAACTTTGTATTAGTTCGAAATTACCACAAAATCTAATTTTGCTTAAATAACTTAAAGCAACAATTATCGATATAAACAAAAAGAATGATAATTTATTCCTGCATGTTTACAATTATAGGACTTTTGATAATATAATTTATCACTAAATCATGTCACTGTGCGCATAAACATTTAATCGATGATCATTTAAAAACAGATGAATTTAGATGTAATATGTTAGAGTAAATGCAAGTTTAATCCATGAGGGAAAACAAATCCATTCCTCCGGCGTAGACTGACATGGGATAATTACACCTAAATTTAGAAATAATAAAACTCTGTTAACTCTCTTAATAATTAATGCCATATTTTAATAATACTCACCATCTTGTTTAGAAGAGAAATACTACAGGTTCCACATATTAATTTGCCTGAATGAAATTATATTTTAATTTAAATTATTCAGCCAAAAATGTGATGCGTATTATTATTAAACAGCTGTACTAAGCAATTTTCATCTCTGTTTTAAATTAGTTCCTTTTGTCATCATGCCTGTATGTTTGATCTATGATGATGAAGGTTGATCAAACGTGGTTTGTTACTTGGCTAACGTTAATTTGAGGCAAATTTGATGATAATATTAGTAATAATAGATAAATCTAAATATAATTTAAAACAAATTTATATATTCTTTTTGGAAAAATTTGGACAAATATAGTTTAATTTTGGTATATATTGATAATTTCCAGCATATCAAAAAGTTAGTGATGCTAAGATTTCTAGCGATTTTGGTACTAGAATAGATCTTAAAAAATGTAGTGGCTAGAACTTTCGTACTACTATTCAATACAACATATAATATAATTTTTACATTTTTAAGTCACATTTCAGGAAACATAAATTGCGTCATTCTTTTCTTTTTTAAATCCTGAAGTGTTAACATCGCAAATTAATAAAGATCTTAAATTATAGTTCAATTTACAAAAATTTAAAAAGTTAAAACTTTATAAATACCCTTGTGCGCCTTTTGACACTTAGTTAAAATTTTTAAAACTTCAAAAATACTTGGTTAAGTAAATAAAAAAGTTAAATTTGGTTTAGTTTAAAAAAATATAAGCGAATTGCAATTAGCTCAACTTTACTTGGATGCCCTAAGCATTGGTTCGAAAACGTGCTTTGCAGTTTCATGGTTCCATGAACCATTGGAACAGGAGACTTGGGGCATACGCTTTTCAAAACGTGATTTGCTATACACATCAAAGGTATGAGAAAAAAAATTCTTTCGGATCGAAATTCTTTTCTAATTTTTGTCAAAACCTTTTTACCAGGTTTACCAATCACCGATTAAGTGTAAAATATTGTGTGGTTACTACGCGATTTCTTCATGAATTCCTAAATGCAAGATTAAATTAAAGATATCATCAAAAAGTGCAAAATGAAATAGTAAATTCCGTTTAAAATCCTAAATATTATCACTTATCATGCGTTAAATTCCGAGAGTTCATCATATATCGTCAACAGTTTGCAAAATTAATCATCAATATAACATATTCATCATGAAATAACCTCAGTTTTTTTTCAAATCATCATTATTACATCATAACATCCTCATCACCATACTAACGACCGTTATATACCTTCAAAATTTTTACCTTCAAATATTACATAGTCCGAAGATTTCTGCAACCATATATCATTTATCATTAAAGTTTTCCGAATCATCATGAGCCAATAACATCATCATCATAATCATCAAACTAACATAGTTCCTAACTTTCCGAATTATCATCATGAATTGCATCTGTTAAAGTCCAATGTCTGCCAAAAGTCGTCCGAAGATATGTTAATATAGCATTAAATAGTCAAAAATACACTTAATTTAAAAATCATAACAAAATTTTCAAACCTGACCTAAAAACCTAAAACTAGATAACAAATATTTCTAAATTCGAAATGATTTACTAATCAAAATTCTCAAAATAGTTTTTATACAAAATTTGCTGTGAATTAACCTAATGTGTTACTAATAAGACCTACTTTAGAATATAAAACAACAAACATAAGGTCTATTCGTTTACTTTCCAGTAAAAGTCCAGTAAGCTGAGTATTTACTGAGTAAATGAACGAATTTACTCTCACCAAATCATTTGTACAAGAAAAGTAAACGAACAGAAAATTTGTAAAAATCCAGTAAGAAAATCAAAACAATAAGAAAAAAACAATACAAAAGGCAATAAATAAATAAAAAATGACCTAAGCTTTTAATTTTTAATTAGTTATATACTTTTTAACTTTAATTTAGTTAATTTTATTTCTTTTACTTCAAATTTTTAACTTAATAAAAATTGCGGCAAATTGTCAACTGCCTGTTTTTCTTTTGTTTACGTTTTTTATTCATGTTGTTGTTGTTACTGAACTTTTACAAGCAAAAATTTTCCCCGTAACATTTTGCAAATACTCAGCAAATAAACTGTCACTTTTTCTCAAAAATTCTCTCTGTTTACATTTCCCCTCTTACTGAGTTTTGGGTAAACGAACGACTTTCCGTAATATTTTGTAATATTTTGTAATAATTTGTACAAATTTTAACGTAAACGAATGAATCTATAGTCATATAGAATGTTTTAAATTGTATTTGTTCTAAAACAAATAATGTTCTATTTGATAATGTTTGACTAAAATGGAGTTAAATTAAAAAGGAAGTAAATTTTGTAAATTATAACTAATTTCATAAATCTAAATTTCCAAAAAAAATGTTTATCTAAACTATTTTATGATTTTCGCGTATAGTTAGCTAATTTTTAAATATCAATAATAATGAATTAATCTAAAAGCTTAATTATAGGTAATCATGATGATCATTATCCCAATATAATGATCATTACCAAATTCTAAAACCCTAAACCTATACTAACAATCAACTGGCAAACATAATGCAAGACATTTTTTCAAGAAATCATCAAACAGCACAATTCAGCGATTCCACATCAAACTAGCACCTGTTGGAGGAATTCACCAGTCCAGTATGATGCGGTAAGTCATTCACAATAATTTCCTATAACTTCTTACATTATAACAAAAAAAATATATATATAATAATTTAGAAACCAAAACCAAACCAATATTAAAGAGTTTAATTCTGTTAAATTACCTACATCTCTCTTAATTCTATTAATACAATATTTTGCTAAAACTTTTACTTTAACATTATTTGATCAGAGAGAGTAAAGTACTCTTGTGATTAAGCAACACTTTTTATACACTCTTTAATAATGGTAAAGATTTTCGTGGTTTTAGTTTCCTCACATTTGCCATACACAATGTCTATTTCTCAAATTTAATATATTCGATTATCCCTCTGTTAATTAAATATAACTATTATTTCAGAATGTTATTAGAAGTTATATAATAGTATTGTCTTGTTATTTACCTATAATATCCTTAAGAAATTTAAATGAATTGAATAAATATTTAGGAGTTACAAATATGGATTGCTAAAGTAAATTCTGATTGTGTTTTTCATTCGTGATATGAAGAAGATTTAGTGCTTGAGATTGATTTAGATTTTTTCTTAGGGGTTTCATACAATATTTAGGCCTATGAAACAATGGATGGTGAGGGTCATGAGGCTTTTGCTCTTAAGAACACCATAGAGATTTCTTCTTTTTATAAAATTAGCTTTTGAGGCTGTACCTCGAAACAACATTATAGACAGATACTTTTATAAAATTAATATGACTAAATCTTCAACCTTTATTTTTTTTTCCTTCCATTTGACTAGATAGGGGTATAAAATGTTAATATTTAATGATCTAGTCATCCAGCCTTTACACCTTGAATACAACATACAAAATAGGGAGTCTATAATAAAACTGTAATGAAACTTGTGATTAGCTCGAGAAGGACCGAACCACCCCAATTCCCGACTGCTAGCTAGCAAATCAATGGCTCCCGTAGTCCTCTCTCTACTAGTTCTCAAACTCCCAAACCTTTTCTTTTAGATTTTTCTTTGGGGTTTTTAAGGAGTGTAAAATTGAATAAGACCTTTGTTTGCTTTCGCTTATTAGCTTTATTTAAATTATGGATAAGCAATTCGTTCGTACATTTTCATTGCAAATTGACTTGTTCTTTTAAACACTGTTCAGACCTGTTTCGGTACATTACAAAATAATGGCGCCCAACGTGGGGCCGAAAGGACTTAAAAGGATTAAATCCTTTTGTTCTTTTTGCTCTACACAATCTGATTTTTTTAGCTTTCAATAGTTTTGGAAACGTTAAAATTTTTTAGATCAAATTAAACTTTTTAGCGAATAGTATATAGGGTTTTTCTGGATTTCTTCGGCTACTTGAGGCTTAAAAGTTCGAGTAGACTGACCGCTTAACTACTATATAGTTTTTCAAAAAAATAGTAAAGTTTTTTCTAAAAAGTTTTATAGATTTCGTCAGTTTTGTCTAAAAATTTAGTATCCACCATATCTTGGAACACGATTTTCAGCTACTAGTGAATACTCTAGGATTTCATATATTTTGCTACTTGCAATCATATGACCGATATTCATTAGCAATTTAAACGTCACAAAATAATAAATTTTAGCTGATGTGTTTGGATTTGGAGATTATTTTATTCTTATTCATTACTCCATAACCCAGTTTTTTAGTCAAATTTAGTCAAATTAATTCATCACTCAAGCCTGATTCTACATATCTGAAAGAAAACAACCATACAACATTCTAATTTTATTAAATTAAATAAAAACTTCCTGTTTCTATTTGATATATTTTTTTTAATATTCATTATTGAAAAATTTTGTTTTGATAAAATATTCAGGTTGGTGACTTCATCTGTTTTATTAAAAATTTTGTTTTTTTCGAATTTATTAACAAATAATTGTTTAAATTCTTTTTTATGTGAAATTAAGTTTTTGAATTTTTAAACTTTAATTAAATAAAATTGTTTCTATGTTTTAAAATTACAATGGTTTTACGGATTTTCTCTAGATCGCGTTATTTTCTTATAAATGCGAATCGGGGACAAATTTTCTTGTTTAAAATACAAAATTTCGGACAATCTAATTTTTTTTAGATTGTCCGAAATTTTTTTTAACTTCCTGGTTTATTTTTTTTGCAATTTTAGTATATTAGTCCGAATAAATTTTAAAAAATGTCCGTAGATCATACTCCTCCTCCGGCAAATATTCCGCCACCACTCCCAATGGCTCCTATTTACATTGAACCTTCTGTCTGCCATATCTGCAATGAGACTATGAATGAAGGAGAAGATTGCTTAATCATTCATGAGTGCTCTCACGCATTTCATAGGAATTGTATTGAGACTCATCTCTCTTCCAGTTATATGTGTCCGGTGTGTAAACGTTCATGTAGATTGTCCGAGTTACGTAGGTTAGTTATCAATTCTAGAGCTACATCGTCAGTTAGACAAGCAACCATCAGTAGAGGTAGAGGTGCAATGGCACGACATTATAATACTCGTAGTACTACCAGAAATCTTTTTCAAAATGAAACTACTGATAATCCAATGGATTCAAGTAATCCTCAAACAAATGACCAAGAAACAAATTTAGTAGATCCAAATCAATCAAATGAAAATATGTTTAATTCCCCATTACATAGTCAAGCGCCAATCACAACTCAAATGATTTTGACACCTCCTGTCAATCATACTACTAATAATAATGGTATAGATTACGATCACATAAATCGTTTAATAGAAACCAAATTGACTAGTATTTTAGAAAATTTTAACAATGTTCACCAAACGTCAAGCAAAAATGCTCAAACCAACAACAATATTATTAATCAACCAGCAAATCTTTCTGGGACTCAGCGTCCATATTCTCAACCTAGAGAACATAATCAATCTTTGAATTCTCCTTTTGTTTTATCAAACTCCAACTCTAGCACAATTCATGCTGACAAGATTACATCGGTTATCCAAAACTGGAATTTAAAATTCGATGGTTCTACCAATGGCTTACGCGTTGAAGAGTTTCTCTATAGGATTAAATCCCTAACTCAAGATACCTTTAATGGCGATTTTACAGTAATTTGCAAAAACTTGCATATACTGCTTACAGGTAAAGCTCGCGACTGGTACTGGAGATACCATAAGCAGGTCCAATCAGTCAATTGGAACGATTTTTGCAACGCCCTGCGCTGCCAACACTAGGTCACAAATAACAAACTTTTGTCTGTTATTTGTTTCTAGCATACTTTTTCTCATGGATTTGGACCTACTGAACACGAAAATGAATTTTAAAAATTTTTCTGTCGATTGGTTTGCGAGATACAAATTTTTTAATTTTTATACCCTTCACCAATAGGTGAAAGGGTATTATAAGTTTGTGATTCCGTTTGTAATTTTTTTATTAGTGATCGTAGACCCCATAAAAATTATACCGATCGACTCGGAATCGGGAGGAGAATTGATTAAGCGATGTCCGTCTGTTTGTCTGTCTGTCTGTCCGTCCGTCTGTCTTTCTGTCTGTTGAAATCAAGTTTCTGAAGCCCCTGGAGGGTGGACCTACATAAATTATATACCAGATTTTAGGAAATTCTCCCGCAATGAACGCTATTAAATTTCATTAAAATCGGTTTATAAACACCGAAAATATCGAAAAAATACCAAAAATTAGACGAAAATTTTAAAATTTTTGATTGAAACACACTTTTAAATAATAAGAGAAACAAGGTACTCCTGGTGTACATGTGATAATATATTATATATCAGATTGTAGGAAATGGTTCCCCAAAGCACTCTGTAAAATTTTAGCAAAATCGGTCTATAAACAACTGAGATACAGCAAAAACACTAAATTTGATGTATCGCAAATTGCCCAAAGTACGCGTTAGAGAATGTTTGTTGAAACAATGAAATGCAGAAATAGGAAAAACCATCCTCCTGGAGCACGGACATACATAAATTTTATATCAGATTTTAGGAAATTCCCCCGCCAAGCACATTATAAAATTTTATCAAAAGCGGTCCATAAACAACTGAGATACCGCCAAAACACTACTTGTGATGTACAGCAAATTGCCCAAAGTACGTGTCTAAGAAATTTTGTTGACATTTTGTAAATATTGTTTCAGCGATATCTCAGGTGTTTATGGACCGATGGTGATGAAATTTGACAGCGTTCCTTGTGGGAGGATTTCCTAAAATCTGATATAAACTCCACAAATCTGATTATGAATACCATTCAAGTTGTACCGATCGTCTCAGAATCGGCGGGAGAATCGATTTCGCGACGTCCGTCCGTCTGTTTGTCCGTTCGTCCGTCTACCTGTCTGTCCGTCCGTCCGTCTACCTGTCTGTCCTTTTTTCTGTTGTAGTCAAGTTTTTGGAGCTCAGGGTGGGACGATATCCTAAAATTTTGTGTAAAATGCAAATGGGTATACCTTCCAGGAGCTCCACAAATCTGATTTTAGCAGACAGACACACTGCATTTATCTTAATTCTATGTCTGACTTTTGAACTTTATGATTACATTTGAGTATGGTTTATATATCAAATTATAGGTAATCTTCCTAGGAAGTACAAAAATGCAGCTAAGTATATGATATCCGTTCAAAACCTACATATGTATGTATGTATCTCACATATCAACAAAAATTTAAATTGTTTAATTGCAATTGGGAGAAATCCGTTCACGTTTGACTATTGCTCCCGTATAACTTCGCCTAAGGCAATCTCTTAGTAGCTAATAAATGACAAATTATAATTATCTATCTATTATAATAGATACGATGATGGCATCTAGTATAAAGACGTTGTACAATATCGTTATTCAGGGCGATCTCTTGAAAAGTTCGGCTTTGAAAATGGGCGATCTCGGTTCAAATTTTCTGTTATCTCCCATATAACCCCGACCGGAAATCTTTTTAATGCTGATAAATTAAATCATGTTATAATTGCACAAAGAACTAGAGCAAAACTTTCCACATATCCATCGGACAGATCGAAAGAACAATGCATCCCAAATATTATTGTTGAAGTATTCATCTTAATTAGTTAACTAACTTCAGATTAATACGTAAATCTTCAATAAATTTTCCGCCAAAGCTGATATCCATTCATAGCTAGCTATATATTTCACGCATGTATCTAAAACTAAGAGTGTATACCTTATAATTCTAAGGCTTGTATACATTGACAATCATTGTTAAAACTTTGACCTAAATCAGTCCGCTAACTTTAGAGTTTTACATAACTAATCATTAACCTTTAATAGTTGGATAATTCGTATGAATTAAAGTACACAACCCTCACTGGGCACTGTGTTTTTGGGTTGTGTGCCAGAATACTTAATCTTCATCAAATCGATGTACTCTTGCAAATCTAAGGGCATCTACATTTTGAAGCATCTTTTCTGCATGGTTTATCTGGTCTATCGAACTTTAGAATCCAAGTGACGCTGCCTTATACATCAGCCACCTGCCCAACCTAACCTTTGGGTCCATTACTATTCTAGATGATGACGCCACCGAAAAGCTTTTCGTTTTCCGGCCAGAGTTGATTGTCATTTGAGCCCTTTTTATAGCATTTTACATCACTTTGGCCAAAACTTCCGGCGATAGGTCCTCACATTCTTGACGGATATTGTCTTTAAGAGCTGCAAGAGTCTGAGGCTTGTTGACATAAACCCGCGACTTCAAAAAGCCCCACAAAAAGAAGTCTGCAGCGGTCAAATCAGGCGATCTTGCTGGCCAGTGCAAATCGCCAAAACGGAAGATTAGGCGCCCGGGAAATGCATCCTTCAGCATATCGGTTGTGGCACGTGCATTGCTCTGTAGCGCTCACCATTCACAGTAACCGTTTGGCCCGCTACGTCTTTGAATAAAAAAGGTCCGATGACTCCTCCAGCGAAAAAAGCACACCATACAATGACTTTGAGCGGGTTAATAGCTCTTCGTGGGTTACACGCGGATTTTCACGTAAATTTTGCTTATTTACGTACCCGGTAAGTTGGAAATGGGCCTCATCACTCATGATTATTTTTAATGAAAAATCGTCTTCCTCTTGGTGGTGATTAAGGATGGCTTGAGCGTATGTTAGACGCGATTGGCGGTCAGCAGCTAACAGCTGATGCACCGTCTGGGCTTTGTACGGAAACATCTTCAAATTTTTTACCAAAATTCGCTGTAAAGACCGTTGACTGATACCCATTTGCGTGGCACGTCGTCTGATCGATGTCGACGGCGCTTCCATGACATCCTCGGCTACAGCAGCAATATTCTCTGCAGAACGGCGACTCCGGGGTCTGCCACGCCTGGCAGCATCTCGTGTTGTGCCAGTCTCTTCGAGGCGAGCAGTATTTCACCAGTAGGCGTTGGACGGCTAGGAAATCTGCGACGAAACTTACGTTGTGCCAAAGTCACCGACCGATTATTGGCCAAATAAATAGTCACCAATATTCCGCGTTCTGGAGCAGTGTAGAGTAACATTGTTTATTAACGTGTATTTTGCAAGTGTTTACTACACAAATGCCAAAACAGAATTGACATTAGGGGCCAATCGCAAAATTTAGAGCATTTTCTGATAGGAGGATTACTTTTGCGCCACCTTGTACTAGTATAACCAAATATTGCTAGGAATTACATTTAGTATGAACAAAAGAAAATTAATATACATATGAAGCATTTGTGTGGGGCTCAACTAAGTCAGTAATCAGAAACTATATAATTATCAATATATTCATACGATTTTGTATTTTACTTTTGAAACACTATTGGTGAAGGGTATCCAAGATTCGGCAAAGCCGAATATACCACTCTTACTTGTATTTTTTAATTTTTGGAGGTACACTTACTATTTTGAGCATATCTTTAGTCTTCTTTGACCTATTTTATCCTACTACTACTCAAATTAAAGACAATTGAGCCGTCTACAACTTATTCTCAGAAAATTTTCAAATCGGGTTAGTAGTTTTGATGTTGGCGACTTAAAAATGTTAAAAAACTGGGTTTTTTTAGTAAAAATGTGGCTGAAAAATTCATATAAAAATTCATATAAAATATAAAACGCGATGTTAACAGCGATTTTAATTTTTTTACGTATAGCTGACACTTTTCCAAAGAAAATAAGCCCTTACTTAACAAAATCTGATGACAAATGGCCGACTTATTATTTTTTTGGTAAACGACCGAAATTCCGCTATTTCACGATTTTTTGATTTTCATTATTTGCACAGCTTACCTACCCAACGCAAACGAATAAATACATTTGAACTTAATTTAAAATAAACAAATTAGTCTTCGAATATTATTTTTTAATTTATTTACAGCACTACATGCTCAATGTATCGCACAATTAGCTAAACTAACGAAATTAAACTAACTAATTAAATTAAGCAAATCAACGCACAAAAAAAATGAGTAAAAACAAAGATATAAGTGTACATTTTATGCTATGTGGAAAAACTGCTGACTTCTTCTTTGTTTTTTGTATTCGCTGCAATCGGTCTCACGTATTAGGGTCCAAATATAGTCACCCATCATAGCCGTGTCATAGATGCCCTGATAGCGTCGTTCCATAGCCTTCAATTCCTGATGAAAGCGCTCGCCGTGTTCGTCGCTCACGTCTCCTAAATTCTCAGGGAAAAAATCCAAATGAGAATGCAGAAAGTGTATTTTAAGTGACATGTGCACTCCCATGGCTTCATAGTTCTTTACCAGATCCTCAACTATGTCCTTATAATTCGGGCTTTTGTTGTTTCTTAAAAAGTTTTCCACAACAAGCCTGAAGGAATTCCATGCTGCGGCTTCGATGGGTGATAACAGCTTTGGGAATTTTTCATCTTTCAAAATTTTTTTATCTCGGGTCCTGCGAAGACTCCTTCTTTAATTTTTGCCAGCGAAAGGTAAGGGAAAATTGACCGTAAATAGGCAAAAGCTTCACCTTCTTTGTCTAATTTTTTGGCAAAATTTTTAATCAAACCCAATTTTATGTGCAGCGGCGGAAGTATTATATTTTCACGGTTCTCTATTAGTGGTTTGCGCTGAACATTCGCTTCTCCAACTACAGGTTTCGTTCGTACCGGCCATTTTTTTTATATAATGCTGATCATCAGCGCGGCTATTCCAAAGGCACAGAAAACAGCAATGTCGCGTATAGCCTCCTTGGAGTCCACACAGAATGGCCACAACTTTAAGGTCGGCGCATATTTTCCAATTGTATTTCCTATACTCTATGCATTTCAGCAAAATGTCCATAGTTTCATTGTTCTCCTTTGAATGAACCGCATGAGCAATAGGAACAGATGGCTTTTCATTCCCATTATGTAAGAGAACTGCCTTCAAGCTCTCTTTGTTGCTGTCAATAAACAACCTCCATTCGTTGGGGTTGTGAATTTGGTGAAGCTCTTGGAACAAGCCTGAAATGTCGCTGCAAAAACATATTTGGTCTTTCTTTGTATAAAATTTTGCATACTCCTTGTGACGGTTTATGTACGCTGTTACTTTCACTTCTGAAGCCGCAAATCCACACTGTATCATCCGAGACGCAAAAAGTTCGGATTTCTCCTTAGTGAGACCAAAATCGCGCACCCAATCGTTTAGTTCGGCCTGTGACAGTAATTTTCGCTTTGCACCCGGCTCAAATTCGCTTGCATTTGACTCGGACTCTTCTTCTGACGATTCTGCTTTTTGAAGAGATGCACCAGGGCACACTGGATATGGCACATCATGCGAATGTGGTACTGGAAGCGCAAACGATCCCACTTGAGCGTAGTTCCATTTAAAAAATCTTCCTACCCCACTGTTTGTGGTGAGGCAAAAATAACAGTCTGTGGAATGGCATAGCGGCTTTTTCCACATCATTGGTGTATCGAATTTCATATGGCGGCTAAAATTAAAATAAATTACTATATTCGCTATGTATAATGTGTTTAAATAAAAATTCTTACCTTCCGCCAGCTGCCCAGTTGGTTAAGATTATATAGCAAAGATCACACAGCGACTTAGGTGTCCATGGTTCTGTGATATTTGGTGAAATACCAAAATAATTCAAATAGTGCAATTGTACTGCTGGAGTAAACTTGTGTGCGTGATTTTTTTTATAAACTGGCCACAAACATTGCAGAAATTGTCTGGATCGTTCAAACACTCGAACACACGTAGTCTTTTACTCATTGTCTTCCTTGCGTTTTCTAAATATTAACTTCTTTACACTTTCACAGACAGTTTTGAAATGCAATTGATAACCGTGTCTCCTTATGTTTAAATATGTATGAGCATGTAGTGCTGTAAATAAATTTAAAAAAATAAATTAAAAAAGACTAATTTGTTTATTTTAAATTAAGTTCAAATGTATTTATTCGTTTGCGTTGGGTAGGTAAGCTGTGCAAATAATGAAAATCAAAAAATCGTGAAATAGCGGAATTTCGGTCGTTTACCAAAAAAATAATAAGTCGGCCATTTGTCATCAGATTTTGTTAAGTAAGGGCTTATTTTCTTTGGAAAAGTGTCAGCTAGACGTAAAAAAATTAAAATCGCTGTTAACATCGCGTTTTATATTCTATATGAATTTTTATATGAATTTTTCAGCCACATTTTTACTAAAAAAACCCAGTTTTTTAACCTTTTTAAGCCGCCGACATCAAAACTACTAACCCGATTTGAAAATTTTCTAAGAATAAGTTGTAGATGGCTCAATTGTCTTTAATTTGAGTAGTAGTAGGATAAAATAGGTCAAAGAAGACTAAAGATATGCTCAAAATAGTAAGTGTAACTCCAAAAATTAAAAAAAAAATTAAAAAATTTGTATCTCTCAAACCAATCGACAGAAAAAATCATAATCCATAATTGCCAGAACTGAATCGAAAAACGCATCGAACGATTCTCCAGGCTTTTGTTTGCGATTTCTGACTTCCTCGCGTATATCAAAAGACAGAAAAATTTTTAAAATTCATTTTCGTGTTCAGTAGGTCCAAATCCATGAGAAAAAGTATGCTAGAACCAAATAACAAAATGGCTGTTGCCTAGTGCAATATAAAGAATTTAAAAGTTCTTTTGATATACGCGAGGAAGTCAGAAATCGCAAACAAAAGCCTGGAGAATCGTTTGATGCGTTTTTCGATTCAGTTCTAGCAATTATGGATCGTCTTCCAGTGCCCATGTCAGATTCGGAATTGATTGAGATTTTGGCAAGAAACCTTCGTCCAGATATTCGGCAAGATTTATTATACGTTCCGATACATTATATTTCACATCTCAGAAAACTGGTTCAAATGAGAGAACACTTTTTGAATGATGAGAATGTTCGAAAGAACCTCGCTTCTCGTAATTCAAATTCAAATATTCCCCGACGGTACATTTCTGAAATTGATTCCACGGATGTTAATATTATTTCTAATGAAGTTGACAATTTTACTTGCTCGGTAGATGCAATTCAGAATGATGAATCGCTTATGTTGTGTGCTGGAACTGGTAAATAAAGAGGTCGATAGGCATGATTCAATGTTGTTTCGGCTAGCTACTTTTGAAGGTTCTCAACCCAATAACTACAGCACAGCAACATAAAAAAAAGTCTAATTTCATGCCTTTATAAAATATAGCCGTGGTATGGATTTATAGACAACCGATTTATCAGACTTCGGAAAAGATGTTATTTCGGTTGGGGTATACTGATCCCACCTAATGACATCCTTAGTTTTCTTGCATGGTCACCTTAACTTCATTTAATTGACATTCCCAAAGAATTTTAAACTTAGAAATTCATTTTGACAAATTTACAATTCATTTATTGAAAAATAATAATAATAATATAATTTTTAATATATGTATAAAGGTCAATTAACCTATGCTCTTGATGATTGCATGAATCAAGGAATACTAATTTTAATGGATCAATATAGAGATTATATAAATAAAGAAAATAGAATAAACAAAAAAATACTAAATAATTTAACAGAGTTTGAAACATTTGGAATCGGACCGACTTTATGAGAATGAGAGTTAATGTTTTGCATAATTAAATATGGGATTTCTATGAGACTTTGTTATTATAATTAAATTCCTGTGTTTACAATATATCTTTTAGTTTTACTTACAAGTGTTCCAATTTTAGTCGTTCCATCGATGGGCCCATGACGTAGAAGACAATAATTGATCTGTTAGCTTTAAAATATTAATAGTTATAAAATTTTAAGATGATTTCGCTCTAAAACATTTTCTCTCACACTACTTATACTTAACCAAAATTATTTATGGGTAGAAATATTTATTGTTTAATTTAGGGTAGCTTAGAATATTATTAGAAAATTCATTGTTTGTTAAATTTTAGGTAGAATAGTTTGTTAGAATTTAGTATATATATTAAACATTTATTGTCTTAGGATTTTTAGATTCAACATATTAGATACATTAGTTATATATAATGTTAGGATTTAAAAAAAAAATGTAAGTCAAAGTTGTAATTCAAAGTTGTAATTAAAAGGGCTCACTAATTCATTTAAGATTTATAAATAGATTAGATTAATAATAATTACATATTAGATTCTTAATGGGTGCTGAAATTCTAATATTAGGAGTGTTAGAATTCTATATATTTTATTTAAGCTATGTTTAGTTTAGTTAATTTTTTTTTATAGGTTATGTATTATTTGTTTCTTTATATAAGGATTAACACTAAGGATTTTAACTCTTTTAGTTAGATTATTTTGGTCTATCGTTGTAAGGAGCTATTACAATTAGGATCTTGGGTTTCGTTCCGCAACTCGATGGTGAAAACTAATGGTTGATGGAAGAATTGGGACACACGAGGGCAAGTCCCAAACGTGTGCCTTCTACAAGGATTACAGTTTTGCGTTTTTAACTGTGTACGTAATACGTCTACGATCTTAGGCAAGGATTAAGATGTAGGAATTAAATTCCGAGAAATTCTGGTGCACTGAGGAAAAATAAATAATTTTTATATCTGTTCCGAACCAACTTGCGTTAGAAAACTCTTACCGATTATCACCAAACAAAACTTAATTAAATTCAAGCAGAATTTTGTAATGATGTACAAAAGAAATGATGTATATTAAGGAATTTTGGATTTAGAAGTACTTAGCTTTTTATTTTCTAATTTAAACTTTTATTTTATTTAACTTTAAAAATTATTTTACTTTCTGGAAATTCACAAAATTTAAAGCTGATAGCACCTGCCGTTATCACTCAATTCAATATAATGATCTTGATTTTAAAAAGAATGTGTATTACAAATTCATAAAAAAAAGTATATGGCATATATAACGGAAAATAAGACGTATTTATGACCATATATTGTTATAAGAAGACAAAATGATCTCGTGAGCGTAAGTTACAAGATATACAATTAAACGCATGTTCGTTGGTGAACTCGTGAGAAACAAAAAAAAATATATCATGCTAGAAATTGGGAAGATAACCTTATTGACAATTTTGGATCTTCCGCCAAAGAATATATTATGTATTGAATATTTTGCCAATGTAAAAATAAAAATGCTTGTTAAGAATAAAAAATCGCCACAAATCTGCTTCGATCCAGATTTTTTTTTTTTTTTTATAAAGAGAAAAAAAAAAATGCACAGACGAACAGAAATCCGATTTCCTTAATTTCGATTTAATGGTTCAGGTAAACTTGGTGTGGCACGACCCACGAAAGCCGGGCAATATTTACGACTTTTGTCAGCAGCGTGATATCGACCGATGTATTTACCCTTTTGATCTTCAAGATCATACAGACAGTTCCCTACTTTATCCTTTATTCTACATTTTATAAATTTTTTCATAAATTTTGCATTAATACCTTTTGTCAAACTACTAAGACCAAAATTTCTTCGGAAAACTGTTTGTCCCTTCTTAAATTGCGTAGGCCTTGTCCTCAAGTTGTAAGACTTGCTGGCCTTTTCATGGGCAACACCGAGATTTTTACGAATCTTGTCACGAATTCTATTCATTTTGTCCGTATGGCTTAATACTATCGTATCTTCTTCATCTAGGTCACTTATTTTCTCCAAAATATCATAAGATGAGCCATGTTGAACCATATTCTATCCAAATAAGGCATAGTATGGCGAGCATTTAATAACGGAGTGAAAATCGCTTCTCAGTACTGAAAGTATTTGCGGTACGTATCTGTCCCAGTCAGAATGATTCTCTTTACTTTCCATAAAAATTCGGAGCTTAGTAATTACCTCTCTATTTGCTCGTTCAGAGGCATTTGATTGGGGAGCATAAAATCCCGTTTTAATGTGCTTGATACCATACAATGAAAAAAACTCTACCATCTCTTTGGACACGAACTGCTTACCGTTGTCGCTATGTATATATTTGGGAACTCCAAATGTTGGAAAAAGTTCTTCCTGGTAGAAAAAAATGACGTTTGCAGAAGTAGCGCTTTTTAAGGCTTTTAAAAATACAAATTTAGTAAGGTGATCCAAGCAAATAAAAATGTGTGTGTTTTTGGCCTTCGTTAATGGATATGGTCCCAAAAAGTCACAATAAAGACGTTCAAATGATCTATATGTTTTAAACTGGTCTCCCATGGGAGGTTTTAAGATTTTGTTATTTGACTTGGTCATTTTACACATATCACAACTGTCCACGTATGCTTTTACGTCTTTAGCCATAGAGGGCCAGTAGTATTTCTGTCTAACGCGGGCTAGAGTTTTACCATATCCCCCATGACAAGATACAACTGAATCGTGAGCGGATTGTACGATTGATAATGTCAAAGATCGTGGAATCCAGAGCCTCCAAAGACTTTCTTCTTCGTCGTCTATGCCTTGTATGAAATTAACCCGTTTATATACCCGATCATCCCGAATCGTGATGTCTGGCAGTAAATTTTTGTTCTCAAGTAAAGTCTTCCTCAGGTTTTGGTAATCTTCGTCGTTAAATTCCGGGGCGGAGAGTTCTATTTCAATTGGCCTATCTTTTAAAAGTATTTCATTCACATCCAACCTTGAAAGGGTATCAGGAACGATATGCATTGAACCCTTTCTATGCTCTATCCTGAAATCAAAAGGCTGAAGCTTAAGGCTCCATCTCGCCAATCTGCCGCTTAGGTCTCGCTGAGACATCAGCCATTTAAGACTGCTGTGGTCAGTTATAATGCGGAATGGAAGACCTTCAATATACGGACGGAATTTTTTTACGCATATGACTGCTGCCATACATTCTAATTCCGTAACGGAATAGTTTTTCTGGCAGCGATTAAGCTTCTGAGAAACGTAGGCGATGGGTCTTTCGTTCCCTTCCTGGTCCAGTTGACATAAAACTCCACCGACGCCAGCCGTGGAAGCATCGCACTGAATTATAAATTCTTTAGTAAAGTCCGGCTGTATTAAAACCGGTGCGGAAGACAGCGCGTCCTTTAACTTTTCGAAGGATTGAATTGCTAAATCTGTTAACGAAAAAGGCTTTTTAGATTTCTTTAAGCAATCGGTCAGTGGTCCTGTAATATTAGCAAAGTTGCTAACAAACGTCCTATACCAGTTGGCCATTCCAATGAAACGGCGTAGCTGCTTTGGCGTTTTGGGGAGTGGGAAATTAGTAATAGCTGTAACCTTTTCGGGGTCGACCTTGAGGCAACCATTACCCACCCGATAACCTAAATACTTTATCTCCCTTTGGCAGAATTTACTTTTTGAGATATTTATTGTCAATTTAGCTTTTTTAAGGCATTCAGCAACTTCTTTGAGCAGACTCATATGGGACTCGAAAGTAGGGCTGCAAACTAGCAGGTCATCGAGATACACAAAAACGTTTTCCCTCAGTCGTGACGGTATAACCCGGTCCATTAATCGACTCATGGTCTGTGGTCCATTACAAAGGCCGAATGGCATCACTTTGTATTGGAAAAGGGGTTTCCCTGGGATCACAAAGGCCGTTTTTTCCTTCGATGACTCAGTCAGCCTAATTTGAAGGAACGCATCTTTTAAATCGATACCGCTTATAAAAAATGTATCTTTAAGCCTACTGATTAACCCACCAATATGCGGTAACGGGTACGAATCTTTCTTGGTAATTTCATTCAACCGTCTCGAGTCTATACAGAGTCTAACTTTTCCTGGCTTCCTCACCAACACTGCAGGGGCGCACCATGGGGAGTTGGATTCCTCTATAACCCCCATGGCTAAAAGTCTGTCGATTTCTTTATATGCCTCCTCCTGTCTGGGGGGTGAAAGTGGATAGTGCTTCATTTTAATGGGTGCAGAATCCCCTGTGTCTATATGGTGTTCTAATAGGTCTGTACACCCCAGGCCGAGTTTTTCGAATGAAGGAAAGTGCAATATTTCCTTTTCGAGAACTAGTTTTTGTTCTGGAGAAAGTTCGTGATAGTCATATTCACAATGTGTATTGTCACAAGTTTCTAAGTTTAAAGATGATACATTAAATACATCGGGTGCCAGAGCAAAAGTTTTCCAAAAATTTATTCCAAAATATGCCTCTTGGTTTAGAGAAGGGGCGACATAAAAGTCAATATCTTTGGTAACTCCTTTAAATTTTACCGGAAGTACGCAAAATCCCACCACATTTTGCCTAGAACCGTCTGCCGTCGATAGAAAGGAATTCAAAGTGTTAAATGGAATGCCTAAGTTCCGTAAAAACTGCAGGGAATCTTTTCCTAATACTGATATATTAGCCCCTGAGTCCAATAGGCCTACTAAGGTTTGATTATTAACAGAAACTTTTGCAAATGGACGAGAGTCAACGCCAGATAATATTGTACTTTCCAAAATTTTACGTAGCTGCTTACGTTTTCGAAAACGATTCCTACACTTAAGAATCCTCCTTGACGGTGTGTATGAGTACGTGGTTTTATTTTGCGAAATGGTGTCTGTTTGAGCAGCAACTTCATTAGTAGACGACTTGCTATTCATAATTTTATTAAATTGATTTTCTAATTGTTTCTTGGTGTCGGGGTCTGGTAGGATAGACGAGTGTCCCCGGTAGCTAACTCGCCCGTCTTGCGGTTTCCCTGAAAATGGTCATTCGGACATTTTGGCGTCAAAACACCTTTCTGACCACATTTGAAACAGAATGGCGATTGAATCTCCTCACCGCAATAAATGTAGGAATGTCCTTGTTTAAGACAGTTCCAACACTGAATTCGAGAATAATCTGGCTTAGTGTTTCGTTTAGAAAACTGAATGGCCTCGATTTGAGGATCTATGGTGTCTAAATTTACTACAGAATCATTGGGTGTTTCTATTTCGCTAACATTCCGCGTGTTTACAAAATAAGGGTTATAAAGTTTATTGTCACGTAGCACAAGCTCAGCGCTTCTAGCACATTCTCTCAAGTCATCTAAAGTTTTCGGAGAGGAATTAAATAAAAAAATTTCAGATTAGGTATCAAATTACGTTTGATTATGTCTATTAAGGCAGATTCGGACATTGGACTATTTAAGCGTGCATTCATAGATATTACGGCCGTATGGAAATCATCATATTGTTCTTTTATTTGCTGTTTACGTGTAGTAATCTTTAATAAAATGTCATGATCTGACTCGGAGTGGCCAAATTCCTTAATTATTGCTTGACGTAGGGATGCGTAACAAACATTCCTATTTTGTTTCGTGTACAGCCAGTACCATTTCTCTGCTTTTCCTTCAAGCAGGACATGAAAATTATATAGAAGATGGTTTTCTGAACATCGCGAACGAGCTGTAAGCGTTTCGACCTTAAAAATAAAATCTGAAACGGAGCTATTACCATCGTAGGTTATTTTCCATTTCTCTAGTCTCACGTTATTGTCCATCGATGCATAGGCATCGCTAGCAATTGGACCAATTGATTGTGAGGTGCTTGGAAATGCATTTGGAGGATTTTGAGATCGATTAGGAATATTACCATTTTCTCTATTCTGATCTAAAGAAATATTTTGACTTAATGAATTGGTTTTAACACCTGAATGTGAAATATTTTGATTTAATGAATTAGTTTTAACACCTATTTGAGAAATATTTTCCCTGACTACAGCTAACTCCTTCATAAACTCTTCTTTAGTCTCCTGGATAGTCTGTTGCATAATTGTTATTAAGGAATCCATTGAGAACGCATTAGCACTAGTGCTTGGGTTTATAGGGTCATAAATCGGTGGGACAGTTGATCTTAGCTCTAGAGTTGATTTTACCTGTTGGGTGTTTGGTACGTCAGAATATCCACAAGAGTTATCAAATTCCCGGTTATCCATTTTATCTGTATCCGTATTTGTTATGTCAATTAAATTATCTTGGGATTTACTATTTGTAATTGAAGCAGTTGAGGTCTTACCTATTGGTGAATGAACAACATTTGCCGATTTTTTTGAGGCAGTTTGTAAATTTATAGAGATATTATTAGAAGAATTTCGACTTCTTCCTCGTCCACGAAAAATCGGAGACTTTGGTATAGTGCCACTAGAACTACTTCGGGTATCAATTCCCATTATTTAGAGAAACAGAACAGAAAAGTATAGTCCTTCCTAATCTATTTTAAAACGCTTACTATTGCAAAATTAACAGTATTTTAAGATTTGGCAAAGATATTATAGCTTCCTGGGAATGTCAAATAAAAACAAGTAAAAGTAACGCATTTGCAAGAAAACTAAAAATAATACTAACAGGAATGTAGTTAGGGATGTTCTGGATTTTTCTTTCAAACGTGCATACATTTAACAACACAATCATTGGATTTTTGTGCAACTGATCGCTAAAACTTTTAATTCTAGATATAGGACTACAAAAAGATATGAAATTGGTTATGCCTACGTGGAAAAAAAAATACACTGCAATTTAGTTCGAAATGCGAAATCAAATTAAAGACTTGTGTAGAAACTACCCCTAAACCACAATCTTATGCATGTTAGAAACATCTCAATAAATCTATTGACTCTATAAGCTGTAAATTCCTAATTATTATTCCGTTGGGCGCCATTATGTTGTGTGCTGGAACTGGTAAATAAAGAGGTCGATAGGCATGATTCAATGTTGTTTCGGCTAGCTACTTTTGAAGGTTCTCAACCCAATAACTACAGCACAGCAACATAAAAAAAAGTCTAATTTCATGCCTTTATAAAATATAGCCGTGGTATGGATTTATAGACAACCGATTTATCAGACTTCGGAAAAGATGTTATTTCGGTTGGGGTATACTGATCCCACCTAATGACATCCTTAGTTTTCTTGCATGGTCACCTTAACTTCATTTAATTGACATTCCCAAAGAATTTTAAACTTAGAAATTCATTTTGACAAATTTACAATTCATTTATTGAAAAATAATAATAATAATATAATTTTTAATATATGTATAAAGGTCAATTAACCTATGCTCTTGATGATTGCATGAATCAAGGAATACTAATTTTAATGGATCAATATAGAGATTATATAAATAAAGAAAATAGAATAAACAAAAAAATACTAAATAATTTAACAGAGTTTGAAACATTTGGAATCGGACCGACTTTATGAGAATGAGAGTTAATGTTTTGCATAATTAAATATGGGATTTCTATGAGACTTTGTTATTATAATTAAATTCCTGTGTTTACAATATATCTTTTAGTTTTACTTACAAGTGTTCCAATTTTAGTCGTTCCATCGATGGGCCCATGACGTAGAAGACAATAATTGATCTGTTAGCTTTAAAATATTAATAGTTATAAAATTTTAAGATGATTTCGCTCTAAAACATTTTCTCTCACACTACTTATACTTAACCAAAATTATTTATGGGTAGAAATATTTATTGTTTAATTTAGGGTAGCTTAGAATATTATTAGAAAATTCATTGTTTGTTAAATTTTAGGTAGAATAGTTTGTTAGAATTTAGTATATATATTAAACATTTATTGTCTTAGGATTTTTAGATTCAACATATTAGATACATTAGTTATATATAATGTTAGGATTTAAAAAAAAAATGTAAGTCAAAGTTGTAATTCAAAGTTGTAATTAAAAGGGCTCACTAATTCATTTAAGATTTATAAATAGATTAGATTAATAATAATTACATATTAGATTCTTAATGGGTGCTGAAATTCTAATATTAGGAGTGTTAGAATTCTATATATTTTATTTAAGCTATGTTTAGTTTAGTTAATTTTTTTTATAGGTTATGTATTATTTGTTTCTTTATATAAGGATTAACACTAAGGATTTTAACTCTTTTAGTTAGATTATTTTGGTCTATCGTTGTAAGGAGATATTACAATTAGGATCTTGGGTTTCGTTCCGCAACTCGATGGTGAAAACTAATGGTTGATGGAAGAATTGGGACACACGAGGGCAAGTCCCAAACGTGTGCCTTCTACAAGGATTACAGTTTTGCGTTTTTAACTGTGTACGTAATACGTCTACGATCTTAGGCAAGGATTAAGATGTAGGAATTAAATTCCGAGAAATTCTGGTGCACTGAGGAAAAATAAATAATTTTTATATCTGTTCCGAACCAACTTGCGTTAGAAAACTCTTACCGATTATCACCAAACAAAACTTAATTAAATTCAAGCAGAATTTTGTAATGATGTACAAAAGAAATGATGTATATTAAGGAATTTTGGATTTAGAAGTACTTAGCTTTTTATTTTCTAATTTAAACTTTTATTTTATTTAACTTTAAAAATTATTTTACTTTCTGGAAATTCACAAAATTTAAAGCTGATAGCACCTGCCGTTATCACTCAATTCAATATAATGATCTTGATTTTAAAAAGAATGTGTATTACAAATTCATAAAAAAAAGTATATGGCATATATAACGGAAAATAAGACGTATTTATGACCATATATTGTTATAAGAAGACAAAATGATCTCGTGAGCGTAAGTTACAAGATATACAATTAAACGCATGTTCGTTGGTGAACTCGTGAGAAACAAAAAAAAATATATCATGCTAGAAATTGGGAAGATAACCTTATTGACAATTTTGGATCTTCCGCCAAAGAATATATTATGTATTGAATATTTTGCCAATGTAAAAATAAAAATGCTTGTTAAGAATAAAAAATCGCCACACGCTTTACAAATGTTGGAATTGCGAACAACTTGGACACCATTGGCAAAACTGTCTCCAAGACCGAACTGTTTTTTGCTATGGCTGTGGCACCAAAAATGTATACAAACCGAATTGTATTAAATGTGCGTCTAGGAAACAAAACGGTTCAAAAAATTGTCGAACGGTAGGTCCACAAAAGGACCCGAATTAGGAACAAATTTTAATGATGTTTTTCAGGATGAATGCACGCATAAATCTCAATGTGACAAATCTACCGAGACGAACATTAATATACCAGATATTACTTCATCACCTGATTTTCATAAACCAATTTCTCTGCTACGTCAAATTCAACCAACTATTGACCAAAATTTAGAAATATCTAAAATTATTTCCCCCAAAATTCCCTACCATGAAAGGTGGCAAAATTATATTAGCAAAAGAAACGAAATATTTAATATATTTGAAATTAGTAATTGCGCTTTGTTAAGAACAGATGGTCATTTACAGATGGTCATTTACAACCCGTTTGTGGATGGCTGGATGTGGATATAGTCTTCAAAGATCAATCGAAACGTCTCAAAATGTTCATTATCCCATCAATATCTCAGCGATTGATTTTGGGAATCGACTTTGTGAAGTCCTTTGCTTTGTTTCCAGACATTGTTGGGTCTGTAGACATTATTTCTTTTAATAATTTGTCCAACTCATCCTTGTCCGATCTATCCGTTCTTACAGGCAAGTCCAATGTCAAGTCCGATACTTTTGAAAAGTCTAAAACATTATTAGACGAAAATTTTTATCCGCTATCCAATAGCCAACGTTTGCAGCTTAATGCTGTCATAGACCTCTTTCCGAACTTTAAAAAACAAGGGTTGGGAAGAACCAGTCTTATTAGACACTGAATTGATGTGGGTAAGGCCATACCAGTTAAGTCAAGGTTCTATCCGGTTTCTCCCGCGGTTGAGAAACTGATGTATGGTGAACTAGATCGTATGTTGGCGCTAGGGGTGATTGAACCTTCTACATCTCCCTGGAGTTCACCAATGCGTTTGGTTGTAAAACCAAACAAAGTCCGATTATGCTTAGATGCAAGAAAGGTTAATTTAGTAACCAAAAAGGATGCGTATCCACTTCCAAACATTGAGGGAATATTCGCTAGGCTTCCAAAGGCGAATCTCATAACGAAGCTGGATCTGAAAGATGCCTACTGGCAGATTGCTTTAGATGACGAGTCCAAAAGTCTGACAGCTTTCACAGTCCCAGGTCGGCCTCTCTATCAGTTTGTAGTTATGCCATTCGGGCTGTGTAATGCTCCACAGACCATGTGCAGACTTATGGACGAAATCATTCCTCCAGACTTAAAGCATTCTGTTTTTGGGTATCTAGATGATTTAGTTATCGTCTCTGAAGACTTTACTTCGCATCTTGAAGTACTTATGCGTATAGCCTCGCAATTTCGAAAAGCTAATTTGACGCTGAACATAGATAAATCCAAATTCTGTGTAACATCGGTGAATTATTTAGGCTTTGTAATAGGAAACGGAGGAATCACCACAGATCCAGAGAAAGTTCGAGCGATAAGGGATTGGCCTGTTCCAAAGAACTTGAAACAAGTTCGCGGTTTTCTTGGATTGGCGGGGTGGTACCATCGTTTTATCGAAAATTTTTCATCCGTCGTTTTTCCAATAACAGAAGTGTTATCAACAAAGAAGATTTTCAAATGGACCGTAGAAGCACAGGAAGCATTTGAGAAAGTGAAGATCTTGCTCACCTCGGCTCCTGTGTTGACAAACCCTGACTTCCGAAAGAAATTCTTCCTGCACTGTGATGATAGTGATTTCGGAATCGGCGCAGTTCTGGTGCAATTGGACGAACAAGGTGAAGAACGTCCAATTGCATACATGAGTAAGAAGCTAAATTCGGCGCAACAAAATTACAGCGTCACAGAGCGGGAATGTTTGGCTGCTATGGAAGCAATTAAAAGGTTCAGGTGCTATTTGGAGATGCAGGAGTTCGAGGTGATCACAGATCATTCCAGCTTAACCTGGCTTATGCGGCAAACAGATTTAACCGGTCGTCTTGCTAGATGGATGTTTAAGCTCCAAGGCTATAACTTCTCCATCAGCCATAGGAAGGGTAAAGAGAATGTTGTGCCCGATGCACTATCTTGAATTCCGGTGGAAGAAATATCTGGCTTGGAAACTGTTGAACCAGAAATCAATCTCGAATCTTCACATTTTGACGACCAAGACTATCAAGAAATTAAATTCAAAATTAACAAAAACTTAACTAAATTTCCAGATTTAAAAATAATTGATAAATTTGTATACTATCGTGTGGAACATTATAGCGGAGAAGAGAAACAGGAAAACCTATGTTGGAAACATTGGGTCCCATCTGCTCTTCGAAAAGATACGATGTCTCGAGCTCACGATAGCCCTATTTCTGCGCACGGTGGAATGGCGAAGACCTTAGAACTACTACGGCGACATTTCTTTTGGCCTGGTATGGTCCGAGATGTCCGCAATTACGTGCGTGAGTGTGAAGTGTGCAAAGCCACCAAAGCTCCCAACTTTGTAATAAAGCCACGGATGGGTAATCAAAATACCTCAAACCGACCATTTCAGCGTTTGTATGTGGACATCTTAGGACCATACCTAAGAAGCAAATCAGGGTACATCGGTCTTCTAATCGTTCTAGATCATCATAGCAAGTTCCACTGGTTATGCCCATTAAGAAAGTTTACTTCCAATGCTATACCAGAATATCTGCAAAAACAAATATTTCATATGTACGGGGTACCCGAAATTATCGTCAGGTCAACCAACGACCTTAACGCCTTTTTAACATCTCTAGGTATAAAACATATATATACAGTTTTATACTCCCCCCCAATCCAATGCTTGGGAACGAGTCAACCGATCTCTTATCGCTGGAATTAGAGCTTATCTGAAAACTAATCATCGTCTGTGGGACGAAAAGCTCAGCGAAATCAGTTGTGCCCTCCGGAATTCTTACCACCAATTCATAAATGGTTCACCCTTTTATGCGTTGTTTGGATTTAATATGGTTACGCACGGAACCTCATACAATTTACTGAAGAATATAAAGCAATATAATTTACGATCGAGACCCCAAACTTTTAAGGTAGGACAAGAAGTTTTTCGACGTAACTTTGCACAAAGTAGCTTTGAAAAGCGCTTTAGTGCCAAATTATCTCCAATATTTATAAAGGCAAGGATTAAGGAAAAATCAGGAAACAACTATTATATCCTTGAAGATCTACAAGGAAAACTAGTAGGTACCTATCACGGAAAAGATATTAGACCCTAAAACTACCTTTTTCCAGTCAATTTTTCATCGCAAGGCTTAAAAATTGCATGGTTTTGTAATGATAGTTTTTTTTCAAACTAGGTTTTTTAACCCTATCCTGAGACCTCAAACAATTTTGTCTATCGATGAGTCGGAAGACGTTTGAATTTAGTTTTGATACTTTGAAGTTTTAAACCCACTTCTTGCCACAAAATATTAAATGTAAAACTTTAAGTAACATGTTTTACTATAGATAGCAATATATCAAAAACGGCTTTTTGCGAAAAAGAACTTTTTTATTGTAGAAAATGAATCTCTGGGATTATAAAAATAATGTTTGTTTTACAACTTTTTTGTTTCTAAATTCTGCTAAAAGATGGTGCTATTTTTAGGTTACATATGAAAATCGCATTTTTAATAATTAAAAGATACAAATTTGGTTTGACAATGTTCCGCGACTTTGTTCAGGAGTATTTGGTCTAACTTTTTCTGAATGTACCAACATCGAAAAAGATTCAAATAATATGTATTTGATACATTTGTAAGAAACATGTCAATACCGCCACCTTGCGGCAATCTTTTGTAGCATTTTTAAAAACACAAAAATAGATGCTTTCAAAAACTTTCAAAAGAGATATCTGCGATGAAATTCCGACAAAAAATAATAATTCTAGGGACAAAAGTAGTTAACAGTATTCCAATTCTGATACTTTTTTGAACGATTGTTTTAAAATTTTGTGTAAAATTTAGTCACTGTTTACAATATTAGAAGTAAAAATAATGTTTTTGTAATGAGAAAGGGTATGGCTTAAATTCCATATAAAAGTGAAAGTTTTAAACTTTTCTTTAACTTCAGCATCCATATGCAAAAATCTTGTTAGCCAGATTTAGCAGATTTCGCGAAATTGGTCAGTTTCTCAATATGTTAATTTGTTTTTTAAGTCCATTTCGTTTTCCATCTCTACTTTTAAAAAATATAATCGCTGTAAATCGATGAGGTATTGAAAACATTTTTTTCGTCGGACTTTTTTTTGGTGGCAAGTTTCCATATTACTAAATATTTAATTTTTAGATTCCTAGAACACAAAATGATCAGAAGCCACTGTTGTCTTGTTACATTTTACGCATTTAAGAGGTTCAATGTAGGCTGTATAAACACTTTAAGATGTAGAAGAAAATCAATGGTCGCGATTTAATCGCATATTATTTTTGCTTCACTGTAGACCGCAGGATATTTGTTCGTGAATTTGAGCAATATACCTTTAAGTACCACATTGTTATTATACATCAATGTGTCTTTCGAAGGTGAACAAGTGAAAAATGACACAAATAGGCTTGCTTGTTTTTTAAATGGCACAAAAATGGCTAAATATTTTTCTCGCAAAATTTGCACACATATTAAGAACATGTTTATCTAAAATTTTGATATGGCGCTTCTCGATGCGTTTCTTAGTTAATGAGTTATAGGAAGACAAATATTAAAAATGCAGAATTTTTACCCTTTTTTCATTTTTTTTGATAGTTTTTCTCAATTTGTCGAAGAACCAAACATTTAATCGGGAAGCGTCATATCAAATTTTTAGATATCGATAGTAGCTATCTGTACGTAAAATTTGGTCTCAAAATCTTTATCCGCTTTTGTGCCATTTTAAATACAAATTTTATACTTTTTTCACTCCTGCATTATCTTTTATACATATCTTTTCTCTAAGTGTACTGATGTTTTTTTTATGGTTATGAAATCTTTTACATTTATCTAACTATACAAATTTGAAAAAGTTTAATTTATGACCTATTAAGAAAGTTACAGCGCCAAATTTGCTTCTAGTTTAAAAGCCAAAATTATAGAAAACACCGTGTATTTCAGGAACCAAAATAGCTTGGGCCATTTTATGTAGCACCAAGGATAGCTGAATATGTGTCTGAAAAAATGTATATAAACTCATGTGATTATCTTGAAATTTAAAAACCTACTTTTTTTGATATATTGCTAACTATAGAGTCAAAAATGGTAAAATCCTTATAAAATGTATTCAAACTTGTAAAAATGCTGTCTATTAAAATTGATTGGTATATTAGTCTTGACCAAAAAACTTTGTATTAGTTCGAAATTACCACAAAATCTAATTTTGCTTAAATAACTTAAAGCAACAATTATCGATATAAACAAGAAGAATGATAATTTATTCCTGCATGTTTACAATTATAGGACTTTTGATAATATAATTTATCACTAAATCATGTCACTGTGCGCATAAACATTTAATCGATGATCATTTAAAAACAGATGAATTTAGATGTAATATGTTAGAGTAAATGCAAGTTTAATCCATGAGGGAAAACAAATCCATTCCTCCGGCGTAGACTGACATGGGATAATTACACCTAAATTTAGAAATAATAAAACTCTGTTAACTCTCTTAATAACTAATGCCATATTTTAATAATACTCACCATCTTGTTTTGAAGAGAAATACTACAGGTTCCACATATTAATTTGCCTGAATGAAATTATATTTTAATTTAAATTATTCAGCCAAAAATGCGATGCGTATTATTATTAAACAGCTGTACTAAGCAATTTTCATCTCTGTTTTAAATTAGTTCCTTTTGTCATCATGCCTGTATGTTTGATCTATGATGATGAAGGTTGATCAAACGTGGTTTGTAACTTGGCTAACGTTAATTTGAGGCAAATTTGATGATAATTTTACTAATAATAGATAAATCTAAATATAATTTAAAACAAATTTATATATTCTTTTTGGAAAAATTTGGACAAATATAGTTTAATTTTGGTATATATTGATAATTTCCAGCATATCAAAAAGTTAGTGATGCTAAGATTTCTAGCGATTTTGGTACTAGAATAGATCTTAAAAAATGTAGTGGCTAGAACTTTCGTACTACTATTCAATACAACATATAATATAATTTTTACATTTTTAAGTCACATTTCAGGAAACATAAATTGCGTCATTCTTTTCTTTTTTAAATCCTGAAGTGTTAACATCGCAAATTAATAAAGATCTTAAATTATAGTTCAATTTACAAAAGTTTAAAAAGTTAAAACTTTATAAATACCCTTGTGCGCCTTTTGACACTTAGTTAAAATTTTTAAAACTTCAAAAATACTTGGTTAAGTAAATAAAAAAGTTAAATTTGGTGTAGTTTAAAAAAATATAAGCGAATTGCAATTAGCTCAACTTTACTTGGATGCCCTAAGCATTGGTTCGAAAACGTGCTTTGCAGTTTCATGGTTCCATGAACCATTGGAACAGGAGACTTGGGGCATACGCTTTTCAAAACGTGCTTTGCTATACACATCAAAGGTATGAGAAAAAAAATTCTTTCGGATCGAAATTCTTTTCTAATTTTTGTCAAAACCTTTTTACCAGGCTTACCAATCACCGATTAAGTGTAAAATATTGTGTGATTACTACGCGATTTCTTCATGAATTCCTAAATGCAAGATTAAATTAAAGATATCATCAAAAAGTGCAAAATGAAATAGTAAATTCTGTTTAAAATCCTAAATATTATCACTTATCATGCGTTAAATTCCGAGAGTTCATCATATATCATCAACATTTTGCAAAATTAATCATCAATATAACATATTCATCATGAAATAACCTCAGTTTTTTTTTCAAATCATCATTATTACATCATAACATCCTCATCACCATACTAACGACCGTTATATAATCACATTTTCCGAATTACATAACCTCAACTTTTACGGTTTTACCTTCAAAATTTTTACCTTCAAATATTACATAGTCCGAAGATTTCTGCAACCATATATCATTTATCATTAAAGTTTTCCGAATCATCATGGGCCAATAACATCATCATCATAATCATCAAACTAACATAGTTCCTAACTTTCCGAATTATCATCATGAATTGCATCTGTTAAAGTCCAATGTCTGCCAAAAGTCGTCCGAAGATATGTTAATATAGCATTAAATAGTCAAAAATACACTTAATTTAAAAATCATAACAAAATTTTCAAACCTGACCTAAAAACCTAAAACTAGATAACAAATATTTCTAAATTCGAAATGATTTACTAATCAAAATTCTCAAAATAGTTTTTATACAAAATTTGCTGTGAATTAACCTAATGTGTTACTAATAAGACCTACTTTAGAATATAAAACAACAAACATAGTCATATAGAATGTTTTAAATTGTATTTGTTCTAAAACAAATAATGTTCTATTTGATAATGTTTGACTAAAATGGAGTTAAATTAAAAAGGAAGTAAATTTTGTAAATTATAACTAATTTCATAAATCTAAATTTCCAAAAAAAAAATGTTTATCTAAACTATTTTATGATTTTCGCGTATAGTTAGCTAATTTTTAAATATCAATAATAATGAATTAATCTAAAAGCTTAATTATAGGTAATCATGATGATCATTATCCCAATATAATGATCATTACCAAATTCTAAAACCCTAAACCTATACTAACAATCAACTGGCAAACATAATGCAAGACATTTTTTCAAGAAATCGTCAAACAGCACAATTCAGCGATTCCACATCAAACTAGCACCTGTTGGAGGCCTTCACCAGTCCAGTATGATGCGGTAAGTCATTCACAATAATTTCCTATAACTTCTTACATTATAACAAAAAAAATATATATATATAATAATTTAGAAACCAAAACCAAACCAATATTAAAGAGTTTAATTCTGTTAAATTACCTACATCTCTCTTAATTCTATTAATACAATATTTTGCTAAAACTTTTACTTTAACATTATTTGATCAGAGAGAGTAAAGTACTCTTGTGATTAAGCAACACTTTTTATACACTCTTTAATAATGGTAAAGATTTTCGTGGTTTTAGTTTATATTTAATTTAATATATTCGATTATCCCTCTGTTAATTAAATATAACTATTATTTCAGAATGTTATTAGAAGTTATATAATAGTATTGTCTTGTTATTTACCTATAATATCCTTAAGAAATTTAAATGAATTAAATAAATATTTAGGAGTTACAAATATGGATTGCTAAAGTAAATTCTGATTGTGTTTTTCATTCATGATATGAAGAAGATTTAGTGCTTGGGATTGATTTAGATTTTTTCTTAGGGGTTTCATACAATATTTAGGCCTATGAAACAATGGATGGTGAGGGTCATGAGGCTTTTGCTCTTAAGAATACCATAGAGATTTCTTCTTTTTATAAAATTAGCTTTTGAGGCTGTACCTCGAAACAACATTATAGACAGATACTTTTATATAAAATTAATATGACTAAATCTTCAACCTTTATTTTTTTTCCTTTCATTTGACTAGATAGGGGTATAAAATGTTAATATTTAATGATCTAGTCATCCAGCCTTTACACCTTGAATACAACATACAAAATAGGGAGTCTATAATAAAACTGTAATGAAACTTGTGATTAGCTCGAGAAGGACCGAACCACCCCAATTCCCGACTGCTAGCTAGCAAATCAATGGCTCCCGTAGTCCTCTCTCTACTAGTTCTCAAACTCCCAAATCTTTTCTTTTAGATTTTTCTTTGGGGTTTTTAAGGAGTGTAAAATTGAATAAGACCTTTGTTTGCTTTCGCTAATTAGCTTTATTTAAATTATGGATAGGCAATTCGTTCGTACATTTTCATTGCAAATTGACTTGTTCTTTTAAACACTATTCAGACCTGTTTCGGTACATTACACTTTTTCTGCCAATTGAATTTGGTGAAACCCAGATTTAAGATACAGCGTGAAATAATTGGACTTTCCTAAATTAGACAAAATCACAGAGGTGTCCGGGATGGGGTATTTGTCGCATATAGTCTTGTCGTTCAGCTTCCTAAAGTCAATAACTAAACGCATTTGACGATTTCCTTCTGTATCGAGTCCTTTCTTGTCAATGGCCGAATTATTCCGTTAGCCAAAAGGTTTTCTATTTCCTTATTGACGAAGGCAGTAGCCGCTATTGGATAGGGGTACGATTTTAAGTAGACCAGTTCGTTATCCGTTGTCCTTATTGTCGCTATTACGTTTAAGAAGGTCAAAACCTATAATTCCGTCAAAAGTTTGAAGTGTTGGTAAAATGAAAAATTCTACGTTAACATTAAAAAAATTTACAGTGCATTTTTGCAAAATTCTTTCAGTGCCATGTATTGATTTTATTGTGAAGGGTTTTTCTACATTCCTTATGCCTTTTAAAAATATAATTCTTCGAGGCGCCTGTGTCCACCAATAGTTTTAATTCTTTCCCAGAAAATCTCCTGCTGACATAGGGTAGGCAGGAGTGCCCTAAGAAGTTAATTTCGTCCTTATATCCAGTGTCATTCAAGTAGTCTCCTTCTAGATCATCATTGTGACAATCATTGAAGCTATTATCATAGTTGTCATTGTCGTAGCCCATATAATATTCATCTTGTGTGTAATCATCGTAGCATTGTCCGCCGTATGCACCATCTGGTTGCTCTTGGTTCGTTAAATAGTTAACACGTTGAAACTTGGCTACAGGTTGCTTGTCACTTTCATAGTGTCTTTTCCGAGGTCTTTCCCTATAGTCAGTAAACTGGTTCCTTTCCACATTCGAATTGTCTTGAGGTTTATTAAGGCCTATTCTTCGCGGTCCCTGATTCGGATTAAAGGTTTGTCTTTGGTTTGGGATTACATTCGGTTTTTCTTGTGGTGTTCTGTGTTGTCTAAAGCGTGACATAGATGAATCTACTTCCATTGGTACGGGTCGTTGCCATTGTGGATCTACAGCAAATCTACGAAATTGTGGTAAACTATTGGTTGGTCTAAATGGCTTAAATGCCTGGCGATTGTTAAAGGAGTTCGCGAACAATGACCTAGCTTGATTTGCCTCTAACTCCTGGGCGAGTGCTAATGCTGTAATCATATCGCATGGCCTGGATGAAAATAAAATATCGCAAAGTGGTTTGTTAAGTCCCGAAATGAATACCCTTAATGCGTCCTGCCTATATTTACTGTTTAGGGATTCAATGAGCTCATTCTGTCCGCTATGCGTCATTATAGTCTCGAAGAATTCAATAATTGATAACTGACCTTGTCGCATAGTTGACATTTCCTGCTCGACTAAATAGACGGGACGTTTGTCCGCGTACGTAAAGTCGAGCCTAGCGATTATCGCCTGGAAATTGAGACAGGTGTTGAATGATGAAAGAATTGTATCTGCTGATCCTACGATTTTGTTTCTAATTATTACCACTGCTTGGTAGTGTTTTGAACTACCAACGTGGTTTTCAAAAATTCTGTAGGCCGTATGAGCCGCCTGTCTCCAGGCCTGGTCCCCAGAAAATTCGGGTAATGACTTCACGAGGTCCAGAGACTCATCGCAAGTCTTACCGGCTTCTATTGTAACCTCCTTAAAGTCTTCAACCTGTGACGGGCTTTCCATTAGTGTTAGTCTGTTAGTCAAATCGTCAAGTTTTTCCTGAAAGTCGCGTTTTGTCTGTTCCGTTGCCGCCTTCACAGCAGCATCTAACAAGGTTTGCAGGACTTGAGGATCCATTTTTAGAAATAAAATTTATACAATTATTCAATCAAATGGCTATTAGTTCTCGATTACCCTTTTTAATTTTGGTTTTATTAAGGAAAAGATTTTTAGCAGATTGATTTTAAAACTTAAACATTAACCATATCGGGATCCTTGCCATTGTTGATTGTTGGTTACAGGTGACGCAGCACTTTCAATAATTTGTTGATATTATTTTCGGTAGTTGGTTATTACAAGTTCAAACTTACTATTTATATGTTCACAGTAGTTTGTTTCAAAAATTTTATAGATTCAAAAATATTTTCGGTTTTTTGTTTTTGTTTTTTTTTTTTCAAAAAGTTTTATAAATTCAAAAAAAAATATTTTCCGTTTTTTGCTCGGAATTTGTTTTTAATATGCTCACAGTCGTTTATTTTCAAAAGCTTATACAAAATATTTTTCCTTTTTGTTCGGAATTTGTTTTACTTTCACACAATTATTAATTCAATTTGTTGAGGCAGCTCAAACTTTTATTCAAGTATTATATTTATATGCTCACAGTTGTTTATTTTCAAAGTTTTTTTTTAATATTTTCCGTTTTTTGTTCGGAATTTGTTTTACTTTCACACAATTATTAATTCAATTTGTTGAGGCAGCTCAAACTTTTATTCAAGTATTATATTTATATGCTCACAGTTGTTTATTTTCAAAGTTTTTTAAAAAATATTTTCCGTTTGTTGTTCGGAATTTTGTTAGGGATTTAGACTTTGTATTTTTTTTTTTTTTTATTTAATTGCCAATTTTTTTTATGAATTTAATTTACTTGTTGACAATTTCATTTACACGAAATTGTTTACACGTAAATTATCTAATCCTGTTCATTTCTCTCAGTGCATGTAAATGATGATCTACAGAAAATTGCAACTCTGTAGAGATGAATTCATGCAACATTGCAAAAAAAACTGTTTTACAGATGCCAAATTCTGATTGGCAGATTGTAATATACCATGATTTTGTAACGGGATTTGGGCAGAAAAGAGTAGAACGAAAAAGAAAACAAAGAAAACGCAAGAATGGCGCGGTTTTTTATTAAGAAAAGAAAAAAATTGACAGTCATGTAGCAGGAGTGGTAATTCGGTTTTATTAGTTGTCAGTGATTAAGAGACTCGTTTGGTGTGTGGATTGTGTTTTTTCTGTGATAGTTGGAAAAAAATTTTTTTTAACTTATTTTTTTTTAATAAAATCAATCAATCTCGTGGAATATTAAATTAATATTAAATTTAAACTTATTAACAAATTGTTATCGTAAAACGACCGTTTGGAAGACACACTAAAAAAAATAAAATTAACAAAAAAAAAAAACATTTACAATAAACCAAAAATAAAATTGTTTTATGTCAATTATAAGTAAAAAAAAACTTAAATAATCTCAAATACTTACTTGCTTTAAAGTTTTGAACTAAAACAAAAATCAATGATTGTGCCTTAATATTGAAACTAAAAGTAAAAGCCATCATCTATCTATTGAGGAAAGTAATACAAGCAGCGAGGAAAAGAAAAAACGGAAATATCTATACTACTACTGCCTCTTCAAAAAGAAAATTACCTAACAATTCCATAACATTATTAAAAGAGAAACAACACCAACACCATCTACAGCATCAGTCACCAAAACAGTCTTCAGTCCCAGCATTATCTTCAGCATCATCTACAACATCATCTACAACATCATCTACAGCATCAGTCACCGAAACAGCTACGTCTTCAGTCTCAGCATTATCTTCATCATCATCTACAGCAACATAATCCTGCACAGCTTCAGCATCGTCCACAGCAACCTCATCATCAGCAGTATCATCCACAGCCACAAAAACAACATCAGCTATCCAAAACCCCCCCACAGTTTCCACAACAACAGCAGTAAGTTAGTTGTAGTAATATTTTTTTTCCATAGTATTGTTATTATTATAAATAAAAATTATTTTAGTATTATTATATTTTCTTTTATGGTAATTTTTAATAGTATTAGTAGTATTATTATTATTAATATGCTTATTATTGTTATAAAATAAATAATGAATTTCATAATGAAATAAATTCATTTCTTTTTCAAAACGAAGGTAACGAATTGGTAGGTATGAGTAAACAGTGATGACCCCGTGACGTGACTACGGAGTCCCGTCAAAGTTGGTATAATTCAGATTAATTTCGTTCCTTTCAATTTTTTTTTTCAACTTATTTTATTAGAAGCTTGTAAGCTAATGCGTTTATTGAAAAGAAAAGAGTTAGTTATTATTGAACGATCGACCAGAAAGGCCGTGTTATTTTTCCTTTTAAAAATATCTTAAGTTTAAATAAAGAAATGAATTAATATAAAAAGTGTTTTCTTATAGTTCAGAAGTGAGATAAAAATCCACCCTCAAAACGTAAAAAATAAACGAAATAATGTGTTAATTAATTGTTTTAAAGTTTATACAAAAAAAATAGAAAAAATGACAAATAAAATAAAAACGAAGAAAATTGCATTTGCATAAAAAAAGCATGAAACGAATCGTATTTAACAAAAAAAAATGATACAAGTGTGTAATTAAGAGTACAGCATCTCTTAAACGTATTTAAAAAAACGAAAAAAAAAAACAGAAGAAAAACAAAAGAGAAACAAATTGTGTTTGCGTGTGCGCGACGGTGAGAATAAAAAAAATACACTTTTAAGAGAAACTAAAAGAATTGAAAACAAGAAAAAATGCAAAATCAAGTTAATGATCATTCGCTAGATCATTATGGATAAATTACGTTTACTTGTGCGTGACGGTTGAATCAAGACAGAAATTGAAAAATACGTTGGAAAACAAAACAGTGCAAGTTAAACCGTATTGTTTAATATACAAACGAAACGATGAAAAAAAAACTTGTGAATAAAAAAATGCATATTGAACAGTGGTAACGAAAATAAAAAGAACATAAAAATATAACATATTCATAACGTCGGCAGATATGAATATTTGTTAAACGAATGAAGCAAAAACTTTGTAACGAATTTTAAAAGGCTAACACAGTAACGTGTACTATAGTTCGAGAACGGAATAATTCGGACAAAAACGGTAACGACATAAGCATTAATTGAACGTTAAATAATTAATGGTTATTAAACAAAACGTGCAACAGTGGTTCAAGAACGAAATAATTTGAACAAAAACGCAAACGATATAAATATTAATTGAACGGCAAAATAATTAATATTTATCAACCGAAACGTGAAAAAGTGGTTCGAGAACGAATTAATTCGAACAAAGACGGTAACGATATAAACATTAATTGAGCGTTAAATAATTAATGGTTATTAAACGAAACGTGAACAGTGGTTCGAGAGCGATATAATTCGAACAAAACGATAACGACATGAATATTTATTGAACGTTAAATAATTAATATTTATCAAAACGATATACGTGGTTCGAGAACGAAATAATTCTAACCAAAACGGTGTAAATATTGATTGAACGGTAAAAATTATTGATATTTGTAAAAACGAAACCTGTAGTGAACTGGTTTGAAAAACGAAAAATATTAAAACAAAAATAAAAACAAAGATAAAAATAAAAATAACAACGGAACGGAAAAAAAATATTTTTATTAAACGATTAAAACGATTAAAAGCTAAAAATTGTAACGTATGAAATAGCTGGCAATACAATAAACTGTGTTTTGTAACGTATTTTGACGGCTTAATTGTGTAACGTATTTTAACGGTTTTATTTAAAAAACAATTAACGATGCTTATATCAGATTTAAGAGTTGTAGATCTAAAGGATCTTTTACGCGATCGGAACTTATTAACGAGTGGTTCTAAGGCAGAACTATTGCAACGGTTAGAAGAAGCTGTCGGTTCTACCGAAATAGAATACGATGAAAGACAGCCACGTGAAAGTGACGATGTTCGGGCACAAATAGACAATTTGCGTTCTATGTTAGAAAACGTAATGGTAGTGATGCAACAACAAGCCAATATAAATACGCGACCGGTAACGATAACGTCACCCCCGAGTCAACCGTCGGTATCGCCACGAAATCGCGAATATGAACGACGTAACGTGTACAATGTAAAAGACATTTCCGACACTCTCCCTGAGTATGATCCAACGAAGGATTCATCTTTTAGTGTCGAGCAATTTGTGGATCGGGTCGAAAAGGCGATGAGTGCATACGAGTGAGACGAAAGATCCTTGTTATTAGCTGTCTATAATAAATTAAAAGGCCCAGCGAAATTATGGCTCGACGCATCTTCAGAAATTTACAGTGTATCACTAAAATAAGTATGCACTTTAAACTTTTCACGAAAATTATGAAATTTTTTATATTCTTTTTATTATGTCCCAATTTTTTAACCAAATACTTTATCCTGATGCTCTGAAGATCACAAAAACAAAAATTTGAAATACCATAAATTATACCGTTATATACTTTTTTTAATTTTAAAGAGAATGTACCAATTATAACATCACAAAAGTAAGTATGCAATAATTAAATATTTAGTTGCAATTGAGACTTTAAAAAGAAAACTTCAGTGTGGTTTTGCAAAATTTATTCTTTGAGAGTGACTTAATTTAAAAAAAAAAATAATGGCGCCAAGGGGGAAGGAATTATCTCAGGATTTTAAAGATTTAATAATAAAACTACACAAAGAAAATAATTCTCAAAGAAAAATTGCGCGCACTATTAATAAAAGTAGTTCTACTGTTCAAAAAATAATAGAGAAATACAATTCAGAGGGTTCCACAAAAAATAAACCACGTACAGTGCGCCCAAAAATATTTAATGCCCAGGAAGAAAGAAGAATTGTGCGAAAAGTAAAAGTGAACCCGAAGGTTAGTGCGCCGAAAATACAATCAGAAGTTGAAAGAGAAGTCGGAAAATCTTGTAACCCAGAAACAATTCGCCGTGTGTTACACAAAGCTGGATATCATGGCAGAAGTATCAGAAAGAAGCCATTTATTAGCCAAGTAAATCGGCAAAAGAGAATAAATTTCGCAAAAGAGACGATCGCCTGTGCGTTGATTATAGACGTTTAAATCAGCATATGATTAAAGAAATTTTCCCGACGCCAAATATCGAAGAACGATTGCAAGAAATAACGAAATTCAAGTACTTTATAGTCTTGGATCTTAATAGCGGATATTACCAAATACCGATTGAGAAGTCTAGTCAAAAATTTACAGCGTTTGTAACTCCCGATGGTGCCTACGAGTTTAAGCGCATGCCGTTTGGACTTAAAAATGCGCCCGCAGTATTCCAACGACTAATGGCTTTAGTACGAGACAAAACGAATGATGGTGACGTAATCCACTACATGGACGATATTGTAGTCGGTAGCAACAACGAACAAGAAATGTTTGATAAATTACGACGAGTCTTTAATGTACTACGAGAATTGAAATTAACGCTTAACGTGAAGAAATGTAAATTTTTCGAGCAAACGGTAGAATTCCTGGGAAATAAAGTTCACAACGGTGGTATGAGTCCAGGAGCAGCAAAAACGAACGCAATTTTAGAATTCCCAGCTCCATCAAACGTTAGAGAAGTTAGACAATTTCTAGGTCTTAGCGGGTATTTTCGTAAATTTGTACCCGGCTACGCACTTATATCCCAGCCCCTACGTAAGTTGTTAAAGAAGGATGTGCCGTTTCATTGGAACGAGGAGCAGCATGAATCTTTCCTTGCTTTAAAAACGAGTTTAACCTCAGTCCGGTTATTGTTGGTTATAAAATGACAGCGGATCATCAAATTCATACAGACGCGAGTTCAATAGGTCTAGCAGGTGTTCTTTTGCAACGCGAAGGTAACGATTGGAAACCAGTGGCATTCTTTAGCAGATCAACTACAAACGATGAACGAAATTACCATAGCTACGAGCTAGAGGCTCTTGCGGTTGTAGAGTCCCTTGAACGTTTCCGTTATTACGTATATGGTAAAAGTGTGACGATTGTCACCGATTGCAATGCTATCAAAACAACGATGCAAAAGAAGGAGTTAATACCACAGATCGCTAGATGGTGGTTACGAGTCCAGGATTTTGATGTACAAATCGAGCACCGAGCAGGTCAGCGTATGCAGCACGTCGATGCACTGAGCCGAGCTCCATATGAAGAGCCTCACGAAATAGATACAGCATCTTTACGAATTTTAAAGACAACGATAGGCGAAAACGATTTGTTATTTTCTATGCAGCTCCAAGACGCAAAAATATGTGAGATTCTAGAAAAGGTAAAAGCGGGTGATAAGAATATGAGTAACGATTATGTAATAAAAGATAGCAGACTATTTAGAAAGTTAAAAGACAAAAACCTATGGGTAGTGCCAAAAGCTTTACGATGGCGAGTAGTTCAAGGACAACACGATAACGCTGGACATTTGGGTCTGGAAAAGACGTTGGAGAAAATTCAAAAATATTTTTGGTTTCCTAGAATGCGAAACGTTGTAAAATCGCATATTAAATCCTGTATAGAATGTGCCTACAATAAAACTCAAAGTGGAAAACGCGAGGGTGAGTACCATTACGAAAATATAAACCCTATTCCCTTCCATACCGTTCATATGGCATTTGGGTCCATTTCCGAAATCATCTAGAAGTAACGAACACGTCCTAGTCATCGTAGACGCATTTACGAAGTATACCATAATAAAAGCGGTTAAAACTACAGCAACGAAACACGTGATAAATGCCTTAAACGAAATGAGCGAATACTTTGGTATGCCGACCAGAATTATTACTGACCGCGGAACATCATTTACGTCAAATGAATTTGAACAATATTGTAATCGCCTGCAAGAGTTGCGTATGGAAGCAGCACAACGAGTGAATGCTCAGCGTGAAGTGGCCAAGCAGCGGTACGATAAGCAGCATTCGCCGCCGAAGAAGTATAAAATAGGTGATCTCGTTATAGCAGAAAACGAGCCAACGGCAACTGGTACGTCCAGGAAGTTACAGCCTTTGTATAAGGGCCCATTTATTGTGGTTGAGGTTCTCGATAAAGATCGCTACGTAATCGAAGATATCCCAGGTTCCAGCCGAACCCAGCGTCATTATAAGTCAATATATTCATCCGACAAAATAAAGCCATGGTGTACCTTACCAGAATATGATGACGATCCTAGCAGTGATGAAGAAGACGATGTAGAAGAGACGATGACCTAAGAAGTAGCCAAGTTTCAATCGAGGTCGATTAAATAGACGGATGGCCGACTGTAAGCTAATGCGTTTATTGAAAAGAAAAGAGTTAGTTATTATTGAACGATCGACCAGAAAGGTCGTGTTATTTTCCCTTTTAAAAATATCTTAAGTTTAAATAAAGAAATGAACCAACTGACGGCAGAGCTAGCCGAAAATACCTCGTACATGCCATTGATCTTCAATTTTTTGTTTTTGTGAATTTAACAAAGCGCGCGAGTTATAGAAACAACAACATCAACAGTACCACCAACTAAACCACCTAGGCTAAATAACTGCATCAGCATTAATTGATAAAAACCAGGAAGTAAAGAAGTTAAAAGAACAACATTTCGACCTAATTACATTTCTTATAAAATTTAGTTAATTAAGCAATAACAAAAAGCAATGACCCAAATTGAAAATAAATAAAATATAATTTTAATATGTAAGCATTTTTAGTAATTAAGAAATGTGTTATAAATAACAAAGAAAATATAAAATAAATGACAATACATTTTTGGAAGAAAAAAAGGCAACTGGTCTTTTTAATTACTATTAAACCTATTTTTGCGTTAACTGGCACAGTCGGGTAGTTCCTGTAGTTTCTGTACAAAAAGAGTCGAAGGATCATCGACTTATAAGTGACGGATTATCACTGAAAATAAAATCGTACAACAAGGAGCAACATTGCGAGGGATCATCGCATTATTGGAACAGGACCATCACACAAAAAAAAAAAAAAATTTTTTTTCGAAGCAACAATGACAACAATGACAACAAAAGTTGAATTATATAATAAAATAAAGTGAAACTATAAAAAAAGTGATAAAATACTAGAGTAATAATCGAAAACATAAATTTCAATAAACATAAAATAACTTTTTAGTTACCAATTTAACAACAATTATTTTATACGTTTAAAAAGAGCAGCGATTCACAAGAACCCTCCTGTAACCTTTTTAAATATTTGCATTTGTTTTAACAAAAAAAATATATATAAAAAATTATATGCGTAGAATTCGTCCCTGTTTTGTCCCAAGAACCCTAATTCCTATCCCGGAGGCTAGAAGTGATATAAGTGTAGAAGAAGATAATCAAAATAATAATACAATTAATCCCCCGAATCCTCCACAAGAAATTCTGGGATCTTTAAAAATTCCAGATGCTGTCAAAGATCTTCCGAAATTTGACGGAAATTCAAGATTGTTATACGGTTTTATAAACAATGTGGAGGAAATACTATCGGTATTGGCCCCCATAGATGGCACTCCTTTTGCCAAAATGATCTTAAGAGCAATACGTAATAAAATCGAGGGAGATGCTAATGAGATATTAAATATGTACAGCACAGATCTAAACTGGCAAAACATTAAAGAGAATCTCATAGTGCATTACTCGGATAAAAGAAATGAATCCTCACTAATTCGTGATTTGCATCTTTTGAAACAAAATAATAAATCATTAGAAGAATTTTATAGTTCTGTAGTAGAGATTCAAGCTACTATAAATAATCACTTAATGATTCATGAAACTGATCCCAATATTATTAAACGTAATCTATTTGCCAAAATGTGCCTCAACACATTTTTGTCCGGTCTTAGAGAACCACTTGGGTCGTCTATTAGAGCTATGAAACCAGAATCACTACCAACAGCATTTTCATATTGCGTAACAGAACAAAATATGTTCTATATTATACAAGAAAATAGAAATACTTACAAAAAACAAGAAATTCACAAACAACACACTCCGCAACACTTTTATCCTCACTATCAGAAACTTTTTATTCCAAGAACACAGCCAGGGAACAACTACAGACCACAATATTTTAATCCTCCTACGTATTTTAATAATCCACGACCAATTAACAACCAGTCTTATCACAGACCTCAGCCACCACACAATTTTGGCTTACAAACACACGGACATACTAATAATCACACAATCACAAATAACCAAAACCAATTTAATAACATAAGACAACCACAATTAAACCCCACTATACACCATCATACACCAGAACCAATGGACACTAGTTCAGGACACACAAACTTTAGAAACACAAGCCAACAAACACGAAGATTCCCAAGAGAATTACACCAAATTGATCACAACTCCGAAAACACTTTTAATCAGGACTATGACATCCCAAGCTATTTACCAAATTTGGACAGCTACAATGAAATTGAGGATACCGGAAATTTTCAATTCAGTGCCTACAACAGTCAAGGGGATACCTAGACATTAATAAACATGGTACTTGTCTCCCCTACGTAAAAATTTAATCTCCGTTTGGACGTCCACTCTGATTTCTAATAGATACTGGTGCATCAGCATCATTCATTAACCCAGAATACACCAAGCAATTAAAAATAGAGAAATGCTTACCAATAACAATAACTACAGTTCTTAACAAACATCAATTAAATTCAAAAGTAAACATACCTGCCTTCATAGAATTTCAGGAAAAAAAATTTAGAATTTTTCATATTTGAATTTCACAATTACTTTGATGGTCTCATTGGATTAGATATTCTCACTAAACTAAACGCAAAAATTGACCTTGAGAACAAACAATTAATAACAAGAAACTCGATAATCCCTTTACTTTACAAACCAAATTTAACTTCAGGCAAATTCTTGATAACTCCGAGAACAAAAGCTATTATTAAAGTACCGGTTGACATCGAAAACGGTGATTTTTTTATCCCCACGATCCTAATCCAACCAGATGTAACAATTTCTACTGGAGCATACAATGCAAAAAATTGGTACAGCTTTGTTGAAATAAACAACAAGTCCAATACGAACAAAGTTATCCTTATCGAAAATCCAATAAAAGTAGAGCCTCTTACCAATTCACACTGTATAGAATTTAATAATATCAATTTAGAGTATTCTTTCGAACACGGTTCTAAATTGTTAGAAAATCTTAGAATAAATCATTTAAATTCAGAAGAGAAAAAGGTCATAACAAAACTATGTAAAGAATTTGAGGACACATTCTATCAAGAAAACCAACCCCTTACTTTTACCAATAAAACTAAACATAATTTAGCTACAAAAGATGACATCCCTATTTATACAAAGTCTTATAGATATCCGTACATCCATAAAGAGGAAGTAAGAAGACAAATTTCAAACATGTTAAACCAAGGGATCATAAGAGAAAGCTATTCACCTTGGAGTGCACCAGTGTGGATAGTTCCCAAAAAATTAGATGCTAGCGGAAAGTGCAAATGGCGTCTAGTAATAGACTATAGAAAATTAAACGAAAAGACATTATCAGACAGGTACCCAATACCAAACATAAATGAGATTCTAGACAAACTAGGAAAATGTATGTATTTCACTACATTAGACCTGGCAAGCGGGTTCCACCAAATAGAAATGAACTCAAAAGATATACCCAAAACTGCCTTCACGGTAGAGGGAGGTCACTATGAGTTCGTGAGAATGCCATTTGGCCTAAAGAAGCACCTTCAACATTTCAAAGAGTAATGGATTATGTTCTCAAAGATTTAATAGGGACTGTGTGCCTAGTCTACATGGATGACATTATTGTCTATTCAACTTCACTTCAAGAACACGTTGAAAATTTAAAAACAGTTTTCAAAGCACTGAAAGAAGCCAATTTCAAAGTGCAGCTGGAAAAATCGGAATTCCTACAAAAAGAATGTGCCTTTTTAGGACATATTGTGACCACGGAAGGTGTCAAACCGAACCCCGATAAAATAAAAGCTATTAAAAATTTTACAATTCCAACCAACCAGAAGGAGATAAAATCATTCCTCGGTCTTTTGGGTTACTATCGCAAATTCATTAAGGATTTTGCCAAAATAACAAAACCCTTTACAGCTTGTTTAAAAAAAGACAAACCTGTTGTAATAGATACTAAATACAAAGAAACGTTTGAAATTTGCAAAAGCCTTTTAACAAATGACCCAATCCTACAATATCCCGATTTTTCGGAAACATTCAATCTCACAACAGACGCAAGTAATTATGCAATTGAGCTATTCTGTCACAAGGCTCAATTGGAAACGACAAACCTATTTGCAAGTCGTACACTTACATCATCAGAAATAAATTATTCCACAGTAGAGAAAGAACTGTTAGCAATTGTTTGGGCCACTAAATACTTTCGCCCATATTTATTCGGCTATCGTTTCAGAATCATTACGGATCATAAACCACTCACATCAGATGGAGATTGAAACTAGAAGAATATGACTACGAAATTATATACAAAAAAGGGAAGTTAAATACAAACGCTGACGCCCTTAGTAGAATAAAAACCGACCCTTCAGAAATTCAAAATATAAATGCATTTGATACTCTATCTAACCAAGCCACTTCAGGTAGCACTATTCATTCAGCAGAAGAAAACTACGACGACGGTATACCTATCTCGGAAAAACCAATAAACGAATTCAATTTACAGATCATATTTAAGAAAGGAGACCCTAACCCTCATATGAAACTAGAGGTAACTTTTAAAAATAAATAGAGGAAAACCTTTATATACACCAATTTTTCATAATAAAACCACAGCAATTTTTACAAATAATGAGACCTTTCGTATAATTCAAAGTGTATATACACAACATTTTGCACAAAGTAAAATATTCCGTTTAGTTAGATGTACCGAAATAGTAAAAGACATAAAAGAAAATGATGCTCAGGATAAAATTATCCAAGAATATCATGAAAATAATAATCACAGAGGAATACAAGAGACATATAATCACCTTAAACGCGATTACTATTTTCCATATATGAAATCAAAAATAACTAAAACAATAAACAATTGTGACTCATGCCAAAGACTTAAGTACGACAGACACCCTCCAAAGAATAAATTTGAAAAACCCCCAACTCCTGTCAAACCACTAGATATATTACACATAGATATTTACTCAATTAACGGAAAAAAAATTCTAACAATTATAGACAAATTTTCAAAATTTGCTGCCGCATATACCTTAACAGCGAGAAACAGCCTTTGTGTAATAAAATCTTTAAAACACTTTTTAAGTATACATGGCATTCCTAACAAAATTGTTTGCGACCAAGGAACCGAATTCAACTCAAACATATTTAAAGATTTCTGCCAACAATATCAAATTAACTTGCATTTTACATCTTTTCAACAATCAAGTAGTAATGCTCCTGTAGAAAGACTTCATTCAACTTTAACTGAAGCATACAGATTAGTACTGGAAAAATTAAAAAGAATAAGTTAGAAATGGACCATAAAGACATTATAACAGAAACTTTGATAACTTATAATAATTCAATTCACTCTTCCACAAAATTAACACCTTTTGAACTTTTCTACGGAAGAACTTACAATTCGATCGTCAAATCACATTCAACAATGAGCATGAATATCTTTCCAAAATTAATCAATTTCAAAAACAACTTTTCGAATCTGTTAAGAATAAATTAGAATCTGACACGGACAAACGCATAGAAAAACTAAATACGAATAGACAAGATCCCTTAAATTACGAAGAAAATGATAATATTTATAGAAAGGAATGTAGGAGAAACAAACTTACATTGAGATTTTCTAAACACAGAATAAAACAGAACAACAAAGCGACACTAATAACTACACAAAAAAAAAAAAAAAACTACACAAATCTAAAATGAATAAAAGGCGATTTTGAAGATCATATCAATATTTTTGTATCCATTTCAGACTAATAACAGCAATCCAAGCACAAACACTAAACATACAAAACTTGAGTAATACCCAAGGTCTGTTACAAATAAAATTAGAAACAGCAAAAACAATAACAGATTACACCAATCTCATACATATCATAAAACTTGATCTATATACCACCAATATCATAAAAATTGAAGAGTCATTGAAACATTTTACACGTTCATATTATAATAAAGGTTCTCTCGAAGTAACAGAATATAAGCTAACTGATCTGAAAAACAAACTCAATTCAATAAAGGTATAGGATCAGCGGTAAAATTTATTACGGGAAATATGGTTAACAATGATGCCTCTCGTATTAACGATATAATATTTAACTTAACATCTAAAGTTCAAACAGAAACAAACGAGCAAAGCATACTCAACACTAAAATTATTGAAAGAATAGAAAATATTACAACCCACATAAACAACGAACAAGATATTAAGGTTCAGTCATTACAGCAGTCACAAAATAAAATTCTCTCGAATCACAATCTTATTAATGACATCTGTTAAAGTGGAAGATCAAAGATTTTTAACAAATGTAAATAAATAGAGAAATACACAAGGGGATTAGTTGGGAATATAATAATGAAAATATTTTATTATCACTTAATACCAACCTTTTATTTAGAGTAATTCTTCACAAGTGATTTTAAAAGTTAAACATATTTTAGGTTTAAGCTAGAGTATAACACTTAAACTAGATAAAGAGAGTAGCGAGAGACTGGAAACCCAGGTACTCTCTCTTACACTACTCTACACGTTTCACGCATAAACAACATCCAATACCTAAACCAAATAAATTACCATATCGATTTATTATCCGATCATATCGTAAGCATTTCCGAAGCAATGACCTTATCTAAACTTAATATTATACCAAAAATGATTTTAAACATAGATGAATTAAATGAAATAGAAAACAATCTGAAAAATCAATCTATTAAAATAAATACCATAGAACACTTATATGAACTCCTAGAGCTACAAGCCTACTACAACCACACAAATATCATTTTCAATATCCTTATCCCATATATCCCTCACGATGAATACATAATTTCCCATACAATCCCGATACCAATCAATAAAACTAAAGAAATCATAATTAAACCATATACAATCTATAACAATGAGAAAATTCAATATTTTGACAAATTATGTAAGAAAATCGAAAGTCTGTATTACTGCAAGGAAAGTTTACATCAAGAAACAATATTAAAATCTTCATGCTTTGGGAAAATCATTAATAACCTCGAAGCCAACTGTAAACTCAACGATGTAGGAGAGATAATGAAAATTTCCCAACCCGAGCAAGGACTCGTGTTAACAAGGAATCTACCACCAACAGAAATGAAGACATCTTGTGATACTAAACAGCATTTTATTGAAGGAAACTTACTAATAAATTTCAAAAATTGCGACATTGTTATCAACGAAATGATCTACAAGAGTAACCCGAAAATATATTGGGATAATTTTATCCTGAACCCAACCTCACAAGCTAATATAAAACCGTTGTCTACAATAGAGAGCTTGAGTATACCCAAACTTAAAGAATACCACCTAAAAAATAAATTAGCCATCGAATCCTTATCAAATAACACAATTCTACATAGGAACTTAAACTACGGCTTTTTGATCCTAATTATTTAAACCAGGAAGTAAAGAAGTTAAAAGAACAACATATCGACCTAATTACATTTCTTATAAAATTTAGTTTATTAAGCAATAACAAAAAGCAATGACCCAAATTGAAAATAAATAAAATATAATTTTAATATGTAAGCATTTTTAGTAATTAAGAAATGTGTTATAAATAACAAAGAAAATATAAAATAAATGACAATACATTTTTGGAAGAAAAAGAGGCAACTGGTCTTTTTAATTACTATTAAACCTTTAGTTAAGTTAACTCGCGTAACAATTTGTTTTTACTTTCACAGTTATTAATTCAGTTTGTCGAGGCAATTCAAACCTTTCGAAAAAAAATATATTTTTCGTTTTTATGCGGAATGTTTTACTTTCACTCAACTACGAGTTTATTAATTCACTCTGTGAGTTCGCGGTAAGGCCACTTTTTTTCACGGGGAAGATTTTTTTGTGGCCCCACGTTGGGCGCCATTTAACGAAATAAAATAAGTTTTGTTTTTTAATTTTAGTACTGGCTATGCCAGTCCTTTATTATAAGGATTATAATAAAATAAGTTTTATTTTTTAATTTTATTACTGGCTATGCCAGTCTTTTATTATAAGGATTATAATTTTATTTTTTACCGGCTATGCCAGTCTTTTTATTTTGCCCTATCAAAACGTACTGCCAGTTTTTATTAAAAATAAAACTTAACACTACCTTCATGTTAGTAATTATTTTATACGTTTAAAAAGAGCAGCGATTCACAAGAACCCTCCTGTAACCTTGTTAAATATTTGCATTTGTTTTAACAAAAAAATATATATATATAATATTATATGTGTAGAATTCGTCCTTATTTTGTCCCAAGAACCCTAATTCCTATCCCGGAGGCTAGAAGTGATATAAGTGTAGAAGAAGATATTCAAAATAATAATACAATTAATCCCCCGAATCCTCCAACAGCACAAGAAATTCTGGGATCTTTAAAAATTCCAGATGCTGTCAAAGATCTTCCGAAATTTGACGGAAATTCAAGATTGTTATACGGTTTTATAAACAATGCTATCGGTATTGGCCCCCATAGATGGCACTCCTTTTGCCAAAATGATCTTAAGAGCAATACGTAATAAAATCGAGGGAGATGCTAATGAGATATTAAATATGTACAGCACAGATCTAAACTGGCAAAACATTAAAGAGAATCTCATAGTGCATTACTCGGATAAAAGAAATGAATCCTCACTAATTCGTGATTTGCATCTTTTGAAACAAAATAATAAATCATTAGAAGAATTTTATAGTTCTGTAGTAGAGATTCAAGCTACTATAAATAATCACTTAATGATTCATGAAACTGATCCCAATATTATTACTGCTAAACGTAATCTATTTGCCAAAATGTGCCTCAACACATTTTTGTCCGGTCTTAGAGAACCACTTGGGTCGTCTATTAGAGCTATGAAACCAGAATCACTACCAACAGCATTTTCATATTGCGTAACAGAACAAAATATGTTCTATATTATACAAGAAAATAGAAATACTTACAAAAAACAAGAAACTCACAAACAACACACTCCGCAACACTTTTATCCACACTATCAGAAACCTTTTATTCCAAGAACACAGCCAGGGAACAACTACAGACCACAATATTTTAATCCTCCTACGTATTTTAATAATCCACGACCAATTAACAACCAGTCTTTTCACAGACCTCAGCCAACCAAATTTGGACAGCTACAATGAAATTGAGGATACCGGAAATTTTCAATTCAGTGCCTACAACAGTCAAGGGGATACCTAGACATTAATAAACATGGTACTTGTCTCCCCTACGTAAAAATTTAATCTCCGTTTGGACGTCCACTCTGATTTCTAATAGATACTGGTGCATCAGCATCATTCATTAACCCAGAATACACCAAGCAATTAAAAATAGAGAAATGCTTACCAATAACAATAACTACAGTTCTTAACAAACATCAATTAAATTCAAAAGTAAACATACCTGCCTTCATAGAATTTCAGGAAAAAAAATTTAGAATTTTTCATATTTGAATTTCACAATTACTTTGATGGTCTCATTGGATTAGATATTCTCACTAAACTAAACGCAAAAATTGACCTTGAGAACAAACAATTAATAACAAGAAACTCGATAATCCCTTTACTTTACAAACCAAATTTAACTTCAGGCAAATTCTTGATAACTCCGAGAACAAAAGCTATTATTAAAGTACCGGTTGACATCGAAAACGGTTTTTTTTATCCCCACGATCCTAATCCAACCAGATGTAACAATTTCTACTGGAGCATACAATGCAAAAAATTGGTACAGCTTTGTTGAAATAAACAACAAGTCCAATACGAACAAAGTTATCCTTATCGAAAATCCAATAAAAGTAGAGCCTCTTACCATTTCACACTGTATAGAATTTAATAATATCAATTTAGAGTATTCTTTCGAACACGGTTCTAAATTGTTAGAAAATCTTAGAATAAATCATTTAAATTCAGAAGAGAAAAAGGTCATAACAAAACTATGTAAAGAATTTGAGGACATATTCTATCAAGAAAACCAACCCCTTACTTTTACCAATAAAATAAAACATACTTTAGCTACAAAAGATGACATCCCTATTTATACAAAGTCTTATAGATATCCGTACATCCATAAAGAGAAAGTAAGAACACAAATTTCAAACATGTTAAGCCAAGGGATCATAAGAGAAAGCTATTCACCTTGGAGTGCACCAGTGTGGATAGTTCCCAAAAAATTAGATGCTAGCGAAAAGTGCAAATGGCGTCTAGTAATAGACCATAGAAAATTAAACGAAAAGACATTATCAGACAGGTACCCAATACCAAACATAAATGAGATTCTAGACAAACTAGGAAAATGTATGTATTTCACTACATTAGACCTGCCAAGCGGGTTCCACCAAATTTCAAAGTGCAGCTGGAAAAATCGGAATTCCTACAAAAAGAATGTGCCTTTTTAGGACATATTGTGACCACGGAAGGTGTCAAACCGAACCCCGATAAAATAAAAGCTATTAAAGATTTTCCAATTCCAACCAACCAGAAGGAGATAAAATCATTCCTCGGTCTTTTGGGTTACTATCGCAAATTCATTAAGGATTTTGCCAAAATAACAAAACCCTTTACAGCTTGTTTAAAAAAGACAAACCTGTTGTAATAGATACTAAATACAAAGAAACGTTTGAAATTTGCAAAAGCCTTTTAACAAATGACCCAATCCTACAATATCCCGATTTTTCGAAAACATTCAATCTCACAACAGACGCAAGTAATTATGCAATTGGAGCTATTCTGTCACAAGGCTCAATTGGAAACGACAAACCTATTTGTTATGCAAGTCGTACACTTACATCATCAGAAATAAATTATTCCACAGTAGAGAAAGAACTGTTAGCAATTTTTTGGGCCACTAAATACTTTCGCCCATATTTATTCGGCTATCGTTTCAGAATCATTACGGATCATAAACCACTCACATGGATTATGAGCCTTAGAGAGCCAAACTCAAAATTAATCAGATGGAGATTGAAACTAGAAGAATATGACTACGAAATTATATACAAAAAAGGGAAGTTAAATACAAACGCTGACGCCCTTAGTAGAATAAAAACCGACCCTTCAGAAATTTAAAATATAAATGCATTTGATACTCTATCTAACCAAGCCACTTCAGGTAGCACTATTCATTCAGCAGAAGAAAACTACGACGACGGTATACCTATCTCGGAAAAACCAACCCTAACCCTCATATGAAACTAGAGGTAACTTTTAAAAATAAACAGAGGAAAACCTTTATATACACCAATTTTTCAGAAGAAATAATAGTAGATATTTTCAAAAAGCATCTAGCTCATAATAAAACCACAGCAATTTTTACAAATAATGAGACCTTTCGTATAATTCAAAGTGTATATACACAACATTTTGCACAAAGTAAAATATTCGGTTTAGTTAGATGTACCGAAATAGTAAAAGACATAAAAGAAAATGATGCTCAGGATAAAATTATCCAAGAATATCATGAAAATAATAATCACAGAGGAATACAAGAGACATATAATCACCTTAAACGCGATTACTATTTTCCATATATGAAACCAAAAATAACTAAAACAATAAATAATTGTGACTCATGCCAAAGACTTAAGTACGACAGACACCCTCCAAAGAATAAATTTGAAAAACCCCCAACTCCTGTCAAACCACTAGATATATTACACATAGATATTTACTCAATTAACGGAAAAAAAATTCTAACAATTATAGACAAATTTTCAAAATTTGCTGCCGCATATACCTTAACAGCGAGAAACAGCCTTTGTGTAATAAAATCTTTAAAACACTTTTTAAGTATACATGGCATTCCTAACAAAATTGTTTGCGACCAAGGAACCGAATTCAACTCAAACATATTTAAAGATTTCTGCCAACAATATCAAATTAACTTGCATTTTACATCTTTTCAACAATCAAGTAGTAATGCTCCTGTAGAAAGACTTCATTCAACTTTAACTGAAGCATACAGATTAGTACTGGAAAAATTAAAAAGAATAAGTTAGAAATGGACCATGAAGACATTATAACAGAAACTTTGATAACTTATAATAATTCAATTCACTCTTCCACAAAATTAACACCTTCTGAACTTTTCTACGGAAGAACTTACAATTCGATCGTCAAATCACATTCAACAATGAGCATGAATATCTTTCCAAAATTAATCAATTTCAAAAACAACTTTTCGAATCTGTTAAGAATAAATTAGAATCTGACACGGACAAACGCATAGAAAAACTAAATACGAATAGACAAGATCCCTTAAATTACGAAGAAAATGATAATATTTATAGAAAGGAATGTAGGAGAAACAAACTTACATTGAGATTTTCTAAACACAGAATAAAACAGAACAACAAAGCGACACTAATAACTACACAAAAAAAAAAAAAACTACACAAATCTAAAATGAATAAAAGGCGATTTTGAAGATCATATCAATATTTTTGTATCCATTTCAGACTAATAACAGCAATCCAAGCACAAACACTAAACATACAAAACTTGAGTAATACCCAAGGTCTGTTACAAATAAAATTAGAAACAGCAAAAACAATAACAGATTACACCAATCTCATACATATCATAAAACTTGATCTATATACCACCAATATCATAAAAATTGAAGAGTCATTGAAACATTTTACACGTTCATATTATAATAAAGGTTCTCTCGAAGTAACAGAATATAAGCTAACTGATCTGAAAAACAAACTCAATTCAATAAAGGTATAGGATCAGCGGTAAAATTTATTACGGGAAATATGGTTAACAATGATGCCTCTCGTATTAACGATATAATATTTAACTTAACATCTAAAGTTCAAACAGAAACAAACGAGCAAAGCATACTCAACACTAAAATTATTGAAAGAATAGAAAATATTACAACCCACATAAACAACGAACAAGATATTATAGTTCAGTCATTACAGCAGTCACAAAATAAAATTCTCTCGAATCACAATCTTATTAATGACATCCAATACCTAAACCAAATAAATTACCATATCGATTTATTATCCGATCATATCGTAAGCATTTCCGAAGCAATGACCTTATCTAAACTTAATATTATACCAAAAATGATTTTAAACATAGATGAATTAAATGAAATAGAAAACAATCTGAAAAATCAATCTATTAAAATAAATACCATAGAACACTTATATGAACTCCTAGAGCTACAAGCCTACTACAACCACACAAATATCATTTTCAATATCCTTATCCCATATATCCCTCACGATGAATACATAATTTCCCATACAATCCCGATACCAATCAATAAAACTAAAGAAATCATAATTAAACCATATACAATCTATAACAATGAGAAAATTCAATATTTTGACAAATTATGTAAGAAAATCGAAAGTCTGTATTACTGCAAGGAAAGTTTACATCAAGAAACAATATTAAAATCGTCATGCTTTGGGAAAATCATTAATAACCTCGAAGCCAACTGTAAACTCAACGATGTAGGAGAGATAATGAAAATTTCCCAACCCGAGCAAGGACTCGTGTTAACAAGGAATCTACCACCAACAGAAATGAAGACATCTTGTGATACTAAACAGCATTTTATTGAAGGAAACTTACTAATAAATTTCAAAAATTGCGACATTGTTATCAACGAAATGACCTACAAGAGTAACCCGAAAATATATTGGGATAATTTTATCCTGAACCCAACCTCACAAGCTAATATAAAACCGTTGTCTACAATAGAGAGCTTGAGTATACCCAAACTTAAAGAATACCACCTAAAAAATAAATTAGCCATCGAATCCTTATCAAATAACACAATTCTACATAGGAACTTAAACTACGGCTTTTTGATCCTAATTATTTGCACAATAATTATAATTTGTTTCTTCTTTACTAGAGTAAAAACACAATTTGTTGTAAAAGAACTTCCTACTACAAGTATGATCGCTTCAGACCGGCCATCGCTCCACACCAAGGGGGGAGGAGTTATAGAACAACAACATCAACAGTACCACCTACTAAACCACCTAGGCTAAATAACTGCATCAGCATTAATTGATAAAAACCAGGAAGTAAAGAAGTTAAAAGAACAACATATCGACCTAATTACATTTCTTATAAAATTTAGTTTATTAAGCAATAACAAAAAGCAATGACCCAAATTGAAAATAAATAAAATATAATTTTAATATGTAAGCATTTTTAGTAATTAAGAAATGTGTTATAAATAACAAAGAAAATATAAAATAAATGACAATACATTTTTGGAAGAAAAAGAAGTTAACTCGCGTAACAATTTGTTTTTACTTTCACAGTTATTAATTCAGTTTGTCGAGGCAATTCAAACCTTTCGAAAAAAAATATATTTTTCGTTTTTATGCGGAATGTTTTACTTTCACTCAACTACGAGTTTATTAATTCACTCTGTGAGTTCGCGGTACGGCCACTTTTTTTCACGGGGAAGATTTTTTTTGTGTCCCCACGTTGGGCGCCATTTAACGAAATAAAATAAGTTTTGTTTTTTAATTTTAGTACTGGCTATGCCAGTCCTTTATTATAAGGATTATAATAAAATAAGTTTTATTTTTTAATTTTATTACTGGCTATGCCAGTCTTTTATTATAAGGATTATAATTTTATTTTTTACCGGCTATGCCAGTCTTTTTATTTTGCCCTATCAAAACGTACGGCCAGTTTTTATTAAAAATAAAACTTAACACTACCTTCATGTTAGTAATTATTTTATATGTTTAAAAAGAGCAGCGATTCACAAGAACCCTCCTGTAACCTTGTTAAATATTTGCATTTGTTTTAACAAAAAAAAATATATATATATTATTATATGTGTAGAATTCGTCCCTATTTTGTCCCAAGAACCCTAATTCCTATCCCGGAGGCAAGAAGTGATATAAGTGTAGAAGAAGATATTCAAAATAATAATACAATTAATCCCCCGAATCCTCCAACAGCACAAGAAATTCTGGGATCTTTAAAAATTCCAGATGCTGTCAAAGATCTTTCGAAATTTGACGGAAATTCAAGATTGTTATACGGTTTTATAAACAATGTGGAGGAAATACTATCGGTATTGGCCCCCATAGATGGCACTCCTTTTGCCAAAATGATCTTAAGAGCAATACGTAATAAAATCGAGGGAGATGCTAATGAGATATTAAATATGTACAGCACAGATCTAAACTGGCAAAACATTAAAGAGAATCTCATAGTGCATTACTCGGATAAAAGAAATGAATCCTCACTAATTCGTGATTTGCATCTTTTGAAACAAAATAATAAATCATTAGAAGAATTTTATAGTTCTGTAGTAGAGATTCAAGCTACTATAAATAATCACTTAATGATTCATGAAACTGATCCCAATATTATTACTGCTAAACGTAATCTATTTGCCAAAATGTGCCTCAACACATTTTTGTCCGGTCTTAGAGAACCACTTGGGTCGTCTATTATAGCTATGAAACCAGAATCTCTACCAACAGCATTTTCATATTGCGTAACAGAACAAAATATGTTCTATATTAGATAAGAAAATAGAAATACTTACAAAAAACAAGAAACTCACAAACAACACACTCCGCAACACTTTTATCCTCACTATCAGAAACTTTTTATTCCAAGAACACAGCCAGGGAACAACTACAGACCACAATATTTTAATCCTCCTACGTATTTTAATAATCCACGACCAATTAGCAACCAGTCTTATCACAGACCTCAGCCACCGCACAATTTTGGCTTACAAACACACGGACATACTAATAATCACACAATCACAAATAACCAAAACCAATTTAATAACATAAGACAACCACAATTAAACACCACTATACACCATCAGACACCAGAACCAATGGACACTAGTTCAGGACACACAAACTTTAGAAACACAAGCCAACAAACACGAAGATTCCCAAGAGAATTACACCAAATTGATCACAACTCCGAAAACACTTTTAATCAGGACTATGACATCCCAAGCTATTTACCAAATTTGGACAGCTACAATGAAATTGAGGATACCGGAAATTTTCAATTCAGTGCCTACAACAGTCAAGGGGATACCTAGACATTAATAAACATGGTACTTGTCTCCCCTACGTAAAAATTTAATCTCCGTTTGGACGTCCACTCTGATTTCTAATAGATACTGGTGCATCAGCATCATTCATTAACCCAGAATACACCAAGCAATTAAAAATAGAGAAATGCTTACCAATAACAATAACTACAGTTCTTAACAAACATCAATTAAATTCAAAAGTAAACATACCTGCCTTCATAGAATTTCAGGAAAAAAAATTTAGAATTTTTCATATTTGAATTTCACAATTACTTTGATGGTCTCATTGGATTAGATATTCTCACTAAACTAAACGCAAAAATTGACCTTGAGAACAAACAATTAATAACAAGAAACTCGATAATCCCTTTACTTTACAAACCAAATTTAACTTCAGGCAAATTCTTGATAACTCCGAGAACAAAAGCTATTATTAAAGTACCGGTTGACATCGAAAACGGTGATTTTTTTATCCCCACGATCCTAATCCAACCAGATGTAACAATTTCTACTGGAGCATACAATGCAAAAAATTGGTACAGCTTTGTTGAAATAAACAACAAGTCCAATACGAACAAAGTTATCCTTATCGAAAATCCAATAAAAGTAGAGCCTCTTACCAATTCACACTGTATAGAATTTAATAATATCAATTTAGAGTATTCTTTCGAACACGGTTCTAAATTGTTAGAAAATCTTAGAATAAATCATTTAAATTCAGAAGAGAAAAAGGTCATAACAAAACTATGTAAAGAATTTGAGGACACATTCTATCAAGAAAACCAACCCCTTACTTTTACCAATAAAACTAAACATAATTTAGCTACAAAAGATGACATCCCTATTTATACAAAGTCTTATAGATATCCGTACATCCATAAAGAGGAAGTAAGAAGACAAATTTCAAACATGTTAAACCAAGGGATCATAAGAGAAAGCTATTCACCTTGGAGTGCACCAGTGTGGATAGTTCCCAAAAAATTAGATGCTAGCGGAAAGTGCAAATGGCGTCTAGTAATAGACTATAGAAAATTAAACGAAAAGACATTATCAGACAGGTACCCAATACCAAACATAAATGAGATTCTAGACAAACTAGGAAAATGTATGTATTTCACTACATTAGACCTGGCAAGCGGGTTCCACCAAATAGAAATGAACTCAAAAGATATACCCAAAACTGCCTTCACGGTAGAGGGAGGTCACTATGAGTTCGTGAGAATGCCATTTGGCCTAAAGAAACACCTTCAACATTTCAAAGAGTAATGGATTATGTTCTCAAAGATTTAATAGGGACTGTGTGCCTAGTCTACATGGATGACATTATTGTCTATTCAACTTCACTTCAAGAACACGTTGAAAATTTAAAAACAGTTTTCAAAGCACTGAAAGAAGCCAATTTCAAAGTGCAGCTGGAAAAATCGGAATTCCTACAAAAAGAATGTGCCTTTTTAGGACATATTGTGACCACGGAAGGTGTCAAACCGAACCCCGATAAAATAAAAGCTATTAAAAATTTTACAATTCCAACCAACCAGAAGGAGATAAAATCATTCCTCGGTCTTTTGGGTTACTATCGCAAATTCATTAAGGATTTTGCCAAAATAACAAAACCCTTTACAGCTTGTTTAAAAAAAGACAAACCTGTTGTAATAGATACTAAATACAAAGAAACGTTTGAAATTTGCAAAAGCCTTTTAACAAATGACCCAATCCTACAATATCCCGATTTTTCGGAAACATTCAATCTCACAACAGACGCAAGTAATTATGCAATTGAGCTATTCTGTCACAAGGCTCAATTGGAAACGACAAACCTATTTGCAAGTCGTACACTTACATCATCAGAAATAAATTATTCCACAGTAGAGAAAGAACTGTTAGCAATTGTTTGGGCCACTAAATACTTTCGCCCATATTTATTCGGCTATCGTTTCAGAATCATTACGGATCATAAACCACTCACATCAGATGGAGATTGAAACTAGAAGAATATGACTACGAAATTATATACAAAAAAGGGAAGTTAAATACAAACGCTGACGCCCTTAGTAGAATAAAAACCGACCCTTCAGAAATTCAAAATATAAATGCATTTGATACTCTATCTAACCAAGCCACTTCAGGTAGCACTATTCATTCAGCAGAAGAAAACTACGACGACGGTATACCTATCTCGGAAAAACCAATAAACGAATTCAATTTACAGATCATATTTAAGAAAGGAGACCCTAACCCTCATATGAAACTAGAGGTAACTTTTAAAAATAAATAGAGGAAAACCTTTATATACACCAATTTTTCATAATAAAACCACAGCAATTTTTACAAATAATGAGACCTTTCGTATAATTCAAAGTGTATATACACAACATTTTGCACAAAGTAAAATATTCCGTTTAGTTAGATGTACCGAAATAGTAAAAGACATAAAAGAAAATGATGCTCAGGATAAAATTATCCAAGAATATCATGAAAATAATAATCACAGAGGAATACAAGAGACATATAATCACCTTAAACGCGATTACTATTTTCCATATATGAAATCAAAAATAACTAAAACAATAAACAATTGTGACTCATGCCAAAGACTTAAGTACGACAGACACCCTCCAAAGAATAAATTTGAAAAACCCCCAACTCCTGTCAAACCACTAGATATATTACACATAGATATTTACTCAATTAACGGAAAAAAAATTCTAACAATTATAGACAAATTTTCAAAATTTGCTGCCGCATATACCTTAACAGCGAGAAACAGCCTTTGTGTAATAAAATCTTTAAAACACTTTTTAAGTATACATGGCATTCCTAACAAAATTGTTTGCGACCAAGGAACCGAATTCAACTCAAACATATTTAAAGATTTCTGCCAACAATATCAAATTAACTTGCATTTTACATCTTTTCAACAATCAAGTAGTAATGCTCCTGTAGAAAGACTTCATTCAACTTTAACTGAAGCATACAGATTAGTACTGGAAAAATTAAAAAGAATAAGTTAGAAATGGACCATGAAGACATTATAACAGAAACTTTGATAACTTATAATAATTCAATTCACTCTTCCACAAAATTAACACCTTTTGAACTTTTCTACGGAAGAACTTACAATTCGATCGTCAAATCACATTCAACAATGAGCATGAATATCTTTCCAAAATTAATCAATTTCAAAAACAACTTTTCGAATCTGTTAAGAATAAATTAGAATCTGACACGGACAAACGCATAGAAAAACTAAATACGAATAGACAAGATCCCTTAAATTACGAAGAAAATGATAATATTTATAGAAAGGAATGTAGGAGAAACAAACTTACATTGAGATTTTCTAAACACAGAATAAAACAGAACAACAAAGCGACACTAATAACTACACAAAAAAAAAAAAAAAACTACACAAATCTAAAATGAATAAAAGGCGATTTTGAAGATCATATCAATATTTTTGTATCCATTTCAGACTAATAACAGCAATCCAAGCACAAACACTAAACATACAAAACTTGAGTAATACCCAAGGTCTGTTACAAATAAAATTAGAAACAGCAAAAACAATAACAGATTACACCAATCTCATACATATCATAAAACTTGATCTATATACCACCAATATCATAAAAATTGAAGAGTCATTGAAACATTTTACACGTTCATATTATAATAAAGGTTCTCTCGAAGTAACAGAATATAAGCTAACTGATCTGAAAAACAAACTCAATTCAATAAAGGTATAGGATCAGCGGTAAAATTTATTACGGGAAATATGGTTAACAATGATGCCTCTCGTATTAACGATATAATATTTAACTTAACATCTAAAGTTCAAACAGAAACAAACGAGCAAAGCATACTCAACACTAAAATTATTGAAAGAATAGAAAATATTACAACCCACATAAACAACGAACAAGATATTATAGTTCAGTCATTACAGCAGTCACAAAATAAAATTCTCTCGAATCACAATCTTATTAATGACGTCCAATACCTAAACCAAATAAATTACCATATCGATTTATTATCCGATCATATCGTAAGCATTTTCGAAGCAATGACCTTATCTAAACTTAATATTATACCAAAAATGATTTTAAACATAGATGAATTAAATGAAATAGAAAACAATCTGAAAAATCAATCTATTAAAATAAATACCATAGAACACTTATATGAACTCCTAGAGCTACAAGCCTACTACAACCACACAAATATCATTTTCAATATCCTTATCCCATATATCCCTCACGATGAATACATAATTTCCCATACAATCCCGATACCAATCAATAAAACTAAAGAAATCATAATTAAACCATATACAATCTATAACAATGAGAAAATTCAATATTTTGACAAATTATGTAAGAAAATCGAAAGTCTGTATTACTGCAAGGAAAGTTTACATCAAGAAACAATATTAAAATCTTCATGCTTTGGGAAAATCATTAATAACCTCGAAGCCAACTGTAAACTCAACGATGTAGGAGAGATAATGAAAATTTCCCAACCCGAGCAAGGACTCGTGTTAACAAGGAATCTACCACCAACAGAAATGAAGACATCTTGTGATACTAAACAGCATTTTATTGAAGGAAACTTACTAATAAATTTCAAAAATTGCGACATTGTTATCAACGAAATGATCTACAAGAGTAACCCGATAATATATTGGGATAATTTTATCCTGAACCCAACCTCACAAGCTAATATAAAACCGTTGTCTACAATAGAGAGCTTGAGTATACCCAAACTTAAAGAATACCACCTAAAAAATAAATTAGCCATCGAATCCTTATCAAATAACACAATTCTACATAGGAACTTAAACTACGGCTTTTTGATCCTAATTATTTAAACCAGGAAGTAAAGAAGTTAAAAGAACAACATATCGACCTAATTACATTTCTTATAAAATTTAGTTTATTAAGCAATAACAAAAAGCAATGACCCAAATTGAAAATAAATAAAATATAATTTTAATATGTAAGCATTTTTAGTAATTAAGAAATGTGTTATAAATAACAAAGAAAATATAAAATAAATGACAATACATTTTTGGAAGAAAAAGAGGCAACTGGTCTTTTTAATTACTATTAAACCTTTAGTTAAGTTAACTCGCGTAACAATTTGTTTTTACTTTCACAGTTATTAATTCAGTTTGTCGAGGCAATTCAAACCTTTCGAAAAAAAATATATTTTTCGTTTTTATGCGGAATGTTTTACTTTCACTCAACTACGAGTTTATTAATTCACTCTGTGAGTTCGCGGTACGGCCACTTTTTTTTCACGGGGAAGATTTTTTTGTGGCCCCACGTTGGGCGCCATTTAACGAAATAAAATAAGTTTTGTTTTTTAATTTTAGTACTGGCTATGCCAGTAATTTATTATAAGGATTATAATAAAATAAGTTTTATTTTTTAATTTTATTACTGGCTATGCCAGTCTTTTATTATAAGGATTATAATTTTATTTTTTACCGGCTATGCCAGTCTTTTTATTTTGCCCTATCAAAACGTACTGCCAGTTTTTATTAAAAATAAAACTTAACACTACCTTCATGTTAGTAATTATTTTATACGTTTAAAAAGAGCAGCGATTCACAAGAACCCTCCTGTAACCTTGTTAAATATTTGCATTTGTTTTAACAAAAAAAAAATATATATAATATTATATGTGTAGAATTCGTCCTTATTTTGTCCCAAGAACCCTAATTCCTATCCCGGAGGCTAGAAGTGATATAAGTGTAGAAGAAGATATTCAAAATAATAATACAATTAATCCCCCGAATCCTCCAACAGCACAAGAAATTCTGGGATCTTTAAAAATTCCAGATGCTGTCAAAGATCTTCCGAAATTTGACGGAAATTCAAGATTGTTATACGGTTTTATAAACAATGCTATCGGTATTGGCCCCCATAGATGGCACTCCTTTTGCCAAAATGATCTTAAGAGCAATACGTAATAAAATCGAGGGAGATGCTAATGAGATATTAAATATGTACAGCACAGATCTAAACTGGCAAAACATTAAAGAGAATCTCATAGTGCATTACTCGGATAAAAGAAATGAATCCTCACTAATTCGTGATTTGCATCTTTTGAAACAAAATAATAAATCATTAGAAGAATTTTATAGTTCTGTAGTAGAGATTCAAGCTACTATAAATAATCACTTAATGATTCATGAAACTGATCCCAATATTATTACTGCTAAACGTAATCTATTTGCCAAAATGTGCCTCAACACATTTTTGTCCGGTCTTAGAGAACCACTTGGGTCGTCTATTAGAGCTATGAAACCAGAATCACTACCAACAGCATTTTCATATTGCGTAACAGAACAAAATATGTTCTATATTATACAAGAAAATAGAAATACTTACAAAAAACAAGAAATTCACAAACAACGCACTCCGCAACACTTTTATCCTCACTATCAGAAACTTTTTATTCCAAGAACACAGCCAGGGAACAACTACAGACAACAATATTTTAATCCTCCTACGTATTTTAATAATCCACGACCAATTAACAACCAGTCTTATCACAGACCTCAGCCACCACACAATTTTGGCTTACAAACACACGGACATACTAATAATCACACAATCACAAATAACCAAAACCAATTTAATAACATAAGACAACCACAATTAAACCCCACTATACACCATCATACACCAGAACCAATGGACACTAGTTCAGGACACACAAACTTTAGAAACACAAGCCAACAAACACGAAGATTCCCAAGAGAATTACACCAAATTGATCACAACTCCGAAAACACTTTTAATCAGGACTATGACATCCCAAGCTATTTACCAAATTTGGACAGCTACAATGAAATTGAGGATACCGAAATTTTCAATTCAGTGCCTACAACAGTCAAGGGGATACCTAGACATTAATAAACATGGAACTTGTCTCCCCTACGTAAAAATTTAATCTCCGTTTGGACGTCCACTCTGATTTCTAATAGATACTGGTGCATCAGCATCATTCATTAACCCAGAATACACCAAGCAATTAAAAATAGAGAAATGCTTACAAATAACAATAACTACAGTTCTTAACAAACATCAATTAAATTCAAAAGTAAACATACCTGCCTTCATAGAATTTCAGGAAAAAAAATTTAGAATTTTTCATATTTGAATTTCACAATTACTTTGATGGTCTCATTGGATTAGATATTCTCACTAAACTAAACGCAAAAATTGACCTTGAGAACAAACAATTAATAACAAGAAACTCGATAATCCCTTTACTTTACAAACCAAATTTAACTTCAGGCAAATTCTTGATAACTCCGAGAACAAAAGCTATTATTAAAGTACCGGTTGACATCGAAAACGGTGATTTTTTTATCCCCACGATCCTAATCCAACCAGATGTAACAATTTCTACTGGAGCATACAATGCAAAAAATTGGTACAGCTTTGTTGAAATAAACAACAAGTCCAATACGAACAAAGTTATCCTTATCGAAAATTCAATAAAAGTAGAGCCTCTTACCAATTCACACTGTATAGAATTTAATAATATCAATTTAGAGTATTCTTTCGAACACGGTTCTAAATTGTTAGAAAATCTTAGAATAAATCATTTAAATTATTAGCATTATTTTTTGGCAGTTTAGGTTTTTGTTTAGCATTTTCTAGCATTATTTTAAAACCGGTTTAGCTGTAAAATATTTTTGCACATGGCCACACTGCTGGCAACATCGTCATTCTCTCTTGTCTATTTATAGTTAAATATACAAAACAACGAATTAATTATTCATTGTTTCCTCCGGGTAGTCGAATTTCTAAATAATGTTTTGTATGTTGTTAATATAAAATAACATTTTTCTTCTTTTCTTAATGTAAAATTATGTTTATGTTATATAAAAGCATAAACTAAACACATTTATAATACAGTGAAATAATAAATAGACAAATTTTTACTAAGGATTTAAAGCGATTATTTAAAAATCTAGTACTTTTAATTCATGTTGAGTATATATACATCACTATAATGTTTTTTTTTTTTTTTTTTGTAAATTTCATTGACCGATGTCTGCTTTTTGTTGAAAACACGAATTTTTTGTTAAAAATTAGAATTTGTTTTATCAATTTCTTTGAAAAGTTTAATTTTAGTATAAAATATGTAAAATAGAGTATGAAATATCATGGAAAATATATTTCATAAATTCCCCATCCCCGAAACCTTTTATATGATAAAAAATAGCAAATTAGAAAAAATATGATAACTAAATTTAGCAAAAATATTATTTTTTATCAGAAAAGTCTGAAAAATTTAATATTTTCTTTAAAAGTTTTCAAAAAATGTTGATGTAGATTGCCAAAACAGTAAAATATTTAACGCTACTTTAAATTATTTGATGTTAACAAAAGATTAACATCGGTTTGTTAAGCTAATAGTCGTTTTAGGATAATACTTTAAGGAATTTTGCTAAACTTTAGTTTACCAATCGTTGTTAAATTTGTTTGCATAAGACCGTTAATCTTTAATCAAAATAATTAGATGAAATTTAGTACAGACATTTGCTTTGGTAGAGGGACTATCATAATTAAAATTGGCGAATGTCCATAATTTCGGGTGACTTTTTTTAACCAAGGTTTTATGGTCAAATATGGATCAATTTAAAAAACTCCGAAAGAACTAACGAATTTCTTTGAAATGCAATGCAATTCTATTAAAATATCTTAAACATTAATTTTTTTTAACATACAATTTTTTTTAAAGTTTGAAAAAACATTAAAATATGGTTTGATATCAAATTTATATGGGTGATGTAGGATACGGTAACGGTCCTGATCGGCCTTAACTTGGTAGGCTAATCTTGGTCATCCTTCATCTCAATTGTGGACACTGATCTCCTAGTGGTATCACCAGGGTAGCTACGTTAACACCCGTGTCGCCAAGACACCAAAAGGTGTCCTATATTTTACAGCTGCCATGAGAGTAGGCATGAATTTGGTTGCGAATTCATAGTCAGCAAAAAAAAATGCGAAATCTGGTCTCTAGATTCACCCCAGTTAATGAAAGATTAGCAACAATACGTGTAAAAGCAAAATACTTATATCTGAGTTTAATTTGTGCTCACGCTCCCACAGAGGATAAAGATGAAGATTTAAAAGAAGCCTTTTATGAACAACTCGAGGAAGTATATGATAGCTGCCCTAATCATGACGTTAAATAATACTGGGTGATTTTAACGCAAAGATTGGACAAGAAAGTTGCTTTGAGCCCACTATCGGCAAATTCAGCCTCCATAACGTAACATCTGACAATGGTATAAGGTTGGTATCTTTTGCGGCTGCTCGATATATGGTAGTGAGTAGCACCAGATTTCAACACCGTAGAATACACAAAGCTACGTGGCACAGTGGTTCAGAATCGTTTTTCATTGGATTTAAAGATTTTTTAGTAGTTCTTTTTTTAATCAATAGATAACATCTGTAGCTTTTTCGAGTGTAGGTTTTATTAAGATCGGTACAGTGGTTCTTAAGAAATTTAAGCTTGAAATTCAATTTTCGATGTTTTTCTTTTTAATTTTGTTTTAAATCTGCCAACTCATTTTTGACCCACTTCCTCTTAACCGATTTGGCTCAAATTTGGGCCACATGTCGACCTTGGATAGCAATTTAATATTTTGTTATCCTTAGGGTGCCCCTTTCCCTTTAAAGTATTTTTATTAGGGTGGCCCAAATTTTAATTTATGCTTAATAATACTTAATATGTAAGTAGTTTTTCTTAAATAAGAGAGTGTAACTTAATTTTTCTTTAAATACATATTTATTTGTAGTCATAAATAGATTGTAGATAAATAAAATAATATTTATTATTAATATTTGTATACTTTATTGCACTCAAATGTTAAATGCAAATTATAATTATTGTTTATTTGGCTGGAATATTTCATGTAAATATTTTATATTCTGCTCTGTATTACTGCTGTCCTGTAGCAGTGCTTTAACTTCGGCACTTAGGTCCGAAGGATTTACTTTCCATTGACTTCGAATGCTAGAGATGAATGGATCTGACGTTGCTAATAATATGTGAAATAAGTCTTCATTTGTAGAGCTTCGTGACGTTTTTCTGGTATTATGTTCTCTGTAAAATCTGTAATCCTTATTTCTTTTTTCCTGGGCTTCCTCTGATAAATCTCCAATTGGTAATAAATGGTGCTTAATGACATTTTTTCCATGATAAAGAACTTTGTGCACTGTTGCTGACATATTTCTATAATTGTATTTGGATGTATATATAGCAACAGTTTCCTTGGCATAATCACCAAATTTTTTAGCATTACTTTGTTCATTGCACGCAAGTACTTCAGTAATTATTTTAAATCTTGAAATAAGATCTATATCAACACCAGTTACATCAGATGTAGTTTCGGGATTCAAAAAGAATCTTCTTGCGGTATTGCCATCGTTTGTATTGCCTTACCTTGTTTTGGTTGATCTATAATTAACCCGTGTTTGAGAAATGCATCATGAACTTGTTTCATTTTCAATTTTCTTTGTGCAAAAGTATATATAGGCTTAAAGAAACACTCTTGGCTTTCTTTGGTTGGTTTCGATTTTTGTTTCCATTTTTTTTTCCCTTTAAAAGTTATACACTACTAAACTTGAAATTTTATGAGTATATGGTGATTTTAAATTTATTACATAACACCTTAACTACAAATTATACAGGGTGCGCAAATACCATTTGTTAAAACCAACAGTCCACCCAACATAACAAAAAAAACCGCAGGCCATTAGCATTAATTGTTTTCAAGAAATCGTAATTAATATGAGATAAAAAATTAAAATTTTTCTTTCATTTCTAAATTAACTAAAATTCCTTGTCTTTAGCAGCATGCCACGCCCACTACAGCGAATATGTTTACCAAATTTTTTGGCTACCTTAGTTTTGATGTTTTCTTTCTGATGGTATAAAAATTTTATAAATCTATGTCAACAAAAAATATAGGTTTTGGCCAATGAAATTTGATTCTGAACCAACGTGCGTGGGTGATCTCTTCAATATTGTGCTAGAGAAAATCTTGTGAGATGCAGCAGTTAATACAAGTGATACAATCTTCAATTGAAAACATATGTCGCGTATGCCGATGACATTGATATTATGGGACGCACTTTACGCAAGGTAACTGCCGCCTTTTCCAATATCAAGAAGGAATCAAACAGAATGGGTCTAGCTGTAAATGAATCAAAAACAAAACTGATAGTTTCTTCAGGACAGACCACTAGAATTGGATCACATATGCCCGTAGAAAACTATAGCTTCGAAGTTGTAAAAGAACATCAACAACGATATAAGCTTTGAAAAATAGTTAGAATAATTCTTGCCAATCGATGCTATTTTGGCCTAAGCAAACAGCTAAGAAATAAAGTCCTCTTCGTAATAACTAAAATTACGCTCTATAAAACGCTTATACTACCCGTGTTACTGTATGGTGCATGGGCACTTGCACAGGCAGATGAAGCTATCCTTGGAGTGTTTGAGAGGAAAATCCTACGAAAAATATTTGGACCAGTCTGCGTAAACAATGAGTATAGACATCGAATGAATCATGAGCTGTATTAGTTATACGCTGTCATAGACATAGTAAAACGCATTAAGCAACAGCGGCTGCGCTGGCTAGGACATGTTGTGCGAATGGATGAAAATACTCCGGCAAGAAAAGCGTTTGATAATGATCCTGAGGGAACTCGCAGAAGAGGGCGCCCAAAACTTCGATGGAAAGACCAAGTAGAAGAAAATCTTTCTTGGAGAATATGTGCACAAGACAGAAGCGCATGGAATTCTAAAATATGCTCGGCCTTTGACCTAAACAGGTTGTTACTATAGGCCATTTAAGTAAGTAAGTATCAAATTTATATAACATAATTTTTCAAATTATTCTCAAATCATCTTACGGTTTGATAATGCTTTGAGAATAACCTTTATTCTCAATTTGAGAAACTATAATTTTTCAAACGTTTATTCTCAAATGAACCCACATTTGAAAATGAATGTGAATCTCAAACATCTGTTCAGGTTTGAAAAAAAAAACGTTTGATATCAAATGTCAAAGTCACCATATTTCAAATATTTCACACTGTTCTTACTGGGTAGGCACAGATACATAAACATTATGAGTCTGCTTGTGTGAGAAAAATTTTGTAAACAAAAGAGCGTTCTCCCCACCCCTTAACCGTCTTGGTGGGATGCTCGCGATCAACTAAATTGAAAAAACACAATTAGATTTACAAATGCTCGCCTTAGATTAAATTGTTTTGTTTTTTGTAATTTGAGAGTAACTACACCCACATTGTCTATACCAAACAAGACCCCCCAACAAACCAATTCAGAAGCAAATTTTAAGCTAGTTATGGAACAAACTTATCACACGAGATTTCCTACAAATTTTTACATGCATATTTAATAAAGGCTTAGAATGATAACAATTTATCAAATATGACGGAATTTATTATTTGGAAGCAAATTTTAAATTAGTTGTAGAACAAACTTACGAGATTTCCTAAAACCTTTTAAAAGCATGTTTAATAAAAGCTTAGAATGATAACAATTTATCAAATATCATGAAATTTGTTCTCTTCTTATTTATTCTGATATATATTTGTTATTGTTTCTGAGAATAAAGTACCATTTTTTTGTCTCAATTTTGTATTATTTGTTAAAGTTTTCAGTCTTATTGTTTTTTTCAGTGAAAAGTAAAGTATTTTTCTATCAGTGAAGTGTTTTAAACAGTGTAAAATTAAAAAAAAGTAATTAAATATTTTAAAATAAAAAACTTATAGTAAATATATATGTTGTAGGACTAGGTGTTTTTAAAAAAATGTGGAATTATTGGAAAAGAAATTGTGGAATTAATTGTATATGATAACAAAAGAAAGAGAGAGAGGGCAATTCTAGTGAGCATGTTTAAGAAACTATTCTTCTTCAATGCTTAGTAAACAATTTATAAAAGTAAATTTAATGTAAGGGTTCAGTTTTCATTATTAAACTATTTTCACTAAACCTTTTATAATGGTAATCTCAACACTTTTCTAAGCTTAACGCTTAGGTTAGTAAGCATTCTATAAGTTATTTCTAAAACCATTTTGGTTTGTTGGGCCAACAAACCAATTTAGAAGCAAATTTTGTAATTAGTTGTAAAACAAATTTATCAAACGAGATTTCCTACAATCTTTTACAAGCATGTTTTATAAATGTTTAGAATGATAACCATTTATCAAATGTGATGGAATTTATTCTCTTCTTATTTATTCTCGCTATAGATTTGTTATTGTTTCTGAGAATAAAGTACCGTTTTTTGTCTCAATTTTGTATTATTTGTTATAAAGTTTTCAGTCTTTGTGTTTTTTTTTTTCAGAGAAAATTGTTTTTTTTTTTTTATCAGTACTTCACTGATAAAAAAAACAGTGTAAAATTAAAAAAAAAAGTAATTAAATATTTCAAAATAAAAGACCTATAGTAAATACAAACGTCTTACAAATTTAACTAGATGTTTATAAAGAAATTGTGGTATTCCTTAAAAAGAAATTGTGGGATTACTAGTATATGATAACAAAATAAAGAGAAAGAGAGCAATTCTAGTGAGCATGTTTAAGAAACTATTATATTTTAATGATTAATATATAATTTATAAAAGTAAATTTATTGTAAGGGTTTAGTTTTCATTAATAAACTATTTTCACTAAACTTTTTATAATAGTAATCTCAACACTTTTCTAAGCTTAACGCTTAGGTTAGTAAGCATTCTATAAGTTATTTCTAAAACCATTTTGGTTTGTAGGGCTGCATTCATTCAATTCAATTTTATTGAGACTTTTTAAAAGTTAGATCACAAAAGCAGCTTAATTAAAAAAGTTATGAGGAACGTAAAAAAAAACTTAAAACTATAAGTATTGTTTTAATAGACATTTAAGACATTTTGGGATGTAAATGGGATGCAGTTGTTGCCTGGGTTTCCTGCTAACAGGTAATAACTGTATTCAATTCCTACTCACACCTCCTAGTGGTACATCCTGGAAACCTGAGCAACCTAGTTGAAGATGCGGTAAATAACCCGAGTGGGATTCTAGGTCAGGGCCAACGTGAGAGGGAGTTATCTTGGAGCCATTCCGACGTATTTGGTCTAAGGGTCTAAGATAATTGTACTTTGTAAAGTACGGAACTGTAGCGTCTGTTCAACATGTTAGTTGCGGCTACAAGCGGGTGTCTGTTTCGGATCGAGCGACTCGCTTTACAAACGTGGCTCTTGTCTTTGGACTCATCATCCATCGACTTAACACTTACGATGTTTTAAGCATGGAAAGAAACAACATAACAGAATATACTACTCCAAGGGGTAATCATGGATTTTGGAGGTGCCTAATCTATGCAAGAACATCCTGATGAATAAAACCAATTCTATCCGAAGAAATCGGACTTTAAGACCTAATATAGGCATGAAAGAAAGTTTAAAGTTTGCGGCATGGAACGTACGCACATTATACGAAACGGGGAAATTAGAACAACTAAGACGAGAAATGTTAAGTTATAAAATTGATTTGTTGGACAGGGCAAGGGGAGATACGGAATGAAAATACTGTGTTTCTTTGCTCCTGTCGCCCGGAAGGCGATGAGCATAGTAGAGGTGTGGGATTCCAAATATCAAAAAAAATAGCTAAGTCCATGATAGCGTGGTATCCTATCAGTGAGAGGCTCATGGCAATAAAGATCAAAACTAAAGCTCGCAATTTGATAATTATCAATGTCTACGCTCCGACTGAAATCCAATCTGAAAATGATAAGGATGAATTTTATGATGTACTTAGCAGTTGGATGAACACCAACGTACATAACTGTGATATTACCATGATACTTGGCAACTTTAACGCCAAGGTAGGTTCAATTAATACCGGTTTGGAACGTTATATTGGTAAACACGGTGTCGGAGTAAGAAACGATAATGGAGAAAGGCTGATCGAGCTATGTTGCGAAAAGAATCTTGTTGTGGGTGGCACTATTTTCCCTCATAAAGAACAGCATAAAATAACCTGGATTTCGCCGAATGGCATCACAAAGAATCAAATCGACCATATTTTAATAAATTCTAAGTGGCGATCATCTTTACTTGATGTACGCTCAAGACGCGGAGCTGATATAAATAGCGACCATCATTTAGTGATGTGTAAAATTCGACTAAAGGTTGCTGCTCTGAGGTCTGATACGGCGAAAGCAGATCGGAAAATAGATGTAGGGAAACTGGAATCCGAAAGTCATCGGAATGCCTTTATTACTTCCATAAGGAATCGACTTCCAGATGTAACAAACAGCAACGGTGCCAGTATTAATGAAATCTCCAGGTGTGTCACACAAACATACAATGAAGTTGGTCAACAAATCCTAGGATTTACAAAAGAAAGATTTGGATAACACAGGCAACATGGGACTTGATAGAACAACGCAGATTCTTTAAAAATACAATGCTAAATAAAAACGGAGATGATGGAGCCCTCAAAGCAACATATCGTCATCTATCCAATAAAATAAAGAAGTCTGCAAGAAGGGACAAGAGAATGTGGATAGACGAGCAAGCGAGCCAAGCTGAATCAGCTGCAAGCTAAGGCGATATGAAGACCTTGTATAACATATCAAGGGTTTTGTGTGGCAAACCTACTTATAGTAACAGTCCTATCTTGAGTAGTAGTGGCACACTCCTTTCAACTGCGGATGAGCAACTAATACGCTGGATGGAGCACTTCAAGTCAACACTTAACAACCCTATTGGATTAACACCACTGGCTGAAGTGCATAATGAAACCAACCATGATAGTATATTCAGAGGAATTTCCGACAGTCCGCCAACAATACAAGAAGTGAAGAACGCTATTAAAATCTTTAAACGCAACAAGGCCCCGGGCAATGACAATATTTCAGCGGAGATGCTTTTATGTGATGTTAAAGGATCGTCGAGATTGTGGCACCCATATGTGCGTAAAATATGGGAAGAAGAAGCTCTGCCAACCTCTTGGAATGAAGGTATACTAGTCAAAATACCAAAAAAGGGTGACCCTAAAGACTGCAATAACTACAGGGGTATAACACTTCTTCAATACCTAGCAAAATACTAAGCCGTGTAATTTTGAACAGAATATCCGACGCAGTTTCCTCTACACCCCGCGAAAATCAGTTTGGGTTTAGAGAAAACCGTTCTTGTGTTGATCTAATCAACACAGTAAGAATAGTATTAGAGCAATGTAATGAATTCCGCACTCCTATTTACCTAGCATTTATCGACTTTATGAAGGCCTTCGACAGTGTCAATAGAAGCTATCTATGGAGAATTTTAGAAAATCGTAACATGCCGACGAAAATTCTCAACTTAATGTACGTTAATTTTAAAAGTCGAGTCCTACACAAGGGTAAACTATCAGATCCGTTCGATGTTACTACTGGAGTAAGACAAGGATGCATATTATCACCTTTACTTTTTATCCTCGTCATCGACAACATAATGCGTACGGCTCTAAATGGTAGACACGGTATCCAATGGACACCCTTTAAACAACTTGAGGACTTGGAATATGCCGATGACGTATGTCTTCTAAGCCAAAACTCTGGCCACCTTCAAGAGAATACTAACGCTATTACTGCTGAATCTCGTATAGCTGGTCTTGAAATTAATATTTCCAAGACAAAGATTATGCCTGGAGGCTATGGCACAAACCCGTTGACACACATCAATGTGAATAACGAGGTTATTGGGCGTGTAGATACCTTCAATTACCTGGGAAGTTTAGTAACTACAAAAGGTGGTGCAGACGAGGATATTAAATGTATTAATAAGGCAAAATATGTATTCGGCATTCTTCGAGCAATTTGGAAATCTCGGCAAATATCAACAACAACTAAGTTACGAATATATAACTCGAATGTCAAGTCCATCCTGTATTACGGCTGCGAAACATGGAAACGCACAAATGCCATCGATAAACGACTGCAAACCTTTACAAACAAATGCTTAAGACAAATTCTTAATATATGGTGACCGAATCGCATAAGAAATGAAGATCTACTTAATGCAACAAACCAAATCCCTGCTTCCACAGAGGCATGTGAACGGAAATGGCGATGGATAGGCCACACACTTCGAAGGCCAAATACCAACATTGCTCGACAAGGGCTTCGTTGGAATCCACAAGGAAGCGGCCGTTGTGTTGGTGCACCTGCTAGAACGTGGAGAAGATCAATTGATGCGGAATTACAAGCAGCAAACTATTCATGGAATGATGTATGCCTAACATCTCGCAATAGAGTCCGATATAAAAGGATGGTTGAGGCCCTATGCTCCACTGGGAGTCAAGGATAACAGAAGAAGAAGACATTATTAGTACAGAATAACGCTTCATGCTCAGATTTAGACGAAAAAAAGTTTAACAACATGAGATAAACAATTAAAATTATATTGCTCGAAATATAATAAAAGTTTACGAGGACTGTTGTCAAGAGAGAACTTAAACTAAATCTTAAAACTAAAACTAGATAACATATATACATGGAAAACAGAAAACAATAAAAATTTAGCCTCTATTGGAGCCTGCATTTGCAAGAGAATAAAACTCAGGTAGATTATGTAGTGTTTTAGTATCTTCTTGTAGAATTCCCACCGGGGAGTAATACAAACTATTAGACCAATTAAACTCATTTTGTGAATAAAACACGTTCCGCAAAAGACTGTTTTCATGATTATGGAGACGGTTAATATACTTTTCAAGTAAAACCAAAGCATAAGATGAGAGTGTATTAGAATACCTCTTAACACGATTCTCATAATTCATATTAACACAGTGTCTTAAGCAGTTTCGTTCTAATTTCTCCAACTCACCCATTACAGTTGGAGAAATTGAGAACCAAATAGGAAAGCCGTAAAGTATAGCTGAACGTATACATACTTTGTAAATTAAAAGTTTTGTTTTCAAACTTAGGTGTCTGTTTATGAGTAATTTACTAAACATACTCTTGATACGAAGCCCTTTAGATTTTGCAGTTCTGGCATGTTGATTAAATTTGAAGAGTTTGTTCAAGGTGACCCCGAGGTATTTGATGTGATCTTTAAAATTAATTTGTAAACCATCTAAAGAGAGATTCAACATTTTGCTTTGTTTGGCAATGTTTGAAGGACCTTTGCCGGAAGCATTTCTAAAACAAATAGCATCCGTTCCTTGCGGCACTCTACATAGAATATTACCCAACTCTGATCTTTTATTATTTATCTCAATAAAAAATTTTCTATCTTTAAAATAACTATTAAAAATTTTTGTTATTAAAGGAGTGCAACCCAGCTCAATTAGTTTAAAGATTATACCCATGTGATAAGCTCGATCAAAAGCTTTTTCTATGTCAAGCGAAACGGCAACCGTACACTTTTTATTTCTTAAATTGCAGGTCACATCGTTATGTAACAGTAATAAGGCATCTACGGAAGAGTTGCCTCTCTTAAAACCGAATTGATATTCAGGTAAAACATTATTTCCCAACAATTTTTCTAGCCTAATTTTTATGACTCTTTCAAAGATCTTTCCAATATTGGAGAGTAACGAAATAGGACGAGAATTATTGATATGGAAATCGTTTGGCTTTTTAATTATAGAGAAGACCTTAGCATCTTCCAGATAGGTATTATTATTAACTATAAGTTGACTGAATCCTCTAGAATTTTTATTACCAATAATTTTATAAGCTTCTCTGAAAGCAGTAGGGCCTGGCCTAATATTTTCCAACCTTTTCCTGAACATCTCCGCTTGGTGAATTTCGACTTGTTCCTTAATGATAGTTTTAAGAAGTTGGATTTGGCTACTCAACATGCGATACTCGTCAGAGTTTCTATTGCCATTTTGGTGAAACATTTTTTTTAATTTTTTTTGCCACGAGTATTTTACTTTATATAATTTTTGAATATTCTCTGGCACTACAAATTTCTTGTTTTTTAATTCTATTTTCCTAGAATGATTTTCTAGTTCACAATTAATACAATTATTAAATTGCGCAATAAAATCGTCAATTTCATTAGAAATCAAATTTCGTTCATGTGGAATATCCATGTTCGCCAACCCAAGCTCAATATCTCTGCTAAATTCTTCCCAATTTGTATTTTCAAACGAAGTGAAGACTTTGGGCTGTGCGGTAATGAGGTCAAAATTAGTGAACTTGAAATTCAATTTTAAGGGATAATGATCAGAAAAGGTGGGTAAACTTTGTATCTGAAAATTTGGAATTATAAAATCTAGTAAGTGAGTACTTATTAAGAAGTGATCTAAGAAAGAAGAACCACTAGGAAACGAAGGAGATTCATTACATAATCTTGTGAAATTGATACCAGAAAAATTTAACCAATCAGCCAGAGAAAGGCCATTTAAATTATTTGACAAATCGCCCCATTCAACGTTCTTCGAATTTAGATCCCCTCCAATAAAGACACCGTCAAATGACATTGAAAAGTTTTGAATAGAGTCTCAAGACTTAAACTGAATTCAGTTCGTGAAAAATTTGTTGGGACATAAATGCTACCCAGTAAATATCTTTTAATTACTCCTTCAAATTTCAATTTTATTTCAATAAAAATGTTTGGAAATTTCACATCGCTTATTTTTATTATTGAAAAATTAATGTTATTCCTTATTAAAATTGCTGTTTCCTGACTAGAGAAATCTCTTATAATGTTATAATTATCAAAGTAAATTTTAGAGTTTAATCTAAAATGAGTTTCTTGTACAAAACATGCGTCAACTTTATGAAAATTTAAAATTTTAATTAATTCGATTCGTCTGCTCAATTCGACTAACGATCTGGTATTGTAAGTAAAAAAATTAAATTATTTCGGGCCATATTTATAAAGTACTTCAGTTAATAAATGTCCATGTTCTTTCCTTGCCTCTTCTATTGGCAGTGATTGATATGAATTAATGAAATTCAGGATTTTGGATTCAAGACTTTGGGTTTTAGGTTCGTTCAAATATTCCCCTAATTTTAAGAACTGTTCTACAATAGACGGTAGTGATTTTGTATTATGCATACGATTATTTTGCTCTTGATGAAAGTGGCTGGCAAATGTGATATTTTCTTTAACTAACTGGCTGTTCAAGATAGTATCTTTTACATTATTTTTAACTTGTTCTCTTTTATTTTTTGCTTTGTCTAAAATTTCTTTTTTTCTTTACGTAAGTTTGCTACATGGCCACTTTCACCACAGTTTACACAAACGGGGGAAGCTTCCCCTTTTTTAATACTACAGATCCCGGGCAGGTGATCTAAATTGCATTTTACACACCTGTATTTAGAATTACAATTTCGGGCTGAGTGACCCCAAGCCTGGCACCGAAAACATTGAATCTCTCTTTTCTTTGATCTGGGTGTTTCCCATGATATTGATTGATTAAGAATGTAACGAATGAAATTAATATCATTGGGTTTTTTCCCTTGGAGAAGGGTAACAATAAACAAACCTGTGTCAAATTCATTTTTGGCTGAATGCTGCGTAACTAGTTTACTAACCTTCTCAACTGTATTTGGTACTATCGCATCAAGAGTTGTTTTTATTTCAGAAACCTCAGTCTGATAATACAGACCTCTTAATACCACTGATACTCGCTTTAACTCCGGAGGGGTGAAAGAGTACGATCTTATGCTTTGCGTTCTTAAAATTTCCATCATTTCAATATGGGCTGATAGGTCTTCGAAATAAAGTTTGCTTTTGTTTCGAGACGAGTTAATTATTTTAAATGCTACTTTAGGAGTTCGTTGGTTTAATTGGTCTACAAGTTTTTTTTAACGTTTACATTGTGTAAAATGATTGGCGGGCAGAATTTAGTTATTCCCAGTCTGCCAGAGTCTTTTGAAGGAGTGCTGCTTTCTACGTCCTTAGCTGCTTTTTTACTTGTTGAGGCATTGTTGACTTCTACATTGAGTTGTCCCAATAAATGAAAGCGATTGTTGGATAAAGCGGTTGATCCAAAGCTGGAAACATCTACGTTTGCATTTCTGACAAGGCTGGTAGTTACATCCCCACCGTCAGCTTTTCTTTTAGATCTTTTTGATTGGACTTCTTGAAAGTCGTTGTGTAGCCATAATTTTCCAGAGTATGGAATGGGGTCTATCGAATCCCAGGGAGCGATATCCATATTGCTCATTTGTGCTACTAGTAATTGATAACAATTACCATAGACTTTAATTAAAAAAATTGCTCAGGTAGAGACTTTAATTATTTTATTTTAATAAATTTATAAAAGTAATTTTCTGTGTAACAAAAAGTGATCTTGCCAGTTCGAGTGTTGCCAGCGTTTTTTCGCTGCATTCATATTTAGTTTTTTTTGTTATAAATTATATATATTTGTTATAAATTATAATTTTAAGATTTCGTCATTGAAATTGGCTAAGATCTGCCCATTATTTTGGGTAGCAACAAATTTCAATATATTTTTCGAAAAATGTTTATTGGAAATTTGCCACACTTTTATCCTTCAACATAAATGGTATACCAATCGACTACTCAAGAAAAACGTACGGGTCGCAACTATAAAGATAATTTAATGAAATTTGTCACAAAAATTTGGTAGAAGCCAAGTCCCAATACTTTTTGAACCAAATCGGATCATTATTTTGTCTACCTCCAACCACAGTTTTTTTTTACCCGTCTCATATAAAATTTGGCATACATCTAGCTTATAGTATCCGAAATTAAAGCACCAAATATTCCCATACAAGCATTTTAAATACTCAGGAAACCATAAAAACGCTTATAAATCTGAAGATAATCGAATTTTATTTTCTAAAAAAAAAATTTATATAGAAAGCTTTCTGTAGAAAAATTTATATCAAAAATTATTTAAAAAAAATGTGTATCAAAAATTTTATATAGAAAATTTTGCATGAAAAAATTTCTATAAAAGAATTGTATATCAAAAGTTTTCTATAGCAAAATAATATCGAAATTTTGTATCAAAAATTTTCTATAAAAAATGCTATATCAAAAATTTTCTACAAAAAAATTGTATATCAAAAGTTTTTTATAAAAAAAAAATTGTATTGAAAACTTAATATAAAAAATAATATCGAAATTTTGTATTTTTACAATAATTTTCTGTAGAAAATTATTGTATCAAAAAAATTTTATATCAAAAATTTTCTATAGAAAAGTTTTTTTTATATACTTGAGTTTTTTCTATAAAAAAATTTTTAATATCAAAACTTTTCTATAGAAAAATTTTTAATATCAAAAATTTTCTATAGAGAAATTTTTAATATCAAAAATTTTCTACAGAAAAATTTTTAATATCAAAAATTTTTTATAGAAAAATTTTTAATATCAAAAATTTTCTGAAGACAAAATTTAATATAGAAAAATGGTATCGAAATTTTGTATCAAAAATTGTCTATAAAAAAATTTTATATCGAAAATTGTCTATTAAAAAATTGTGTATCGAAAAATTTCTATAGAAAAATTTTGTATGAAAAATTTTCTATAGAAAATTTTAGATCAAAAATTTTTAATACAAAAGTTTTATATCAAAAAGTTTCCATAAAAACATTTTGTTTCAAAAATTTTCTATAGAAACATTTTTTATCAAAAAAAATTTATTTTGAATTTTCTATAGAAATATATACTGAACATTTCCTATAGAAAAATGTTATGTAAAAATTTTCCTAAAAAAGTTTTGAATGATTTTCCTTTACCGACGTGGTAACTTCATTGGTGTAACAAACCAATTCCTATATGTACTTGACATGATTTTCGAATTTGTGGAAAGTGCACCATTAAATAAGCCTGAGGAAGAACAAACGAGAAACTACATCAAGATTTTTAAATATGCGATCTAAACGATTTTTTTTCCTGACAGACCAAAGCTCATAACCTTGACCAGCATATGATTTTAGTCAGGAGTCAAATACATTTTTGTCTTAAACATATAAAGGTAGAAGGCCAATGCACGCGGCAAGCGGCTGCGGTTGGCAATCAGCTGTTTTTTGATTTGTCAAATTTCAAGCGGCAATGGAAAAAAGTAGAACTTTGTTTACTTTTCCGCGCGGCAGATTTTTTCAGTGCTGCCAGATTAAATTATATCCTACTCAAATATTTCTTTACATGAACATTTTTGTAAACAAGCGCACATTTTATGTACTGGCATGCCGCATGCCGCGTGTATTGGCCCTGTATCTTAAAAACAAATGTTAACAATTGCGGACACCAAATGTTCATAACACACAATATTTTCCAAAGTATTTTTGACTGCATCACAGACTTTATTTTGGGTGGCCAAGAGCATGGACAAGTTTTGTGATTCTTGTAAAGCATGAGTACCAGACATGACCTTTAGAAACTGAGCACCACGACATGTACAGTAATCATTTTTCACATTCGATTTCATATTTTTTAATTCATCATTCATTACAACAAACATGTTGACAAATTTTCCCTTACTTGCAGTGGATAGACCAAGGCTTTGTCATCTGCTAAGAACAAAAAGAATTATTATGAATAATTTTATTTTTAAATGATTTTTACATTGCAAAATCCGAATTGAGCCATCTTATCGCTCCAATAGTCTAACAAAACAAAAAGTACTAAATGGAATTAAAAGTAAAGTAATAAATGGAATTGAAACAATACTTGCCACAAAGTGTTGCCATTTATAATTAAAATTATATATGAAATTCTTATTAAGAATTATGGATGTGCGATTAATCGAGTTTAGGTATTATTTAAATTAAAATAATTATATTCTTAACACAAAAATAAAAAAACCTTAAAAAATAAGTATAATAAGTATTCAAACCAAGATTTTATTACCAAATTAAAATATTCCGCATATTGGGTATTTTGAAAAGTTTGCTAGGGGGGACACAGTGACAGTGACAGTCATATTTTCTTATTCCTATGACTGTCCTCTATCCAAAACTAGTTATAAAAATAAAGCTCAAGGAAGGGTTACGATTTTATTGAAAATTAAAAATATCCCCCAAGGGTTAAGATTTTATTCAAGATTAAAAATTTTCCCCATATTCTTTTTAAAAAATGGCAGCCATATTTTCTTATTCCTATAACTGTCCTCTATTCAAGACTAGTTTTAAAAATAACGCGCAAGGAAGGGTTAAGATTTTATTCAATACTAAAAATAAGAATAAAAAGGTTTGCAAGGAGTGACATAATAATGTGGGTAGATTAACAAGGGAGCCAAGCTGAGTCAGCTGCAAGGAAAGGCGACATGAGGACCTTATACAATATATCAAGGGCGTTGTGCGGCAAACCTACCTACACCAACAATCCCATCCTGAGTAGTAGCTTTACACTTCTCTCAACCCCGGATGAACAATTTATACGATGGATGGAACACTTCCAGTCAACATTAAACAATCCCATTGAATTAGAAGCGCTGACGGAAGTGCAAAATGGAACCAACCATGACTGTTTATTCAATGGAATTTTAGATATCCCACCAACAATACAAGAAGTAAAGAATGCCATTAAAAGCCTCAAGCGGAACAAGGCCTCGGGCAATGACAATATCTCAGCGCAGATGCTTTTATGTGACGCTGAAGGATCGGAGAGACTGTGAAGCTCTGCCAGCCTCCTGGAATGAAGGTATACTAGTTAAAATACCAAAAAAGGGTGTCTCCAAAGACTGCAATAACTACAGGGGAATAACACTTCTTCCAATACCGAGCAAAATACTAAGCCGAGTAATTTTGAATAGAATGTTTGACGCAGTTTCTGAAACACTCCGCGAAAATCAGTTTGGGTTCCGAGAGAATAGATTTTGTGTTGATCTAATCAACACAATAAGAATAGTGCTGGAACAATCTAATGAATTCCATTTGCCTAGCGTTTATCGACTTTATGAAGGCCTTCGACAGTGTCAATAGGAGCTATCTATGGAGAATTTTAGAAAATCGTAACATGCCAACGAAAATTCTGAACTTAATTTGGGCAATGTACGTGGACTTTAAATGTCGGGTTCTACATAAAGGTAAATTGTCTAATCCATTCGAAGTTACCCCTGCGAAGGGTAGTCATCTTGTCGTGATGCAGGGGCTTAAGCGTAAGGAACTCTAAGGCTATGCTGGTGGAGATTGGTATCATTGCTATCTCCAGTAGGATCACCCATACCAGACAGGCTTGGAGGGAGCGCACCTCTTCCCTCTGGCGTCTGTTTCCCATATTGTTCTGCCCCACAGTTCTCCCATGGACGGCATCATGTGCTGGGTGAACTGTCCGTTTTGGATCTTCGATCTAGGATTAAGTCCGTCCGCCCAGTATGTTTCCCATACTGGGCGGCTCTGTGGTCTGCGTCTGATCCCCAGTGGGGCGGCAGCTCTTAAGTTCTTGGTAGTAAGGATAAAATACAAATCTCCTAAAAATCATGAACGCCCCCAAATGTCAAAAAAATCATGCCCCCTGTATCCGGTCGAGGGGTGTGTTGTGTGTATCCCGGGATGTGCTGCGCGGTAAGCTCAAAGCTCTTCGTTTTATGTCGACACCTGGCCAAGCTAGTCTGCCGACCACAGGTTCGAAGGTTAGTCTGGTAAAAGCACCTATTCAGACTGGCCGAAAAACTGGTGCACTTGGTGGGGATAAGAAGACTGCTAAGTTCAGTCCTTCCCGTTCCAAAAAACCCTCTGTCATGATGGATAGTTCCTTTAACGAGATTGCCAAGGGTAAACTCCTTAAGGCTGCCATTGACAGAGGTAACCCTGACGGGTCAATTTCTACCGAAAGATGGGACTTGATCCAGGTCAAACTGGTGGGGGATTTTATACGAGTCCTTAGGGATAACCCTGGTCCCCCTCCAGACTGCGACGACGCTGGTTGGTTTTAGGGTCGTGTTAAGCTGATGGCATGCCATAATGAGAGGTCCGCTTTTCTCTTGAGAGAGGCGGTTCGGCTCATTGAAGGTATATGGGAAGGAGCTAGTCTCGACCACCACCTAACAATTTGGTCATTACGACAGCGGATATTGCTGTCAGCAGACATCTGCCACTTAGGAGCAGATGCAAATGCCCATCACACCATATGGGGCAGCACTATTTTTGATTTTCTTCTTTGTAGTAGTTTAGATGTTGTCAATACCGGGTCAGAACCCACCTTTGTAGTCAGCAACAGACAAGAGGTTCTTGACATTACTTTGGTTAGCTCGATGCACCATAATTTAGTTAAAAACTGGAGAGTGTCAAATGATTGCTCCTTTTCCGATCATAGGTATCCTGAATTCAAACTTCAATTCAAACAGGATAAACCCATCCCTTCTTAAATATGAAGAGAACTAACTGGGACTCACATAGAGAATCCTTTCGTCGCCTCATACCTTCTATATCTCCCTCCGTCACTGGTTATATTCAAAAAACCTGTGGCAACTGGACCACCAGTAGCAACGAAACCCTTGAGGTTCTCATGGACACACACTTCCCTGGATGCAGGGCTCTCTACCATGAACCTGTGTCCAGTAACTCGACTGCATTTGAATCCACACCCATCCTCATTGATAATGCATTGATAAGTGGGTTCTAGACAGTTTCAAACAATACAAGTCAGCGGGTCCGGATGGTATCATCCCAGCAGACCTTCAATACAACGCTGACATTATCATTCCCTGGCTCATCAGGATTTTTATGAGTTGTCTTAGACTCTCATACATTCCTGAATCATGGACCAGATGTGAGGTAGTATTCATCCCTAAAGCGGGTAAAGCTAGCCACACCAAATCGAAGGACTTCAGACCAATTAACCTCACCTCCTTCCTACTTAAAACTCTAGAACGCATTATTGATGTTCATTTACGTTCATCAATTAACCCGCGTCTTCTCTCTAAATCACAGCACGCCTATAATAAGGGCAAGTCTGTTGAAACAGCACTCCACTCACTTGTTAGTTCTTAAGAAAAATTAGTTGAGTTCGGCAATTTTCAATCGTTGCCTTTCTAGATATTGAGGGAGCTTTTAACAACATTAAGCCTACATCGATTATTTCGGCAATGGCGGACCTAGGAGTGGATAACTATGTCGTCTCCTTCATCGGGAAAATTCTTTCTTATAGAGTTATCTTCTCAACCTTGGGCAAAGCTACGGTATAAAAAGTAGCATGACCCCGTCCTCAGGACGGGGTTTTGTCTCCCCTGCACCTTGCTATTAACAAACTGTAAATGGAATTGGACTCTCTGCGCTTTAAAATCATTGCTTATGCAGATGACGTCGCTACTGCAGTTTCGGGCAAGTACCCGAACACTATCTCGCAGCGACTGTAGGTCGCTCTTGCTACACTCACTGAATGGAGCGTTTCCAACGGCCTGGGAGTTCACCCCGCAAAACGGAACTCGTTCTATTCACCGGGAAACATAAGATTCCCCAGTTCTTTCCTCCAAAGCTAGATGGGACTGAACTGGTTCTTACGGATCACGCCAAGTATTCTGAACTCCAACCTGTCCTGGAACTTTAACATCCAATCTAGGGTGTCTAAGGCCTCCGTTGCACTATACTCGTGTAGAAGAGCTCTAGGCAATACGTGGGACTTATCCCCGCCCAATACCGCCTGGCTCTTTGAAATGGTTGCTAAACCTATACTCATGTACGATTCTCAGATCAGCTGCCCTCATGATTACGGGTGCTCTAAGGTCTGTGTAATTAGGTTAAGAACTACCGGTGAATGGTCTACTTCATCTTTAGGCCACTCCACTATTTTGGATAAACTAACTAACATCCCTGAAAACATTGACTACTGTATTTTCTCACCCGTTTTCGAGCAATCTTTCTCTGTGGATATCTCAGGGGCTCAACTTCCACAGCAGGGACCCTGGATATCTACTCGGACGGTTCTAAATCGGCACGAGGTGTGGGTGGGGGCTTTTTTATCCCACTTCTTGGGACAAAAGTAAAATTCAAGCTCCCCATACAATGCATCAATGATAAATCAACAGAGTTGTCAACTTAGAGCTTTTAGAACTTTTTTTTCAGTGCTTTCAAACAAAAGAATTACTTTTAATTAATCTGCATTTATATTTTTGTTGTTATAAATTATGGAATTATAGTGATGTTTATTGATTTCTTTTGTATTTTTTACAGAATGACTTTCTTAATTGCAAGATGCAACCGGATGCAGTTCTTTTTATAAAATGTGTCTTTTTTAAACACGGTTGTATTTTGCAGTACATGTTTCTTAACCTAAGCTAGAGTTGTAACTTCTGGATTGAGAGATGCCAGATTGCTAGGAGTTGCCATTTTACTACAATCTCGGGCGACCTGACACAACAATCGACCTCGATTGTCATTCCTCTTCCAAAAATTCTTCCTCTAAATATTCATGATCTTCATATTTGTAAGTGTTGCCTTCATCAAGATTTTCTAAATTGCTACACTCCTTATATTCCAACCATTTTCTTAACCGACTAGAGTCAACTATCCCTTTGTATGGAATCTGCGTTATCTGGCAGTTCTCAACATCCGATATTTCATAGCGGTCGTTACCTAATTGTTTCTGAATTATATATGGACCTTTGTATTTTGGTATTAACTTTTTGTTGATTCCTGGTGTTGTATCTATGTTCCTCACCACTACCAAGCCTCATACGGCGAATGTTCTATCTGGGACATGGTGTTTCTCAAAATACCTTAAGTTGTCATTTTGTGATTTTCTGTTTTCATCGCAGCCTCTTCCCTAATTAAATTTACATTCCCTTCTTCCTCCACGTACTTATCAACTAAATACTCCGTAAATTCGTCAATAATTTCCCCCCTCTGTCCCACACCGAATAACATCTCACTGGGCTAGTGTCCTGTTGTTCGCTGGACCGTATTGTTAATGGCGAATTCTATTTTACTCAATTTATCAACCCAGTCCGAGTGTTCAACCGGTTCTGTTATTTTTGCTAGCATAGCTCTTAAGTCCCTATTTACCCTTTCAACTTGTCCATTTGACTGTGGAGATGCCATCGATATTTTTACATGCCCGATGTTCCTCTCATCTAAAAATGTACTAAACTCATTAGATGTGAAGCAGGTTCCGCGGTCACTTATTATCCGTCGAGGTCTGCTGTAATATTCAAAGTACTTCTTCAATGCGCAACATGCTTCCTTTGTTTCCGGAGTGTTTACTGCATAAAGCTTTGTAAATTTCGTAAAAGCGTCCACTACGACTAATATATGTTTTCGTTTTGATTTTATTGCCGGCAGTGGACCAAAATGGTCAATGTGGAGCGTATCGAAGGGAATAGGTTTTTTAGCTATGTTGTACAGATTCCTTTCATTTTTCCTTTGTGGAGCTGAGTTAAAAATACATTTTAGGCAGTTCCTAATGAACTTGTTTACCTTTTCCTTCATACCTGAGAACCAATAACATTTTTTATTTCGTTCTGTACACTTTCCCACTTCCACATGACCATATTTTTCATGAATCAACCTAGTAATATTATCTTCCAACTCCGCTGGCACATACAATTGCCTTCGATCATTTGCATCCACACGAAAAATTAGGCCATTGTCTAACATATAACCCTGCAAGTCCCCTTTTTCAAGTTCGCACCTAATTTCACGAATGTTCGCATCCCTTGCTTGTGTCACTTGTATACTTAGATCTATGTCACTTCCATCCACAATTGCAGAAATTGTACGACTCAATGCATCCACATGAGGCATCAGCTCACCCTTACGATGTCTGACAGCATTATCATAGTTCTCTAATTCCAACGTCCATCTAGCTATTCGTGGATTTATTAGCTTTCTACTCAGCGTCAGTGCTAGCGAATTACAGTCGGTCACAATAGTGAATGGTATTCCCTCTAAGTATATTCTGAATCGTCTCAGTGCATAAATAATCCCGAGTGTTTCTAGCTCGAAACTGTGATATTTTGATTCGGACACTGACGTACATTTTGAATAATATGCAACGGGGTGAAATTTACTGTCTTTTTGCTTCTGTAACAGCACTGCGCCATAACCTTTCGCACTGGCATTAGTATGCAACTCAGTCTCGCAATGAGGATTATATACCGCCAGTACTGGACTATTTATCAACCTACTCTTAAGTTCTAAGAAAGCTTCTTCACATTCTCTAGTCCATACAAAATTCTTACTTCACAAATTCTTACTTTTTAAATCTGTTAGTGGTCTTGCAATTCTCGAAAAGTTGTCAACAAACCGGTGAAAAAACGAAAAAAGACCTAGACACTGTTTCAAAGACTCCTGGTCCAATGGCATCGGATATTCTTGGATTGTCCGAATATGTTCATTATTCGGCCTTATGCCCATCTTGTTTACTCTATAACCTAAATAGTCTAATTCTCTATAAGCAAACTTACATTTTTCAAGATTAAGACTCAAACTCGTAATGACTCAACACTCGTAATACCCCTGACAGAATTCGTAAATGCTCTTCATATGTTTCAGTCGCTATGCTCACATCGTCTAAATATACCACTATTTCCCCTTTATCTATAAATTCCATTAAAACCTTGTTTATGAAACGTTGGAACACGGCACCTGCATTTTTAAGTCCGAAAGGCATATAGCAATACTCGTATTGTCCCAACGGAGTCACAAAAGCAGTGTATTTAATCGAGTCCTTATGCATGGGAATTTGGTGGAAGCTATTTTTGAGGTCCAGGGTAGAAAAAACCTCTTTATTACCTAAGTAATCCAAACAATCTTCTATTATGATCTATAGTCTATACACATTCTTATATCCCCATTCCTTTTCTTAACCAACACGACTGGGGATGCGTAAGGCGAGTCGCTTGGTCGTATTATACCAGCCTGTAATAGTTCGGTCAGCTTATCCTTTACCTCACATCGTTCTCTGTATGAGAGGCGCCTCGGTCCGCAAAATATCGGTATGTCATTTGAAAGTCTAATCTGCATATAATAATCTGTCGGTTTAGGCACGTTGCCCTTATTTTCTAAATAATCAGTCCTAATCATGGACGATAACCTATAAACACCCTCGGGGCTCAGCTCGGATCCTATGTATAAATTATTTACGTCTTCAATATCCCCTACAACTTGTACTAGTTCACAAAGTCCTTCACTACGTTCAAAATAATCTGATACAACACAATCAAGCCGCAGTCCATCGATTTCAGAATCAATCAGTTTTAATCCGTTAGCATTTTCGAATTCGTTTGTATTAGGTTGATCTATCTCGTTTTCATTAATTAAATCACCAATCGAATCATTAAGTTTTTCCTTTATGGTTGGAACCCCTGTAAAATCTTCGGAAACCCTATACAAATTCATTGACATAAGCGCACTGACAATTTCTTTCATTGGTTTAATTTTATTTTTCAAATTAATATCATAAAGTTCTTTTTTATTATATTTTATCCTTAAGTGAATCTTAAATTGTTCTAAAATGTCACGACCGATTAGAAATGGTACCACCGCCTCGTCATCTGGTAAAATAAAAATTGAGTGTATTGCTTTATTGTTTTCAAAAATTACTTCACATCGGACACGACCATACGTACTAAGTTTACTATTGCCTACTCGACGGTATTGGGTTACGATTTTCTTTTCCTCAACCGGAAATGGTACCAACGATTTCTTTATAAAACTAATGGGGCTACCGGTGTCAAACAAGGAAAAAAATTCATTACTTTAGTGCGCTTATCTCTATCAATAAAGGCAACACTTACCGTTTGGAAGACATCCATTTTCTTTCCACCACTAACAGCAGCAGTCAAGCCTTTCTTCTTGGGGCAATCGCGGTGGAAATGCACCACCTCCTTAGGTAGCCGCTTCGGCTTTGGACACTTGCTCTGATAGTGCCCAAATTGGGAGCCGTTGTAGCATCGTATTTCAGTTTCTCCGGTTGTACTATTACCGACTCCTGAGCTCTTGGTGTACCTACAGTTGTGCTTCTTCCGCCACGTAATTGACGTCTTTGTTCATATTTGTCCATCCGATCGATATGCTCATTAATGGTTTTAGCTCCATATAATCGGGCAATTTCATTTGAGGAGTCGGGTATACCGTCGATTATGAAATCGATTAGTTCTCTTTCGTCTATATCTGCTTTGGAAGCAATCGCCTGCATCGCCACTAAATAACTCAGGCACGTTTCATTGGCTCTTAGTGTTCGCTGACTTAACTGTCGGTAGACCTCCTGTCGAGTTACCGCTCGCTTAAACATTGACACTAGGCTCAATTTTAATTATTGGTAACTTACTAAACCCAGGTTAATTACATGTTGTTTTGCCGTACCACCTAAGCGACGTCGGACACCTACACACTTTTCTCTGTCGCTATATCCACACATGTCTGTGTAGCCTTCAAACTGCGTCAGCCATTTGCGCACGTCGCACGGTGGTTCAGAATCAAATTTCATTGGCCAAAACCTATATTTTTTGTTGACATAGATTTAAATTTTTATACCATCAGAAAGAAAACATATCAAAACTAAGGTGGCCAAAAAATTTGGTCAAAATATTCGCTGTAGTGGGCGTGGCATGCTGCTAAAGACAAGGAATTTTAGTTAATTTAGAAATGAGAGAAAAATTTTTGATCTCATATTAATTACGATTTCTTGAAAACTATTACTGCTAATGGGCTGCGGTTTTTTTTTTTGTTATGTTGGGTGGACTGTTGGTTTTAACAAATGGTATTTGCGCATCCTGTATAATTTGTATCGGGTGTTTTTTATTGAGGTATAGAACTTTAAGTTGACATCACTTTTTTAACTGGCGGCCATTTTGTCAGCTGTCAAGTGATTAATATTTAGTTTGGTTTGCCATTTCATCATGAACAGGTTGACAAAAGAACAACGCTTGCAAATCGTGCAAATTTATTTCGAAAATAATGGTTCAGTTCGCGAAGTTTACCGCAAGCTTCGTCCATTTTATGGTCGACATAATCGTCCATCAGAGCAATTAATTCGGTTAACCATGGATCGTTTTCGCACTACGTTTACTCTATGTGATAATACGCATCCGCAGCGACGTCGAACAGTGCGCACCGAAGAAGCAATTGCCGCTGTAGAGCAAAGTGTTGAAGAGGACCCGAATGAATCGATTCGCCACCGCGCACAGCAAATGGAGCTTTGTCCATCAACTTTATGGAAGATTTTGAGCAAAGATCTTGGCTTGCGACCCTACAAGATCCAGCTTGTGCAAGAATTAAAGCCGCGAGACCATGCAATGCGTCGTGATTTTGGTATATGGGCCGATAATGAGATTGATCTCGATGCTGATTTTCATCGCAAAATTTTGTTCAGTGATGAGGCTCATTTTTGGTTGAATGGCTACGTCAACAAGCAAAATTGCCGCATTTGGAGTGAAGAGAATCCACATGAGACCCTTGAGACGCCATTACATCCACAAAAACCGACTGTTTGGTGTGCTCTATGGGCTGGTGGAGTCATTGGGCCATACTTCTTCCGAAATAATGCTGGAGAGTCAGTTACCATAAATGGAGACCGGTATAGAGCCATGATAACCGACTATTTTGTTCCCCAATTGGATGGCATGAATGTGGATGAGTTGTGGTTCCAACAAGACGACGCTACATGCCACACAGCGCACGCCACAATTGATTTATTGAAGGAAACATTCGATGAGCGCATAATTTCGCGGAATGGACCTGTCAATTGGCCACCAAGATCGTGCGATTTGACACCACTGGATTATTTTCTTTGGGGATATGTGAAGTCGCTCGTCTACGCCAACAAACCAGAAACGTTAGGGGACTTGGAAGCCAACATTCGTGGCGTTGTTGCCAACATACGGCCCCATATGCTCGAAAAAGTAGTTGAAAATTGGACCTGTAGAATTGGCTTTATTCGAGCCAGCCGCGGCGGCCACATGCCCGAAATCATATTTAAACATTAATGGCATAAAATTATCCTTCCAATAAAGCCAAATTGATGGACATTAAAACGATTTTCTTGTGTTTTATTTCAATTCGAAGTTCTATACCTCTAAAAAAGCACCCATTAGTTAAGGTGTTATGTAATACATTTAAAATCACCATATACTCATTGTAATAACGGGATTATTTATTATTAAATCTTTGTTAAATAAATAATTTTATCTAGCAAAGATGTAAGACTATAATTACTCCCAAGTAATTATAGTCGTTGGGGTTTTGAAAAGAGAAAGCAAATTAAAGAGAAATTATTAGAATTTTCTCTTGGGGTTATTAAATAGGTTTTCTTTAAACCAGTGGTGTCAATTATGATTGTGTAGGTGAGATTACTCTTGACTCTTACATGCCTAGCGGGACAAATGTGCGGTTGCGAGGCCTTGATATTTGTACTGCGAAAAAAATGCAGAAAAATGCGAAAGCAAGTATTTTTTATTTATCAATGCGGATTTTGATAAATAAGAATAAATAAGAGGTTAATTTTATTTTTTTCTTGTAGAAACATCGTAGTCTTCACGATTATTAAATAAATTTTACTTTACCGTTATTGTCTAAATGATGAATAAATATAATTTGAACTTTGCAATAGGCAAATACAGTCAACATACATAAACACATTGGCTCACAGCTAATTTTATGCAGAAAAACAGATATTTAATTTCAAAATATTTCTCCAGTTTTTACTTGTACATTTGGATAGTTTAAATACAAAAAAAAAATAATTTTTACAAAAAGCCTACATTAAGAAATTTTCGAAAAGATGCACCTACTACATATAAGGGCTTCAACTTATTTCAACTAGCCTTTTTATAATTATTGTATATTTATTGATATAAATATATTATTTCAATTTAGAGGCCTCAAAACAGGCCTTGCGATATTTCCCGCTGAATAAGAGTGTTTCTCAGTAAAAAATCATATTTTACGCTCTCAAAATAAAAGAGCGTATATGTACATGTGAGTTTGGTTTACACAATTGTGTATGACGCTGACATCCCTGCTTTAAACTCACCTTGTGATTTGCCTTTATGATGAAAAAGACGTTTGTTTAAATTCAATGATGTACATGTACAAATGTATTTATGTATATACTAGCCGGTAAGTATATGTATATAACAGAGCCAAAGTGATAGAGCCAAAGAGATAGAGCCAAAGTTATAGAGCCAAGGTGATAGTTGGAAGAGCAACTTATGGGAACAAGTGCCAGATGATAAGTGAAGTAAGTTTCCTTAATTTGGCTTACAAGAACCTTCGGTTTCTTGTAAGCCAATTGAGTGAAACTTTGACACTTGTCATTTGTAACGAGTGCTTTTAAGTTTTGTAATAGATTTGCTATAAACTTTGACGTTTAAAAGCAAAAATCGAAAGCCAAGAGTGTTCCCTTTAAGCCTATATATACTTTTGCACCCGCCCGGACCCGCCCGTAGAACACTTTTTTCTTTTTAATGAAAATACGCAACATTTTTACAAGCAAAATTCTATCAGAATTGCTAGTAAATTTACTTTAGAAATCATTCACTGCCATAAATACAAATTGCAGATAGTTATTTCAATAAGAGGAAAGTTATTAGTGGTTTACATTTTTATTCAAATGGTTGGTAGAACTGCACCATTGAGTTCTAAGCGCGGTAAGCAGACAGTCTGAATTGCAACTTTAGATTTCGCAACTAGTAAATTTGAAAATGTATTTTTTGATTTAGTTTCACAACGAATATAAACCGTAGCGCAATATGCAGCTTTGGATGCATCCGCAAAGCCGTGTATTTGTATAGAGTCTAAAGGTGTATATTGTAACCAACGCGGAATTGAAATTTTTTCTAATTCTGTGAGATCAGCTACAAGACAATTCCACTTTTGCAATGATTCAAGAGACACATCTTCATCCCATTCTAAACCTTCTAACCACAATTGTTGCATGAGAATTTTTGCTCTGATGACTATTGGGGCTAGCCAACCAGCAGGATCGAAGAGTTTAGCAACTGATGAGAGAATTTGACGTTTTGTAATTTTCGATGATTGATCAATTGGAGTAAAACTATATGTGAAATTATCTGTTAATGCATTCCACTTAATGCCAAGGGTTTTAGTCGAACTTGCTTCATGGAATCTAAGAAAATCTAAATCATACAAATCATCTTTGGGTATATGAGAGAGCAATTTGGGGTCATTAGCTGTTATCTTTTTAAGAGGTAATCCAGCAGATTTGAGTGTATTTATAAGCTGAGTCTGAATTGATACTGTTTCTTCTATTGAGAAACCACCAGAAAGAATATCATCAACGTATGTTTCATTACGCAAAATGAAAGCTGCTTTGCGTTATTTAGATTCTGAGTCAGTAGCAAGCTGAAGCAGTGTACGAATTGCGAGATAGGGCGCACAATTGACTCCAAAAGTTACTGTTTTTAATTGATAATCTCTTATTGGACCATTTTCTTCATTTTGGAACAAGATCTTCTGAAATGGTCTATCAGCGTGATGGACTAAGATCTGGCGATACATTTTTTGAATATCGCCACTAAATACGTACTTATATTTTCTCCAATTAAGAATTATTGTTACCAAATCATTTTGGAGGATTGGGCCAGTGTAAAGCACATCATTGGGAGAGAATTGAGATTTTGTTTTTCTGGAGGCATTGAATACAACTCGTACCTTCGTAGTTTTGTGTTCGGGCCGAACAACTGCATGATGTGGTAAGTAAAAGGAGCCATGTTTTCCATTCAATATAATTTCATGAGACAAAGTTTCTTCCATGTGATCGAGAGTCACATATTCATTTAACACTGCCTTGTATTGAGACTGAAGTTCGGAATCTTTAGCAAGAGTTTTTTCCATTCTGGCATATTGAGCTAAAGCAATAAAACGGGATGAGCCAAGAAAAACTTTTTCGGGAAATTCTTTTTTAAATGGCAATCTTACTTCGTATCTTCCGTCTTCCTGTCGAGTAGTTGTTTGAGTATAGAAGCTCTCACATAGTTCGTCTTCAGCTGAGATAGGACGCGTTGAAGGAACTTCTTCTTGCTCCCAAAACTTTTTAAGGACAGTGTTAAGTTCTGAAACATCGGAAGGGAGAACCGACGTTGTAAAAGATTGAACAGCTTGGGTTTTTATGGGACCACTAAGTACCCATCCAAATACCGTATTATAAGCAGATGCACGACCACAAATGTTTTTCTTGATTCCTTCGACGTTAATGAAATGCTCATAATCATTTCCGAGAATAAGATCAATTTGAGATGATTTGTTGAATGTTGGATCAGCAAGATCGAGTTCTTCTAATTCCGTAGATTTAGGAATTGAAAACGTACAAGCGGGAATGTGTTTTGTCACTCTGGGCAACACAATTGCTTTAATTGGAATTCTAAGATTATGTCTTTTGGCATATAGAACAAAGTTACATTCTTTAGTCGCCGATTGCTTTTGACCGCCAATACCAATAATTTCAAAATGAGACTTTTGGTAAGGCAATTTAAGTCGATTTCTTATTTTTTCTGTTAAAAATGTTCGTTGAGAACCCGGATCAATTAGAGCACGAATTGTGAAAAATTGACCTTTATATTCTATCTGCATCAAGGCAGTATCTCGACGTTACTCGTCGAGATATTAGATTGAACTTGAGTGGAACAACTTGGAGTTACGTTTTCTGATTCATTTTGTTCAATTTGAGTTACATTATTGGAAGAATTTTGGAAATTTTTGCTTTGAGCATTTTCTTGTTGACTATTTTCTTGATTTTGAGAAGTTTGTTGTCTTCTTGCCATATGCAGCAACGAGTGATGAGGTTTTTTGCAATGTATACAAGTATGCTTACTTTTACAATTTGCTTTGAGATGAGATAATGACAAACAATTATTGCAAAACTTGTTTTTAAAGACGTAGTCAATTCTTTGCTGAACTGTAAAGGCTCTGAATTTCGGACAATTTCTGAGACCATGAGCTTCGGAACATATTTCGCAACTTGAATAAAAATTTTCTTGCGAAGTGTAAGTCTGAACATTAGATTGTCTTTTAGTGATGTTAAATCCATCTTTTGAGACTTTTATACTTGCAAATCTTTCTACTGCTTCGTATCTGCCCACAAGAAATTGTGACATTTCAGTCCATTTCGGAAGTTCACGAGGAGATGTGAGAGATTGTTCCCAAAGAGATAAGGTAACATCTGGCAACTTTGTTGAGATCAATCGAATAAGTATTGGATCCCAACTTTCTACTTGAACATTCAAAGTTTTCAGAGTTGCCAAACAATCATTTACGGAAGATTGAATTCTTCTAATAGATTCACTATCTTCGCTAGTTGCGGAAGGTATATCAAAGAGAATTTTAATTTGATTGTCAACGAGGACACGTTTATTCTCATATCGAGTTTTGAGAGCAGCCCATGCCAGCTCAAAGTTTTCATTAGAAAGAATATATCTTTTTACTATGGCTCCAGCCTCACCTCTAGTTTTATTACGAAGGTGATATAATTTAGTTACTGGAGTAAGTTTTGAATGATTTATATACACAGCAGTGAACATGTCGCGAAATGACGGCTATTGTTCATAACTGCCGCTGAAAATCTCTGTGTCGCATGGAGGTAATTTAATACAGTTGCTATTATTATCAAAGCCTGTATTCTGAGCAAAAGATTGTGGAGGAAGGAAATGACGAGGCATCTCAAAAGAGGAACTTGTGGAGGCTAGACGAATTTCCTTCAATAAATCTAACATTTTTGAAGTACATAGATAATACGCTTCAGCACATTCATTGAACTTTTTACTCGCTTCTTCTTTCAATTTTTTAGTAACCACGTCAGATTCAAAAGAATTTTTTAATTTATTGTTTAATTATATTAATTTTCCTTTGTGGACTGTATGAGTTTTAATTGGATTATTGAAAAGATAGCAAATTCAAATCGATATGCTTTAAACAAAAATTTAAAAATATTTTTAAATTTTAAAAATTTTATCAAGAATAGTTTTTTTTATGTTTTATTATGAGTAACTCTCCCAAAAATTTTTAAATTTTATTTGAGTTTTATAATTTTTAAAATTGCTTTTAAAAATTATTTTATTAGCGCAACATTTTTTTTTTTTTTGTAATGGAACACCCTTATTATTTCTTTAAAATAACGTTTGTGTATTGGGACATCCTTATTATTTCTTTAGATCAAACGTTTCTTCTTTTGTTTTTTATTCTTTGCTTTGTGTTTTGCAAATTCGGGTTTGTATGTAAATTTGTGTGTTTTGTGTGTAAATATGTGTGTATAAATACCTTGGATGATGAGACGAAAAAGCATACAACAAACAAGTGATTATCTTTTTATTATTTTCTTTTTAAATTTGAGAAATTCCAACGGGATTCTAATATGTTATATATATGTATGTATGTATATAAATGTAGAGATTTTCATAATTTTAGCACAAAAGTGATGGGCATATTTATAGCGGTTTTATTTTTTTTTGCAAATTTTGTATTTTGTTAAATTTTTATTCTTTTATTTATTCTTCGAAAATGGCGTATTTATATATATGTAAATATTTTTTATTTTTATTTATTTAAATATAGCGATTTTTATTTTTGGTGTACTTTATTTTATGAGTATATGAGATATTTTTTTATTTTATGAGATAAGCGAGACTTTTGAAACAAATTTGAATTAAAAATGGCAGAAAAACTTTTGTTATTGTGAGAGGAGAAAATTTAAATGGCACCAATTATTGTGTGAGAAAAAATTTAATGGCGCTTATTTATTTGGAACTTTCACAATTTGTAAAAATTTTTTAAATTTTTTCACTTTATGAAATTATTTGACACTTTCAAAAACACAATACCAAAAAGCTGAGAAAAAAAAATTTTTAATTCTTTTTTAAAATTTCGAAATTTTTCCAGAATTTTTTTTTTTAGAATTTTTAGAGAAAAAATTATTCATAAAATTATGAACAATAGGCTGCGCTTTTATTAGCCGAAATTTTAAATAAAATTATAAACTGAATTTAATATGGCGTTATATATTTCCAAAAATTTATTTTTTATATAATATGGCCTTTATGTATTTCAAATTTTTTGCTCTTATTTATTTGCTTTTTTTTATATTCAATATGGCCTTTATGTATTTTGAAATTTTTTCACTTATTTTTTTTTTCCTTTTTATATATTCAATATGGCCTTTATGTATTTTGAAAATTTTTCTCTCATTTATTTGCTTTTTATATATTCAATTTTCCGCTTTTTTTTATGTAAAAAATTTTATGTAAATAAATTTTTTTATATATTTTATTTTTATCCGTTATGTGTTTGCAAATTATTTCACTAATTTTTTGCTTCTATTTTATTTACACATTACGGCTTTTATGTATTTCAAATTTCCGCTATTTTTTATGTAACAAAATTTTATGTAAAAATATTATATATATTATTTTTAATTTTGTATTAAACAATTTTTCACTGCCGTCGCCATTTTTTTTTTTAATTTCTTACTTTTAATATTTTTATTATTATTTGCGAATATTTTTATAAGGATTTTTGGTTTTTTTTTCTTTCACTGCACACTATACATACATATATATTTAGCTTTTTTTAATATTTTTTAATTTGTTTGTGTGATTTTTGTTATTTACCACTTGTTGTTTCTTATTTTTGTGTATGACTGTTTTATTTTTTTTTTTGTTGTATATTTTTTCACTTTTTGTCTTTTTTATGTACTTACATGTTTTTTCTTGTGGGATGATCGTTAATTACTGAGGACTAAGGGTTTTTAATCTTCTTCATTTACCTCATTATTCTTATTAAGTGGTGAATATATCAGCTTTTTTTTTTGAGAGGGAGAGATTTTTCAACTTTCTTCTTGATTTGAGTACTAGCAAAGAGTAGGTGCTTTTTCACTCTTGAGAAGGACCATGTAATAACGGGATTAGTTATTATTAAATCTTTGTTAAATAAATAATTTTATCTAGCAAAGATGTAAGACTATAATTACTCCCAAGTAATTATAGTCGTTGGGGTTTTGAAAAGAGAAAACAAATTAAAGAGAAATTATTAGAATTTTCTCTTGGGGTTATTAAATAGGTTTTCTTTAAACTCACCTTGGGATTTTCCTTTATGATGAAAAAGACGTTTGTTTAAATTCAATGATGTACATGTACAAATGTATTTATGTATATACTAGCCGGTAAGAATATGTATATTACAGAGCCAAAGTGATAGAGCTAAAGAGATAGAGCCAAAGTTATAGAGCCAAGGTGATAGTTGGAAGAGCAACTTATGGGAACAAGTGCCAGATGATAAGTGAAGTAAGTTTCCTTAATTTGGCTTACAAGAACCTTCGGTTTCTTGTAAGCCAATTGAGTGAAACTTTGACACTTGTCATTTGTAACGAGTGCTTTTAAGTTTTGTAATAGATTTGCTATAAACTTTGACGTTTAAAAGCAAAAATCGAAAGCCAAGAGTGTTCCCTTTAAGCCTATATATACTTTTGCACCCGCCCGGACCCGCCCGTAGAACACTTTTTTTATTTTAATGAAAATACGCAACATTTTTACAAGCAAAATTCAGAATTCAGAATTGTTAGTAAATTTACTTTAGAAATCATTCACTGCCATAAATGCAAATTGCAGATAGTTATTTCAATAAGAGGAAAGTTATTAGTGGTTTACATTTTTATTCAAATGGTTGGTATCTGAATTTGAAAAATGCCATGAAAAAATTTTTAAAATATCTTTCAGTGAAATACAGGATGAATTTTAACAGGTACAATTTTCCATTTGATTTTATGGACAGCTACCTAGGTAGAGTAAAATAATATCAAAGCATAATATAAGGACAATAATTTGGAAATAAATGTTAGTTTCGAACAATTATTCGATTTAAAAAGGCTGACAAATATTTGGAAGTTTTATTTTAAAGCCCTTTAAAAGTACATTATTTTCGGCTTTATTAAAATATGGAGACTTTCAGCTATAAAGAATTGGCCGAAGAATATTTTAAAAACAAAAATAAAGATGATGATGAAACACAAACTGGAAATAAAAAACAAAGTATCTAATTTCGTCAAAACATTGAAGAGATACTACAAGGAAGTTGACTTTAGTAAAAGTAAATTTTACAAGCGCTTTGCGAATTGGTTAGAAGGTGAACTCCGTATCCAGGTCATTTCAGAAACAACACATGTTGGGAGTTGTGGAAGACTACAAAAACCGCTAGATAACTGTAGCGATAGATCTAAGAGACGAAAATTGAAGAATTTAAATGAAGAAATTGGATGTGAAAACATTAAAGATAGTTTTCGGCATAAACTTCGATCAGAAAAACAATTAGCGAAAGTTGTTATCATTCAGAAAGTCCTTTCTGCTAGTCCGGTGAGAACAAAACGGGCTCTTAAAAGCATTCCAACACCAAACGAGGAAAAACAGTGTACAAACGAGGAGGCACTTGCATTATTTCTGGATTTAAAGCTAACAAAACACGAGTATACTCAACTCAGATTGCGTGCGATCGAAAAAAATAATTGCAGCTAAAAAGGAGTGTTATCCTCCAAAGGAATCTATGATCATACAGCTGAAAGGTTGTTGCAATCACTTAAAGGAAGTGATTTGAAAAAACATGGAAACTGCAATTTAACTCTTTTTTGTAAATGGGGATGCGATGGATCTTCAGGACAAAAACAATATAAACAATTTTTATGTGAAGATATTTCTGACACAGATATGTTCATGGTGTCATTTGTGCCATTGCGATTAGTAAAGAACTTAGAAGACTCGAAACCTCGTCCAGCACAATGCAAACAAATTTTATTTGGAAAAATCATACTCCATCGTCCACGAAGTACTGCAGACCAATAAAACTTGAATTTAAAACGGAAACTCATGATACCATTAAGAATGAAATAAGTGACATCAGAGGTCAACAACAACACTAAAGCCATTAGAGTTAGAGATAGATGAACATACTATTAAATTGAATTATCAATTAATACTTTCAATAATAGACGGAAAAACTGCCCAGGCTTTGACTGATACAAAAGCTTCATCCAGCTGTATTATATGTAAAGCAACATCAAGTCAGTTAAACCAAGAACCTACAAAGTCACTAGATAGTATTGATGCATTTGAATTTGGATTATCACCGCTACATACGAGAAAAAGATGTATGGAACACATACTGAAAATTAGCTTTGATTTGAACTTCGGATCTTCAGGATCAGTAAGAAATAATGACACCAACAAAGAGAAAAGAAAATTGAAAAAGAAACAAGTTCATGATGCATTTCTCAAACACATGTTAATTATAGATTAACCAAAACAAGGTAAGGCAATACAAACGATGGCAATTCCGCAAGAAGATTCTTTTTGGTTCCCGAAACTACATCTGATATAACAGGTATTGATATAGATCTTATTTCAAGATTTAAAACAATTCCTGAAGTACTTGCGTGCAATGAACAAATTAATGCTAAAAAATTTAGTGATTATGCTATAAATACATCCAAATACAATTATAGAAATATGCCAGCAACAGTGCACAAAGTTCGTTATCATCGAGAAGATGTCATTAAGCACCATTTATTACCAATTGGAGATTTATCAGAGGAAGCCCAGGAAAAAAGAAATAAGGATTACAGATTTTACAGAGAACATAATACCAGAAAAACGTCACGAAGTTCTACATATGAAGACTTATTTCACATATTATTAGAAACGTCAGATCCATTCATCTCTAGCATTCGAAGTCAATGGAAAGTAAATCCTTCGGACCTAAGTGCCAAAGTTAAGACATTGCTATAGGACAGCAGTAATACAGAGCAGAATATAAAATATTTATAAGAAATATTCCAGCCAACTAAACAATAATTATAATTTGCATTTAACATTTGAGTGCAATAAAGTATACAAATATTAATATTAAATATTATTTTATTTATCCACAATCTATTTATGACTACAAATAAATATATATTTAAAGAAAAATTAAATTAAGAAATTACTTAAAAAAAACTAGTAATATGTAAGTATTATTAAGCATAAATTAAAATTTGGGCCCCCCTAATAAAAATACTGTAAATACCTCAACGTTAAAGGGGGCACCCTAAGGATAACAAAATATTAAATTGCTATCCAAGGTCGACTTGTGGCCCAAATTTGAGCCAAATCGGTTAAGAGGAAGTGGGTCAAAAATGAGTTGGCAGATTTGAAACAAAATAAAAAAGAAAAACATCGAAAATTGAATTTCAAGCTTAAATTTCTTAAGAACCACTGTACCGATCTTAATAAAACCTACAATCGAAAATGCTACAGATGTTATCTATTGATTAAAAAAAGAACTACTAAAAAATCTTTAATAGTTAAAAAGTTACAGAGTTTTGGCCAATGAAAAACGATTCTGAACCACTGTGTGTCGCACTGCTGGTCTCCATTAAATATTAGGATAGCAGCATCTAACTCTAGCAACTCGATTCGACGGGAATGTAGTGCTGAGTTCGAATTTGCTGTTGGAGTTTCAGCATCGTAGTCGTAATCTTTTGATTTCTTCTTCTTCAGACATACCGTCTGCCGCAGTGGAGACATTATGCCTGTGGGCACCGTTCTAGCCGCGGTTTCATCCATTGCTTTTACGTCGGGCACATTTCCACCGTCTGCTATAAATATGGGCACTTGCTGCTTGCCCGTGAGCGCCAGGTAGACCAGAGGGACGTATCTCGGCGGTACGCAGCATAGCGGCGGTTTTCATGGCGTCAGATATCATGGCATCAGGCGTAAGAAAAGTTAATGTTTTCATTATACTCTGAATGACAGCAGGGTTCAATATGGCGTCGGGCATCGAAACAGAAGGTTTGTTTTCATCATGTTGAATAATGGCAGACTTCAGGGCATTGGTTATGTCAGCAGGCACATCGGCATCAGAATTCTTTCCATCAGGATCCACTGTGTCCTCAGATGTCTCAATAGCATCAGCCGGCATTTTTTCCTCCAAAGGATTAGAGTCGGCACTGAGCTCGTTGATGGCACTTTTCTCACCTTTTGAAAAATTTTCACCATCTTCCAAAGCACGCTGTTTTTCAGTTTCACCCATTATAGCGGTGTACAACGATTTTAATTGCTTCAGTGTTGCGGATTCAGGAAATTCTATTCCTGTCTCCACTAACGCACTGATCAGGTCTTGGCGAGTTGGGCGCAAATCCATTATTTTTTATAAATTTAAATTTAGGTCACCCCACACCTGAGATTATAGTGATGTTTATTGATTTCTTTTGTATTTTTGTAGAACGACTTTCTTAATTGCAAGATGCAACCGGATGCAGTTCTTTTTATAAAATGTGTCTTTTTTAAACACGGTTGTATTTTGCAGTACATGTTTCTTAACCTAAGCTAGAGTTGCAACTTCTGGATTGAGAGATGCCAGATCGTTAGGAGTTGCCATTTTACTACAGAATTTAGGTAGTTTTCATAATTTGAAGATTCCGTTATTGAAATTGGCTAAGATCTGTCCATTATTTTGGGTAGCAACAAATTTCAATATATTTTTCGGAAATTTAGAGAATGTTTAGTCGAAATTTGCCACATTTTTACCGTTTAACACCACAGATGGTCAGTTATATTGGATTGGTGGTATTGTTTGTAATACATAGAAGCTTTAGTCTGACACTCGTCTTTAAATATACCAATCGACTACTGAGTAGATTTAACAGTGTGCGTCCGGCTGGGTCTCAGGAAAAACGTACGGGTCTCAACTTTAAAGATAATTTAATGAAATTTGTCACAGAAATTTGGTAGAATCAAAATCCCAATTCTTTTTGGACCAAATCGGATCATTATTTTGGTTACCTCTCATCATAGGTTCTTTAACCCTTTTCAGACAAAATTCGCAAAAATGGTATCCGAAATTAAAGCACCAAATATTCCAATAGAAAAGTTGGTTAAAAATATAGAGAAAAAGAAAAAGCGTTTTAGGGTGAGCTCCGCACTACAAAGAGCTATAGAAAATTGCAAAATGTTACAACTTCCGCTTTTTTACACAAAATCTTCAAAAATAAAACCAAAACCACCATGGAACTTTAAAAAAGAGTCCATAAACGTTTCTCTTGCAAAGTACGACAAAGAAAAAACATTAACATTACAATATAAAATGATGTTTCTGGAGTTAAAATCTCAATTCAAAAACCACAGATTCATTTTTACCGATGGATCTAGAAATAACGATTAGTATTGTAACCGATAAAAGAATTAAGAATTAAATCGTCACTTTTACCTAATTACTCCTCAATTTTTTCTGCGGAAATAATCGCAATATACGAAGCCATAAATTATATCAAAAGACAAAATGGTAACTTTATCATATGTACTGATTCATTATCTGCTTTAAATTAATATCTAATATTAATAACAAAGACTTTTACCCTTCAGTAATCAGAAACTTTCTCATTGACGCATACCCCAAAATTCAACTAATGTGGATATCTGGTCATTCAGGTATTTCAGGCAACGAGTTAGCAGATATAACAGCAAAAAATACTCTTATTAGTCCTATGTTAACAACCCCAAACCATAATAGTCGAGATATTATAAATTCCATTAAGAAATATTTTGTCGTAGAGTCGAAAACGTTATTATCGACATCAATCTGGTATAAAGAAATAAACAACTTTAATTTATGTTTGATTGATTATCTACAAAATATTTAACTATCAAGAATCGATAAAATAAAAATCATTCGACTTCATTTAGGCCATACAAAATTTTCACATCTTCACCTTATGAACCAAACAGTTCAAAATCTGTGTGACTGTGACATTCCATACACAAACAATTTAAATCACATTCTGATAGCATGTCCAAAATTTTCAATCTCTCGCCAACAAATATTCCAGAACTTAAACCCAAAGGAGCATTTATCTAATCCATCAAGAGAAAATATAAAGAGTATCATACAGTTCCTTAAAATTAACAATATATTTAACTCAGTATAAATAATTCAAATTAAATGTTAAAATTATATCGACAGTCCATATTCGGTTGGATATATCACAGTATATTTGCCCTGTAGAAACTTCCCGAGTATGGGACACTGATTTAATTTGATCAAATAAAACATGTTATAGGTATTATATATATTCCATATTCTTTACGCTCTTTGTCGTCTAATTAAATTTACTTTGAAATATTAAGAAAAATCAAAAACTTTATATTTTTATAAATTGCTTTAGATAAGTAAACTTTGTACAAGAAAAAAAAAAAATTTGTGAATGAATTATCTTATGTTTATTAATTTTTGGTTTTTTATGCAGTATGGTAGAAAAATCTTAATTTTGTAAATGAATTATCTTATGTTTATTCCTTTTTTAGAAAATCTTTCTTTTTGTAAATTAGTTACCTTGTGTTTATTGTCATTAAATTCAGTATGATAGAAAATCTTTCTGAGCTTAAGGCCGATGTTGCTAAACCTCCCCCTCTTAGTTATCTTATAATTTTAATTATAAAAATAACTGTTAAATAAATAAATAAATAAATATGATAACATTTGAGAATGTATTATATATCAAATTATAGGTAATCTTCCTAGGAAGTACAAAAATGCAGCTAACTACATGATATCCGTTCAAAACCTACATATGTATGTAAGTATCTCACATATCAACGAAAATTTAAATTTTTTAATTGCAATTGGGAGAAATCCTTTCACGTTTGACAATTGATCCCGTATAACTTCGTTGTACAATATTGATATTCAGGGCGATAGCGCCTAAAATAAACTTTCTAGAGGGACAACATTTGACAAAAGTATTTCTGATCTCTTGAAAAGTTCGATATTGAAAATGGGCGAGCTCTATTCACATTTAGTGAAATCTCCCATATCACCCCGACCGGGAATCGATTTAATGCTGATAAATTAAATCATATTAAAATTGCACAAGGAACTAGAGCAAAACTTCCCAAACATCCATCGGACAGATTGAAAGAACAATACATCCCAAATATTATTGATGAAGTGTTCATTTAAATTAATTAACTAACTTCAGATTAATAAGTAAATCTTTAATAACTTTTCCGACAAAGCTGATATCCATCCATTCAAAAGCTATATATTTCACGTATGTATCTAAAACTAAGAGTGTATAACCTATAATTTTAAGGCTTATCATTGTTAAAGCTTTGACCTAAATCAGTCCGGTAACTTCAGAGTTTTACATAACTAATCAAGAACTTTTACTAGTTGGATAATTCGTACGAATTAAAGTGCACAACCCTCACTGGGCACTGTGTTTTTGGGTTGCATGCCAGAATACTTAAACTTCATCAAATCGATGTGCTATTGCAAATGTAAGGGCATCTACATTTTGAAGCATCTTTTCTGCATGGTTTATCTGGTCTATCGAACTTTATTAAATGTTCGTAAAATATTTATGTGTCTATTTTATTTCGAAGCTACTGGCTGGCTTAAATATGCATTATCTACTTGTAGTCTAGTAATCATTATCTTTCACAAAGGGACCACTTTAGAACCCAAGTGAAGCTTCCCTAGACATTAGCCACCTGCCCAACCTAACCTTTGAGTGCATAACTATTCTAGATGATGACGCCACCGAAAAGCTTTTCTTTTTCCGACTCTTAATTTTAAAGACTCTTTGCATATAATATTAGTATAACCAAATTTTGCTAGGAATTACATTAAGTAGTGTTGCAAAACACCATTGGTGAAGGGCATCCAAGATTCGGCAAAGCCGAATATACCACTCTTACTTGTTTATAAAAAATTTTGTATCAACAATTTTTTATAGAAAAATTTTCTAAAAAAATTGTCTATAGAAAAGTTTCTTTTTATATACTTGTGGTTTTTCTATAGAAAAATTTTAAATATCAAAAATTTTATATAGAAAAGTTTTTAATATCAAAAATTTTCTATAGAAAAATTTTTAATATCAAAAATTTTCTATTGAAAAGTTTTTAATATCAAAAATTTTCTATAGAAAAATTTTTAATATCAAAAATTTTCTAAAGAAAAGTTTTTAATATCAAACATTTTCTGAAGGCAAAATTAAATATAGAAAAATATTATCGAAATTTTGTATCAAAAATTGTCTATAAAAAAATGTTATATCGAAAATTTTCTGTTAAAAAATTGTGTAGTGTAATGTTCTGGTGGATGTCTTTTTAATATTTTAAAAGACAATTTACTTTTTTGTTCAAAACAACGTGTTTCTTTATTGTGCAAAAATTCAATAGACCGGAAATGCAATCTCTTGCATCAACCTGTCGTTTTACATAGTTGTCTTTTATACAGCGTTGTATTTTGTACAGAGTTGTATTTACTAAATCTAAGGCCAATCTGACTATACAATCGACCTCGATTGTAATACCTATTCTAAAAATTCATCCTGTAAAAATTCATAATCCTCATATTCATCTTTGTTGCTTTCAGAGTCCCACGAGCAATTATCATCTTTTTCCTATAACCATTTCTTTAATCGAGTAGAATCGACTATTCCTGTATATGGCATTTGTGTAATTTGACAATTTTCTATATCTGTTATTTCATAACGATCGTTTCCTAATTGCTTCCGAATTATATATGGGCCTCGATATTTTGGTATTAGCTTTTTATTCGCTGCAGCTGTTGTATCGACATTTTTTAAGACTACCAAGTCTCCTACCACAAATGATTTTGCAGGTCTGTGATGTTCATTAAAGTATTTAATATTTTTTGATTGAGATTTTTGAATTGATTTCAGAGCATCTTCCCTCATTATGTCTAGATTTTCTTTGTCACTGTGAAAGTCCTGTAAATATTCCGTAAGTTCATCGACCACATCACCCCTTTGCTCAATTCCAAAAAGTAATTTACTTGGAGCTTGCCCTGTTGAACAATGAATTGAGTTATTGATAGCAAATTCTACATTTGTCAGCTTATTGACCCAATCAGAATGCTCGATTGGTTCTGCTAATTTAGCCAACATAGCTCTCAGATCTCTATTTCCCCTTTCTACTTGCCCATTTGATTGGGGTGTTGCTACGGATGTTTTTACGTGCACGATGTTTCGTTCTTTTAAAAACAAATTGAATTCGTTGGACGTAAAACATGTTCCTCGGTCACTTATTATTCTTCGCGGCCTGCTATAATATTCAAAATATTTTTTTAATGCACAACACGCTTCCTTTGTCCCCGGCGTATTAACTGCATATAATTTTGTAAATTTTGTAAAAGCGTCCACTACTACTAATATGTACTTTCGTTTTGATTTTATTGAAGGCAAGGGACCGAAGTGATCTATATGCAGTGTGTCAAAAGGAATAGGTTTTTTTTCTATACTGTGTAAATTTCTTTCATTTTTTCTGTTTGGGGCTGAGTTAAAAATGCATTTAAGACAATTTCTTATGAACTTGTTCATTTTGTCTCTCATATTCGGAAACCAGTAGTATTTTTTAATTTGTTTTATAGACTTTTCAATTCCTACGTGTCCATATTTCTCATGAATCAAACGCATAATATTTTCTTCCATCTCAGCGGGTACATATAATTGCTTATGTCCTTCATCTCTTATTCGAAAAACTAAACCGTTTTCTAACACATAATCATCTAAGTCTTCTGCTTCTAACTTGTTCCTAATTGCTATAATTTTTGAGTCTCTCGTTTGTGTTATTTGAATATTCATATCAATATCATCTCCATGAATATGGGCAATAACTGGGGCGCGGCTTAAGGCATCCACGTGGGACATTAATTCGGCTCTACGATGTCTAACAGTGTAATCATAATTTTCCAATTCTAATGCCCATCTTGCTATTCTAGGGTTAATCAGTTTCTTACTCAAAGTCAATGCAAGTGAATTGCAATCGGTTACTATTGTGAAAGAAATTCCCTCTAAATATACCCGAAAGCGTCTTAAAGCGTATATAATTGCAAGTGATTCTAATTCAAAACTATGGTATTTATGTTCAGCAGACGAGCTGCATTTTGAATAATAGGCCACTGGATGAAATTTATTATCTTCTTGTCTTTGCATCAGTACTAATCCATAACCTTTGGTGCTGGCGTCGGTATGTAATTCTGTTTCACGTAGAGGACTATATACTGCTAGCATAGGACTATTAATCAATTTCTGTTTTAAAATCATAAAAGCTTCTTCACACTCAGTCGTCCACACAAAATTTGTATTCTTTTTTAAGTCTGTTAATGGCCTTGCTGTTCTTGAGAAATCTGGAACAAACCGACGGAAGAATGAGAACAAACCTAAACATCGTTCTACTTCATCGTGGTTTGACGGCATTGGATATTGCTGAATTGTCTTAATGTGATCATTGTTAGGGCGTGTACCGTTTTTATTTTCTTTATATCCTAAATAATCTAGTTCTTGATATGCGAATTTACATTTTTTCATATTTAATTTTAACCCAGCTTTTTTTAAAGTACGTAACACATCAGCTAATATTTGTAAATGCACCTCAAATGTTGCAGTAGCTATACTGATGTCATCTAAATACACAACAATTTTCCCTGCATCTAAAAATTTCCTTAGCACCATATTTATAAATCTCTGAAAAACAGCTCCTGCATTTTTGAGACCGAATGGCATAAAACAGTATTCAAATTGTCCAAGCGGAGTGACAAACGCGGTATATTTTATTGATTCTTCATGCATCGGCACTTGGTGAAAACTATTTTTAAGATCTAAGGTAGAAAAAAATTTTTTGTTGCCTAGGTAATCCAAACAATCTTCAATTATGGGTAAAGGGTAGTTATATTTTAACGTGATCTTATTTAATGACCGATAGTCGATACACATTCTAAGTTCTCCATTTTTTCTCTTCACCAAAACAATTGGGGAAGCGTACTTAGAGTCACTCGGACGTATTATGCCTTCATTTAATAGTTCATCTAATTTACTTTGTTATGTTTTGAGTATTTAAGAAATTTACGTATGATTTGTAATAAAGAACACAAGTTTATTTATTTTAATCATTCTTTATTTACTACTTCTTGGTTGCTATAAGTAAACTGCTACTTTCTATGTTGCAGCCAGCTACTTTATAGTTGAATTGCTGCTGCTAGTTACTGCATGGTTGTTGTAGTAGTTGTTGCTTCTGCCGAGTCAGCATATGTTGCAAAGTGGGTGCAGTAGCTGTTCTATTTAGCTCTGCGGTACTGCATATTGCCGTCTCAGCAAGTGTTACAATTTGTTGTCATCATTCTTGGCTATTTGGTGACCCAGTAGTTTATTTTGATTCATTTCCGCATTGTTGTTTGAATGTTGGTATCGTTAGCAAAGTAACTCACAACATCCCTCCCCCCTTTTTTAAAAGGAGAAGCATCCTAATCTTGGATGCTTCGACTCATTGTTTGAGTGGGAAAGGCCAAGTCAATTTTTTGGCGGAAAATGAATTCAATTTAACAATTTTACTTGACAATCACTTGCTGTGGTTGTTTGTTGCTGATTTTTCGGCTTTACAACACGTTGAGTACTACAGCAGCAGCATTTTTTTTTTTTTTTTTTTTTTTTTTTATTTTTATTTTCCTTATTTTCACTTATATTTAGCTTGACAAATAATCATTTAATTATAATCTTAAATTTATTACTTAAAAGAAAGAATTTGACAAAATTATTTTTTGAAATATATACATATTCTTAGAATTTATGTAGAAAAAATATTAACACCATTTAGTTTTATTATTTCCTATTTTTGCTATATTAAAATATAATAAATTTTCAAAAATATATAAATTTTTGTTAGTTTTTTTTTTATTTCACATATATATTTTTTATAACTTCAAATGATTAATCTAATAAAATTATTATTACTACTTTCTCTCTTTTTTTTATATTTAGTTAGGAAAAAATTTTTTTTTTTTTTTTTTAAATAAACTTTGTAATTACATTTAAGGAAATTATTTCTTATTATTACATTATTATAAATTAAAATTTTCTAATATAGACGATAATAATAGGTCTAGTAATAAACATACAAATATATAAATGGAAAAAATACCGGAGAAAGTTACATTTTTTTTTATTATACATTAATTTATGTTTACGAATGATTGAAAAGAAGAAATAAAAAAAAATTGGTTTATTAACTTTCAATAAAGCAATAAATTTTCTGATTACTAAAGCCAATTACTTTTAATTACTCTTCTATATTTGAGTTGAACTTGAAAAATAAGAACTGCTGTCATTTCCAAAAACAATGGTTTGTATTGTTTGTGCAAATGACCGCTTTTCCTCATATTAATTAATTTTTATTTTTCAAGGTCTTTACAAATGAAATTGTGCATTATATGCAAAAAATAAAACTGTTCGCAACTGCGCTAAATTATGTCATAAAATGTATATATGTATAAACTTATGTATTTTTAAATAACTTGACATACATATTTATACATACATATTTTTTGTTTTAATAATTTGATACCTGGCGCTTAGCGACAAATTTAATATGTCTTAACACATGAAAACGTAAGACATTTAAAACTGTCGTGCGCCAGTGACGTATTATACGGTAACTTGTAAGAAAAAAAAAATACCAAAAGGAAAACAAATATATTTTTAAGTTTTCGATATGGTCATCAACAATCCGATTATGCCTAAAAATATGAACTAAAAAGGTGGTTAAATCAGCCTTGCTGCTGAACCTCAGGATCCCGTGCGCAGAATATTTCGTGGCTAGTGATGGCTGTTTTATTGGGGTGGTTAAAATTATACTTCTTCCGAACAGAGTGCGTCGCCTAATCAAATCTTATCTAGTCTATTTTTCACCGTACCTTTACGTGTATACTTCCTCTTAACTATATCTCGGCATGTTCGTATCTAGATATGTCGTCAAAGCTATTTCCTCCACTACGCAGCAGGAATTGTCTCAATCGCTTGCACTAATTCCGGCTAGTGTTGGCGAAACAACCTTAAACTAGAAATCCGTCTACCTGAACATCCATCTACAAAAAAAAACATTTCCCTCTGTCCATCCGCTGCCCCCTTGTACATTTGGTTTCGAGCCAAAGTAACTAGGTTTGGAGCGGAGTCACGTGTCTCACTATCTTCCTGCTATCCTGCTATCACGCCACTGTCTCCGAAGTGCGTTTCCGTTCACTATCTCCGTAGTGTTTTTCTTTTCCTTATTTATTTACGCCACTATCTCCGTAGTGCATTTCTGTTTATTTCTATCACTATCTCCGTAGTGTTTTTCTTTTCTTGTCTTTACTTACGCCACTATCTCTGTAGTGCGTTTCTGTGTATTCCTATCACTATCTCCTTTTTTTTTATTTATTCTAACCTATCGCTTCCTCTTTTTCCGATGCAATTCTTTTTTACGAAAGTACCTCCTCCTCCTACCGCAACTCTGTTTCTTTTTATCCCCGTAACTACCTACTTAACCAGCCAGTTTCACCAGGTTATTGTGGTAAACCCTCTCCGAGTTCCCACATTTTATCCTTACGTTTACGGGTGTGGGTACTCCCGTAATTCTATAAGGTCCTAGCCATATGGGTGAGAACTTATTCTTCCTCGCCTGGTTCTTTAGCCATACCATCTGTCCCACCTTGAAACACCTTACCTCTGTCCCCCGGTCGTAGTAGGTCTTAGATCTTATCTTAGCTTTGTCTTGGTTTGCTCTCACTATTTCGTAACTTCGTTGGATTTGGTACCGTAGAATTTTGTCATAATCGTCCGTATTGTAAAGAGGAGCCGGCTGTTTCCTTAACCTGCAGGGCACCTCGAACTCGAACCCATACAGTACTCTGTTTGGAGTCTGCTTCGTGGACGTGTGCCTCGTGTTATTATGCACGTGCATCGCGTGATGCAGCCATTCGTCCCAGTTGGCACCGTCCATTTTGACGAAATTTCTTAAATACTCGGCCAGTGGCCTGTGTGTTCTTTCCAATGAACCATTAGACTGTGGGTGATATGGGGTGGTGTATATATTCTTTACCCCCAGTAGCTTGCAAACTGTCCACCGAGTAATTATATTTGTGTAGTACTTCCTCTGTCCTCGTCTGCGGATTGTCCATTAATCGCTAAAATACTTAATTCTTACCATTTCCCAATTTCTCGTCCGATTTCCCTCGTAGATTCGATTTCCGGTTCTATAAAACTATCTTATTTCCGTGGTCGAGACCCGTGGAAATTACTACTACCTCCACCACCTTTTTATTTCAACCCAGATATCAAAAGGTGTACCGGAATGCGGCTGCTTTAAAACCCTTGATATCCTGTTTCAACAGTTGTGGTTTCCTTAGTTTCTCTTTCCACTTAACCTATCCCACTTTCAGAATCTAATCTTACCAAAAACCGAATACCGGCTGCGCCAATTTGTTATGATTTGAGTATTTAAGAAATTTACGTATGATTTGTAATAAAGAACACAAGTTTATTTATTTTAATCATTCTTTATTTACTACTTCTTGGTTGCTATAAGTAAACTGCTACTTTCTATGTTGCAGCCAGCTACTTTATAGTTGAATTGCTGCTGCTAGTTACTGCATGGTTGTTGTAGTAGTTGTTGCTTCTGCCGAGTCAGCATATGTTGCAAAGTGGGTGCAGTAGCTGTTCTATTTAGCTCTGCGGTACTGCATATTGCCGTCTCAGCAAGTGTTACAATTTGTTGTCATCATTCTTGGCTATTTGGTGACCCAGTAGTTTATTTTGATTCATTTCCGCATTGTTGTTTGAATGTTGGTATCGTTAGCAAAGTAACTCACAACAACTTTTAACTTCGCACCTTTCGCGATACGAAAGACGTCGGGGCCCACAGTATACGGGAATATCACTGGTTACTCTTAATTTCATACAATAGTCCGTAGGTTCCTTAATCAAATAATTTTCTTTTAAATAAATATTCTTTACAACTGACCTTAAAGCAGATGCCTCTATCGAATTCAATTTGCAATCAATATCTAAATCATCATCAGGATCTACAGCACAAACCATTTGCATTAACTCTTCACATTCACTATTTTGTTCAATAACTTCTAAATCAGAAGTAAGCCCTTCAAATTCGGAAACAATTGTTCCACCCTCGTTTAAACATTTTGCCACGTTTTCAAAATTTGTATCTTTAGCAATTTTCTTAATCTCACATAAACTTTCATTTTTTTAAATTAAATGGTAATACCCCTAATAAGCTAAAATTTTCATTTTCTAGAACCCTGACTTCTCTTGGGACTCTGAATACATTAAATGACATAAGCGCACTGACAGTTTCATTTGGGAATGACATCAAGAACGCTAAAAGCGGGTGTATTTACGGCAGGAACGTTGACAGCGGATGTGTTGACTACGGGAACGTCGACATCGGGAATGGCAGCAGGAATGTTGACAGTTGGCATGACGGCAGGTATGTCATCAGGAGCTGCTTTAATAGTTGACACGTTTCCTAGAAGCATATTACCAAAAGGCAAGTTAGGTGCGGCAAGTTCGATGACATTGGATTTCTCTTCTGACTGTCCGTTGGCACCGGATTTGTTAAATTGTTTTGGGACATTCGGCCTGGTGTCAATCCCTTTAGGAATTGTCTCGTACAAAGATTTTAGTTGGCTCAATGTAGCCGATTCGGGATAGTCTATCCCGGCTGCAGTGAGCACACTCATTAGAGTTTGGCGGCTTGGTCGTAAGTCCATCTTCGTACTCCTATATGTTTTTTATATATTTTTATTTATTGGATGGTACACCAGTCGTACCCCACATCTGATTTGTAATGTTCTGGTGGATGTCTTTTTAATATTTTAAAAGACAATTTACTTTTTTGTTCAAAACAACGTGTTTCTTTATTGTGCAAAAATTCAATAGACCGGAAATGCAATCTCTTGTACAACCTGTCCTTTTACATAGTTGTCTTTTATACAGCGTTGTATTTTGTGCAGAGTTGTATTTACTAAATCTAAGGCTACCAGATGGTAGATCACTACAGTAGCAAAAATTTTTTATTAAAAAATTGTGTATCGAAAAATTTCTATAAAAAAATTTTAAAATTTCTCTATAGAAAATTTTCTATATATTTTTCATACAAAATTTTTGATACCAAATGTTTATTCTGATCATGACCCGTAGGATGTGAGAGTTTCCAAGAATACAATTCAGTGACAATACTCGTCCATTCCGACAACAATTGCAGGTCCCTTAAAGCCAAATCATATTTTGCCCTATTTTGAGCATCTGAATAATTTTCCTTGACAGACGTGGTAACTTCATTGGTGTAACAAATCAATTCCTATATGTACTTGACATTATTTTCGAATTTGTGGAAAGTGCACCATTAAATTAGCCTGAGAAAGAACGAAAGAGGAACTACATTAAGATTTTTAAAAATGTGATCTAAACGATTTTTTTTCCTAACAGGCCAAACAAAGCTCTTAAATTGACCAGCATATAATTTTCCTCAGGAGTCAAATACATTTTTGTCTTAACATATGGAAACAAATGTTAACAACTTCGGACACTAAATATTCATAACAAACAATATTTTCTAAAGAATTTTTGACTGAATCACGGACTTTATTTTGGGTGGCCAAGAGCATAGACAAGTTTTGTGATTCTTGTAAAGCATGAGTATCAGACATGACCTTTAAAAACTGAGCACCACGACATGTACTGTAATCATTCTTCATACTAGATTCATATTTTTTAATCCATCATCCATTACAGCAAACATGTTGACAAATTTTTCCTTACTTGCAGTGGATTGACCAAGGCTTTGTCATCTGCTAGGGAAAATAATAATTATTCTGAATATTTTTATTTTTAAATTATTTTTACTTTGCAAAATCCGAATTGCGCTATCTTGTCACTATAATAAAAAATCACTATATCATCACTTATCACTATATATATATATATATATATATATATATATATATATATATATATATATATATATATATATAAATAGAAATACTGCCAGATGTTCTGTTTAATAAATGACAATGAAACAATTGCCAGTTGCCATTTATAATTAAAAATCAAATTTAAATTTTCCGCATATTGGGTATTTTGAAAAGTTTGCTAGAGGGTACCCCCTATTGTACGGTTTTTGGAAAAATTACAGTCATATTTTCTTATTCCTATGACTGTCCTCAAGGAAGGGTTAAGATTTTATTCAAGATTAACATTTTTTCCCATATTGGTATTTGAAAAAGTTTGCTAAGGGGTAGCCCCTATTCTGCGGTTTTTTGAAAAGTGACATATATTCTTATTCCTATGACTGCCCCCTATTCAAAGCTAGTTTCAAAAATTACGCTCAAGGAAGGGTTAAGATTTTATTCAAGATTAAAAATGTTTTCCATATTAGCCTATAAAAAAGTTTGCTAGGGGGTACCCCCTATTCTACGGTTTTTTGAAAAGTGACAGTCATATTTTCTTATTCTTATAACTGTCCTCTATTCAAAACTGGTTTCAAAAATTACGCTCAAGGAAGAGTTAATATTTAATTCAAGATTAAAATTTTTTCACATATTGGTATTTGAAAAAGTTTGCTAGGGGGTACCCCCTATTCTACGGTTTTTTGAAAAGTGACAGTCACATTTACTATTCCTATAACTGTCCTCTATTCAAAACTAGTTTCAAAAATTACGCTCAAGGAAGGGTTAAGATTTTATTCAAGATTAAAATTTTTTTCCCATATTGGTCTATAAAAAAGTTTGCTAGGGGGTACTCCCTATTCTACGGTTTTTTGAAAAGTGGCAGTCATATTGTTGCGGGAATCTGCCCAAGCGCTCAGTTTTACGAGATTATAAACAACAAATACAAATTTCAATAATTTCAGTTTATTCAGAATTCATATGTATTTGTATGTTGAAATTCCTAATTACAAAATAGATATAAATTAGGTATCTATATAAATAAATGCAAATATTTTTGTGTATAATTACTTTTTAGTATAAAACAAAGCGCGACAAATAGATATTTTAAGGTGTTTTACGAATATCGTGTTTTTATATTTTTGACAAGAGAGTTAAATTTTAATTTCAAGACTACTGTACACTTTGCTCTATGACCTTAAAATGACTTTATTTTTGCTAACAAATATGCTCTTTTAAGCTTGGGATTTTTTAATAGTTTTTGACAAATTGAGACAACAATAAGTCGATAACTACGATAAATAGTAACCGATCATAATTGATCGACAGTGGCGCTAACACCGCCCCGCAGTATGGCAAGAAGGATTCGCAGCCCTACGCCCTGTTTGAAGCCACGTCGAGTAAGGCCAACTTTGTTACTGGCCTTTCCAGCACACCACGGGATGTCATAATCTTCGCTCTACGAACTTGGCCATCAGCTGCAACTGTAGTCTCTAATACTTTACCCCTGGGCCACACATTTCTCGGGAATGAAGGGTCAACCACAATAACCAATTCGCCTTTACTTAAGGGTTTAGTTTTTTCGAACCATTTGCTTCGGCATGTAAGCGAAGGCAAATATTCTGTCAACCATCTTTTCCAGAAATTCTGGGCATACATTTGCGATTGCAACCAGCTATTCTTAACCACCATGCAGGAATCATCAAATTCAGCTAACGGTTTCATGCCATTTGAACTTCCTAACAGTAAATGGTTAGGAGTTAGTGCCTCTTGATTTTCGTTGTCTATGGGCACATAAGTAAGCGGACGTGAATTTATAATATTTTCAACTTCAGCCATCATGCTACGGATTGTCTCATCATTGACGGATCTCAATGGCATTATTTTATAAAAAACGGTTTTAATGGAGCGTACCATACGTTCCCACGCTCCGCCCATATGTGGAGCGGCGGGTGGATTGAAATTCCATTTAGTAGTAGCCATTGTGAAATTGCGAACAAACTCGTTACAATCAACCTCTTTTATAGCGTCACGTAACTCTCTTTCTGCTCCAACAAAGTTGGTCCCGTTATCGCTGAAAAATTCCCTTGGCGTACCACGTCTGGCCATAAAATTCCGGATGGCTAAAATACATGAACTTGTAGTTAGAGAATGTACTATTTCAATGTGAACTGACCGAATTGTTAGGCAGGTGAACAGTGCTCCGTATCGTTTCTCCTTGTGCCTATTGACGGTAACCAAAATTGGGCCAAAAAAATCAAGTCCGGTAAATGTAAAGGGTGCAACATATGATGATAGCCTAGCCCTAGGAAGTCGTGCCATTTGCGGATACGTTGGTTCTGTTTTAGTGACTTTGCACATTTGGCACGTTCGTATGACTTTCTTAAAAGTTGTTCTTAGGCGAGGCACATAATATTTTTGTCGAATTTCGTTTATTGCAGTTTCGTGATTTCCGTGATGGTATTTTGCATGAAAATGCAGTATTATTAGTTCGGTGGTGTAACTCTGTTTTGGCATAATAGCTGGGTGTTTAAGTTCATCTGGAACATCAGCATAATCTATTCGACCACTAATGCGTAAAACATCATCGCCGTCTAAAAAAGGAGAAAGCTTATATAGAGAACTACTCTTGCTCATTTTGCCATCACGTTTGAGCGTTGCTATTTCGTCGAAATATTTGACCGTTTGAGCTTGCTTAAGAAGAACGATTTCCGCCTTTTTTATTTCATCTTGAGATATGTTATTTGGAATTGCACTATTTTTAAGTTTATTTATATAATGTATAACATAGGCGACCGATCTAAGTGTCCTACGCCACTGAGAAAAACGCTCAATTTGAACTAAATGATTAATTTCTTTTATATTAAGTACATGTTGTTTAAGTTCACAGTCAACGTTAGCGCTTATGCTATTATCTGTCGGCCACAAACTTGGATGTTGTTTCAAGAAACTTGGACCATTTTTCCATCTACTGTCATTTGACAAATCAGGGCCACATTTGGACCACTTTGTTGCTTCGTCTGCCACATTTAATTTTCCGGAAATCCATCGCCATCCATCTATATCAGTAGTGTCGAGAATTTCACTTACGCGAAAAGCTACGAACTGATGATACCTTTTTTGATCTGACTTGAGCCAACTAATGACAGTTTTAGAATCAGACCAGAACACCATTTGGCTGATTTTTATGGTTGTACTTCTTACAATACTATTGGCAAAACGTGACGCAATTACTGCGGCCATTAGTTCCAAGCGGGGAATAGAGGCTACCCTTAGTGGGGCAACTCTCGTTTTTGAACCAATCAGAGACACAACAACATCGCTACCAGACGAAATCCTAAAATAGGAAACAGCTGCATAGCCATTTTCGCTGGCGTCGGCAAATGTATGCAATTGCACGTCAACTTCGTGATAGCTCATAAACATTTGAAGATAACATCGCGGTATTGAAATGTTTTCAATTTCTGGCAATAATGATCGCCACTTAGTCCACTTAACCATGTGATGGGTCTGGATTTCTTCATCCCATGTTACGCCACTCCTCCATACATCCTGCAGCACTATTTTTAGATACATTAAGTAGTGACCAATAAGACCTAAAGGATCATATATCGTCATCAAGAATCTTAATAGTTCGCGTTTTGACGGAATTTTGTTTTCAGCTAAAATATTATTGGCAATATTTGAAGAAACTTTAAATGTAAAAGTGTCATCAGACGATTTCCAGAAAACACCAAGCACCTTCTCTACCTCTATTTCACTTCCAAGGTTTAGACTCTTGTGTTGTTGACCATCGCTATTAGTTATAGCAGCCAAAACGTCTTGATTATTACAAATCCAGTTCCTTATATTGAAGCCCCCATTTTTGTGAATGTATTTAATTTCTTGAGCTAAGGTAATCGCCTCTTTTACTGTGTCAACGGAATCCAAATAGTCATCCACGTAATGATTATTTTTTATAGCCGCTGCCGAAATCGGATATTTATCGATAAATTTATCGGCATTAGTATTCTTAACATACTGCGAGATGCAGGGAGAACAAGATGCCCCAAAAATCATGACGTTCATAACATAAACGTCTGGTTTTTGGTCGCTTTCACCACGCCATAGAAACCGCTGGGCATTACGATCTTCTTCTTTTATAAACACCTGGTGAAACATTTGTTCTATATCACCACAAATGGCTATAGCCTTCTCACGGAAACGAATAAGTATTGAAGGAAGGGAGCACAGCATATCTGGGCCTTTTATCAGCATATCGTTTAAGGACAATCCATAGGCTCTTGCAGCTGCATCCCATACGATTCGGGTTTTCCCTGGTTTGTTTTTATTGAAAACAGGGAATATTGGCAAATACCAAACCTTTTCTTTTTTGGTTGGTGCTATACGATCATCTTCGATCTTGGTTATATATCCTTTTAACTTATATTCAGAAATGGTTTTGTTAAAAATTTCATTTAAATTACTATCGGATTTCAACTTTTTATCCAAACACTTATACCTCTTTAATGCCATATCGTAACTGTTTGGCATTTCCACATTTTCGTTCCGCCATAACAGTGAAGTCTCATAATGCCCATCCGATCGTTGTCTGGTATACTTTTTTAAAATAGACATGGCCTTTACGTCGTCTTTACTCATCATGGCTATAGTATTATCTGTACAAGCAGTTTCCAAAGTGTAGAATTTTTTCATTAAATCGGATAGCATTTTATTACTGCATTCGTCTATATGACAATGGTGGTGTTCTATAAACTTATTTCTCATTGCACCATATACCAACCAGCCAAGACGAGTGCGAATCGCTACAGGCTCGCCGACCTTACCTTCTTTAATATTATTGTAAACGCAAAGGCTAGAGTTGTTTAAACCAATTAATAATCGGGGCGTAGCGTCAATATAACCTTTTACAGGTATTCCTGTTAAATAAGAAAAATCTTTTACCAGTTTTTCAATATCTAGAGTCTGCTTTGGCAGTGAAAGATGTTTTACTGTTCGAACATCTACTGTATGAATTTTTTTATTAGGACCAGCTACATTTATATAGAGTCGGCGAGAATTATTCTCATTTCGTTCCACGTTTCCAGTCCATTTAAGGCACAAAGCTTCAGATGTGCCAGAAAGATTTAAGTCGTTAATGATCTGCTCATCAATCAAACTCGTTGACGAACCGTCGTCAATAAACGCAAATGTTTCTATAAATCTATTTTCATTGCCATATATTCTAATTGGAATAATTTTAAACAAATTGTTACACCCCGAGGCACTGTGCGTGTTACAACTCTGTGTTTCATTGTTTTGCATTGAAACTTTGTTTTTATTTAATTCTGCTGCATTTGACGTTTCCCTTTTGTCAACCTGTTCTATTTTTTTATGTAAAAGATAATGATGTTTAAATTGGCAATTATCAACACCACAAATAATGTTGCTATTGCATTTGCCAAAATGTTTACGTTAACATTGTTTACAGAGATTCAATTCTCTCACGATATTCCACTTATTCGTTCTATACTCGTTCTTAAATTTCTCACAGCTAGCAACATTTTGGCAGTCTCCCTTACATACGATACATTTTTTTCTACTTTGTTCAGTGTGAGTATGTATATAAACATTTTTCTGCCTATTACGTGAGAAAGTCTCTGCAGCATAGCTAGAGTTGTTGTCAATATTTACGCTGCTGGCAGAAACACCAATATCAAAAATCCATGCCGAAAATTCTGCCAAGTTGACGCTTTTATTTTGTTTTGATAAATTCATTTTGTATGTTCCCCAATTAATCTGAAAGTATGAAGGCAATTTGGAAATTAATTCTTGAAGAAGTGACGGATTATTGAGTTCATCGAGAAGGCCACAGGCTTCTATTGTGGCTTGAAGACCTTTAACCTGTACGGCAAATGAGGTAATTGTTTCCAACTTGTTAACATTAACAATCGGTAATGATCTTATTTTTTGTTTCAGGGAATGTAGGATCTTTTCTGGTTGTCCATACAATAATTTAAGCGTTGAAATTGCGGCTGAGACACAGGACGGGTGGATTAAAATGTGTTGTACAGACTTCAAAGCATCTCCTCGAAGAGCCTTTTGTAGGCGAATCAAGTTCTCAGCATCAGTTAAACCGCATACTTCTGTGGACCAATCGAATGTGGAGCTAAAAAGAGGCCACTCTTCTGGATTACCAGTGAAGAATGGTAGATCTTTGGGAACGGTTTGCCTAGAGGTTATTTGCTGATGGGTGAGGTTTGAAGCTATGGAGTGATGAGGAAAAGACGAAAACGATGGACGTAAAGTGTAATTAGCTGATGCCCCTAAAGAGACGTTGGGTGGTAGAGCTGTTGTTGTTTTTGTTGTAGCAATTCCTGATTTATTAATAAATGTGGTTGTGTTATTATATTAAGTTGAATTTAAATAAGAATGTGGTACGTTGTTTTGAAAGTTTGTACTTGTGGTGTTTCTTGGCATATTATTTTGTGAATATTGTGTAGGTATTTGATTTTGGTTTGACACTGGGATTGTAAAAGTTACATTAGTATTTTCTGTAGAACAATTTTGTGCATTAAACGGTGTTACGCCAGGTTGGATTGTTTCCGATATAATTGATTGTTAAGCCAGTCACGTACGGAATTGTTATTTACGGAGCTACGATCATCCATCTCTTCTTCTTCCTGTTGTAACAATTTATATTTTTGTTTTAAGAATTCGGTGTCTCTTTCTTTAGCGAGCAGCCTTTCTTCTTCGAGTCGCTGAAGTTCTAAATTCTTCCTTCGGATTGTTGAGCTTTTTGAAATGATGGAGGGATTGCTGCGATGACTTCGTACAGATTTTGGTGAGCCTGAGGTTTGAGTTTTATTGACGCAATCACGGCATGTAAAGGTTTCATTATTATTATTCATGTTAACACAATTTAGGTGATAATTTTTTTGGCATTTGTGACAAAGTATACACTGACCCGTGAGCGGTTCATCACAAACGGCGCAGTTTTCTGCAGATGGGATGGTGGTGTTGGACGCAAGTTGATTTTGTGGTGTTGGTTGACCCTGTAAAGAAAGATTATCCATTTTGGGACTTACAGTTTTTGCCAGTTGGATGTGGTTTTCATTCGGGTGTATTTCTACCGTGGTTGCTGAACTTCACACTGCTTGGAGGTAATGTTTGACAAAACGTGATGCGGGAACGTGAATGTCATTAAAAAGAATTTCAATTTTGTTGCGGGAATCTGCCCAAGCGCTCAGTTTTACGAGATTATAAACAACAAATACAAATTTCAATAATTTCAGTTTATTCAGAATTCATATGTATTTGTATGTTGAAATTCCTAATTACAAAATAGATATAAATTAGGTATCTATATAAATAAATGCAAATATTTTTGTGTATAATTACTTTTTAGTATAAAACAAAGCGCGACAAATAGATATTTTAAGGTGTTTTACGAATATCGTGTTTTTATATTTTTGACAAGAAAGTTAAATTTTAATTTCAAGACTACTGTACACTTTGCTCTATGACCTTAAAATGACTTTATTTTTGCTAACAAATATGCTCTTTTAAGCTTGGGATTTTTAATAGTTTTTGACAAATTGAGACAACAATAAGTCGATAACTACGATAAATAGTAACCGATCATAATTGATCGACAGTGGCGCTAACACATATTTTCTTATTCCTATGGCTGTCCTCTATTCAAAACTAGTTTCGAAAATTACGCTCAAGGAAGGGTTAAGATTTTATTCAAGATTAAATATTTCCCAATGTTGGCCATGTTGAAAGGTTTGCTAGGGGATTACTCCATAATGTCTTTAATATTTTTTAGTAGTTTTAAAAAACTCTATTGCTTGCAATAAAAAAATAAATTAAAAATCTTATATATTATGCTTTTATTAAGTACAGAAATGTACCCTTTTTTGTAATTTTTTGTTGTTTACAATATTTATGAAATTCCTAGTACATGTGCGAACAAATGTAAACAAAATACTACTTTTTGCAACCCTGAAAAAAGTTTGTTTTTTCCAGTTTTTTTTTTTCTTCACCCAAGTACATTTATCATATATACTCTAAATATCATCGCTATGTTTATTTAATTTTAGTAATTGGTTACTTCGTGTATTTCGGTCTTAATTATGCAGAATGTTATATCAGTTACAAAAAATCATTGGAAAAAAATTATTGTTTCATCAGTTCCGGTTCTGTATGGAATTAACTATGCTAAAAATAACTATAAGTATGTGAAGCGAATAAATATTTTTTAACTTCTAATAATTTTTTTATTTTATATTACAGAATTTCTCAGCATATGAGATATGTTTGCAATGAGGTTAAGAAATATTCTATTCCTAACTCCAAAAATGTTTTAGTAGTTCTCAACCCTGTTGCTAATAAAAGACGATGTGAAAAAGAGGTAATTATACGTTATTCCGCTGATATTGCTGATTAGACTGGTTTGGTTCTACAGTTTCCGTGAATTGCACATTTTTTTTTTGTTTAAGTTTCTATAATTTTGCACAATCAAAGCAGATTTAAAACACCAAGACCAGGCCTGCAAATTTGACGATTTGTCATCATTTTTAGCCTCAAAAACACTAAGGAGCCGACGCCGATTTCTTAACTTATTTAAAAAGCACATTTAAATTTATTTTTTTAACTTCTATTATAAATAAGTTGTTAATAAAAGACAAGATTTCTATTCTTAGTGATTCTAAAGATTTTTACACTCATCGTCTCATCTTTCAGGTCACTAAAAATGTAAGTCTCATGTCGTTTATTAACACATACAATTGCCTCTATTGCCGTTCACAACTCAACTAAAAAACATTGAGTTCCGCAATATCAAAAAACAATATGTTTGAGGGGAAGCTGGGTCTATACTGAGTTACGAAATTTGTTCATGGTCAATTATGAACAAATTTCAATAAAATTTGGTACACCTAGGGGTGTCATAGAAACCAAGTCAGTTTTTAAATTTCTCGGTTTTGGAAACCAATACCGGTTATATTTGGTGTCATGAAACCAAGTCGGTTTTGTTATTATTGGTTTTAAATCAAACAAAATGTTCGAATCAATTTTTTTTTTATTATTTCATTTGAAATTTTTTGAAACATCAAAAATTAAATTAAATAATAAAATAAAAATTATTAAAGAAAATTATTTGAAGAAAAATTTTCAGTTTTTTGCGATGTTTGTAGTATAGGTATAGAGAAAACGCAATTTGTATACCCCAATATCATGAAATGACCGAATTGAGGACTGAAAAAAATGTAATCTACCTACACCAAGAAACAAACCACAGACAATCAAAGGACGAATGTCACTTACATGCGATATTCATTAAATTGCAAACAAATATGTTGATATGCATTTGCTTCGCCAGTGCCTCCACACAAAGAATATTCTAGTCTTACAATTTTCCCCATTTTTGATATTTTTATGTTTGTCGATACGGTTCATTGATTCCAAAGACACAAAAATGTACCAAAACTTGTTTTTATCTTATTACATGATAAAAAATGCTATGTAAACTTTTCACCCATCTCTATATTTGAAAGTTAAAGCTAAAAAGTACCAAAAATATTTTTGCTCTTTTTCTCCCCTTTTTTTGAAAAGTACTTACCACTTGTACTGTTATTTTTGTAACTGATCAAAACTCGATTTCAATTTTGGTTCTATTGTTTTTAGTTTGGGAATTATAGCGTTATTGAATTTTCCCTTTTTTTATCCCCCACAAGGCCAAATTTTCAAAAATCTGTTCTTAGTGGATCTTTAAATCGAAAAAGGCACCAGTTGGCCAGTAACGCCTTTGTTTTAAATTGATAGACCAATTTTGAAATGAAATCTGTTAACTGTAAGTTGCTTGGTTTATTTCCAATACTAAACCAATAATATTATTTTCTGTGACACATAAAACCAATAGAAAAGGTAGCTCGAATATTAATATTGGAATTCATGACACCAATTTAATTTTAATGTCGTTTTCAAAACCAATACCAATGAAATTGGTTTCTGTGACACCCCTGACTGATTCAGCTAATATAAGCAACATTTAAAGTTCTGATCTGGTTTATAGAGCTGCAAAACTGTCGTGTGTACTGTCGATTGTTTTTTTTTTCGATAGCTATACTATCAAAAAAATTATCATTATTAAAATAACAGCGTAGCTGACAAAAATAGGTTGACGGCATATTTTAAATTGTAACAGGAAAAGTTGCATCAATTGTTAATGGTAATAACACTATAATGATAAAAGCATGTGATTTATTACAAGAAAGACATTTGCCATGTTTCGCTCATATCCTGATATGAGTGCAAGACTGTATGAACTAAATTTGCTTACATATAAAAATATTTTCACCTATTTTAAAAACGTTACTATTGCCTATGAGAATTCAAAGCTGAACAATTAAGAGTAAATATATTAAGCTATTTAGTTTACTCCAGGAGGAACATACCCATCCCATACCCATCCATTTCCATCGTAAACGACAGCATAATTTTTATTTAATTTCACTTTTGGCAATACTGTTTTTCTCATTGTTGTCATTTTCATAAGAGTTCGTTAAAGAACTCAAAGTACGTTACAGTACTCAACGAAGTACGTTATTTTTAGAGTACTTCGTGAAAGTTTGTTATGATAAAGGTTGTGTATTTTAACATGTACTCTTATATTTTAATGTACCTATAATTAACTGAACACTTTGTTACGTATGTGCCTATGTACCGAACTTGCCTAAGTACAATACAGAACCTTAAAATACAGTACTTAGAGTATTTTTTCGAAGCTTGATTTATACCCACCATCAAAAAGAATGGGGCGTATAATGAGTTTGTCATTCCGTTTGTAATTACCTTAATATTAGCTAAAAAACAAAAATATTCTGAATCCTTATGAAATTTTAAGACGATTGAGCGATTTCCGTATATATGTCTTTTGTCGGCACGATAGGGCCTGAACGAAAGGAGCTAGGTCACTGAATTTTGTCAAAAATATTCTTCATTTCTTGGAAAATTTTGGTATTGAAATTGGGCTAAATCGGTTTATATTTGACCATAGCTCCCGTATAACCTCGCATAGACCAATGGCATATAAGCTAATAAATGACAAATTATAATAGATATGATAAAATTTAGTACAGAGTTTTACTTTTACGTAATCGTTATTCAGCGTATACAATTTTGTCGAAATCAGTTCTTATTTAACCATAGCTCCCATACAAAAGATTTACGAAAACGGCCTAAATTGCACTTAAAATATACCTAAATGCAAATAAATGATAAAATATATTAGCTATGACAACTAAATTTAGTACAAGGAAGTCTTATGCCAATGCTAGCTAGGTGCAAAATTTTGTCAGAATCGGTCACCATCTGACCATAACTTCCGTATAAAAACTTACGGAAAAACAAAAATACCAAAAAGATATGCACCGTTATGTATACCTAAAAATTAGCATTAAGTTAGCATACAGTTTAACTATAATTGGCAAACAAACTGCTAAACACTTGTTAGCAAGTTGCCAAATACTTCCTATCTTCTGTCAAACAGCTGTTTATTGTAAATTTTTTGAAAACAAAGGAAAAATATAAATTGAATTGTGCCTTAAATTAAAAAAATAAAAACTTGTGGAATAGGGTAGGGCATGTATATTGTTCCAGGCATCCTTCTTTTTCCTATTTGTGTTTGTGTCTATTCTGGCATCTTCTATAACGTCCAATTTGTCCAGAGCGATCTGAGAAAGCAAATCCTAAAAAGATATTTGATTTTATTTAATATTGTCAATAATATCATTAATAACTTACCTTTTCCTCCTGTTACCAATTCACCGATCTTTTTGTTAATTTTTCCATTTTTTTATTTAATTCTTCTTCCATTTTAAACAAATTTTTTTAATTTGTTCTTTTTTTTTAATATAGAGGGAAAAAACATATTATCAAACGTCAAAATCAGGGTTGATAAAAGACAGTAGTTTTAGTAGTGGCATCATTAATTTTCAGATTTGATTTTTTCAAAGTTAGCAGACAGTTATAAATCGTTATTAATAAACATTATGCCAAGAAGCTGCTAAGGCAAATCTGTATTCTAGTTGGCAGCTACTTGGCTACAGTTTATAAACAGTTTCTAACTTTTAGTTATACATAGCGCTGATGGAGTTTATTTATGCCTTCAAATGAAAGCCCGCGCTTTAACAAAAAGAGCTAGAGGGACAATATTATACAAGCATATCGTCGGTGCGCCGAAGAAAACACCTATGTGTTTTTTATGAAGTGTTCAGGAGAGCAAAAAAACGTTTTATTTTGCCAATTCGCAAGATATTTTTAAAGTAATTTTTTAAAATTTTTCTTAGCCCATTTAAAAATATTACGCGTTAAAAAAATATACAAAATCTTTATTTATCTTGATGTGGTACAAGAATTAAACTAAAAACTACACATAACTGATTTTGTTTCGGACATTTTAAATGTAAATAGAACAAATGTGTATTTTATTTGTTCTATTCACATTTAAAGTGTGCTTTTGTTCTAAAATTAATTTTTAATAAATAGTAATGTGTTGTTTAAAATTAAAAAATTGCAAATTTGTAACCAAAACATGTTTTATTTAAATTTATTTATTTAATAAAAAACAAAAAAATAATAAATTATAATAAATAATTATAATAATATAATACTTAGTGGTAGAGATTGTCATAAAAATGATGAAAATCTTTATGCATATATTTTTTTAAAGGTTGTAAGCATTCGAATTTGGATTTGTCAATCTTTATAGGAGTCTTATATAAAGGTTTGAAAGTAACTTTCTTCGATTGATTTTTTCTTTGAGGTAAAGATTTCCATTCGTCAGTGTGACGTAATTTATACATAACTTCGTTGCTTTTATAAAGAAGAGCACGAATATCGCAAACTGTTGGTTCACCAGACTTTTTTCCCGGCCTTATTGAAGTAAAGTTTCCTGGATGGTTTTCGTAGTTCTTGAAAAATGTATATTCTAAATAATTTATTATGTATGGTTGACATGGTATAGCACTTCTCATTCGACTAACGTAATCAGCAGGTGAGTATATTGGTGGTTTAAATAGTTTTTCTAAAGTAGAATGGGCACTATCTACCTCCATCATAGTATGACCCTTTTCAAGTATTATTTGTTCTATTTGTGTGCCCCTTGATGAAAAATTGGCGAGAGCACAGCACAAAACTTTATTTCTGTTCTGATATATACATCCATCGGAAATCAATACTACCTTTTTGTACAAAGTACAATATTCTTGCAAAAAGTGAAGAATACAGCTGGTTATATTGTTAGAAGTCACACCACCTTCCCCGTCATGCCAAACATACAAGTGCACATCTTTGGTATTTTTTATGTAAAAAGTAAAATTATGAATTGATAACTTCTGTTTGTAGTACTGCTCCGATACGAGAAGTTTTGGGCATAACAACACACTTTGCATGTCCATTGAAACAACTAAAACGTTAGGTGACATACTGTCAACAGCCACATTTTTAGCTTCTCTGGCTTCGTCTTTTTTTGCAACATGGATTTTGTATACTTCTTCATCAACATTTCCTTGATCGTAACCAACACAAAGATCGCACTGGTCCTTACGAGGCTGAAATATTGATGCATTTGAGTTTTGGTGTAAAAACTGTCCTCCACATACGTTCTATTAGTAGATGCTCTACAGTAGTGGTTTGGAACTTTGGGGATGAGTTCTAACCACTTGATAAGGGATTCGGATTTTGGTGTTATAACTTTTTTTTATTTTGCTTTTTTATCTTTGGTCTTAATCCATGATTGAAAGATGCGGTCATCTAAATCAAAGGTCCCCAAAAAAATTGTTTACAAACTCGAAGCTTTTTTCCATCTGCAGATGGAAGATAACAATCAAAATAACACATTTTTTTGGCATTTATAGTAGTTGATCTTCTTCTTATTGCTGTCTTACGAAGTTCCACTAGACCCACAATGTATGATTTTTTGGCCTCCCAGGAAGGTAAATTTCAAAAATATTTAAACGTATCTTTTCGATAATCGTCATCAATAGCCCCACATAGAATACTTCTTTTTGATTTTATTAGCGCGAGATGGGGACAAGCTTTGTTTTTCATTTTTCTGGCACTTCTTTCTGAATATTTTTTCCCATTAACCGAAGTTCCTTGCGTCTCTTTTTTCTTTCCGTTTTTAAAAGAACATCCAAATTTTCTTCTGCCTCACTCTCATGTTGATCATATGCTTCAAAAACTCCCGTTTTCTCATTCAAAAAATAATTACCAAATGCTTCCTGCATATCTGTAGCTGCTGTATTTAAAAAAAACTAATATTTAATTATTTAGTAAAGCAAATAAGATTTTATTTTTTGAATTTACCTCTTTTATGCAATTTATTATCGGAATATTACAAAAAAATGTTCAGAAAATTTTTAAAATTTTATTTTGAAAGGTAACTGTAAAGTTTTTACGTTTAAATCAAAAACAGTTATGTGTACTTATAACACATAACTGTTTTTGCCGGAGATTTTGTATTAAAGGTTACACATAGGAGTTTTAGCTAACTTTGAAACCATTTGAGATAACGGGAAATTCCCAATGGACCAATAAAAAATTCGAAAAATTACACATAGGTGTTTTCTTCGGCGCACCGACGATATGTTAAAAAGTTGTGTAGTTAGAATCGGTAAAATCGGTTCACATTTGGTTAGAACTTCCATATAACCCCGCCTCGTGAATCACATTAATGCTGATAAATTTAATACAATTGTAAAAGCTATCACGACTAAATATAGAACAGTGAAGTGAACAAATAAGATTTATATAAATACCAGCCAGTATATTTTGTGACAATCGGTCAACATTTGAAAATTTCACAGTGGATTTTATATGAAAGTGGATTTGTATAACATAATTTAAGAAATTTTAGCAATTCCTATTAAACAATACTCCCTCATGGTTTGGGATCCTTTTATATATTTAAATTCTACTATATTTTATAAGTAATAATTTATTTTTTGAAAAAGGTCATTTCTTAAAATGAATTTTTCTTTATAAAAGTTAAAAGGTTTTAAGATTTTTTCGAATGTCCTATTTGAAAGAAGATATCTTATTATTGTTAAGAGTTATATTATGTATTTTTGGAAGTTTATGCGTAGTAAATAGCCTTTTAAACATGACTAAAAACACTGCATTTTATCGCATTTTCCGTTGAACACATTTCAATTTAGCGTCATCAGAAAAGTAAAATTAATTTTAATAATTTAATGTTTTTACAAATTTTTAGTTTACAACTTCTATGATTATTTAGCAAACACAATGTAGATAAACCATTTTGTTTTAAAAAAAATGTTTATGTAGATAAGCGAAACTATAAAAGTGAATAAAGCTACGTTCAGACGATGGTAAGATCTTACAATATTGTCACATCTGGCAATGTGCTGCCAATAAACTGACAATAAAGAATTGTCAGCAAAAGGCAAATTGTGTGTTTACACGGTTGTAAGAAAATTGTAAAAAAAGCTGTCAATTTCATTGTCAGAAATTGTCTGACAATTAATTAAGCTGACAATCTCAGCTTACAATAAATTAGCAGTTCACACGATTATTAGATATGTGTACACAACAAATTGCCAGATCTATTGTCAGTCACAAAGCACATGAAAAATATTGTTCATTTTTGTATTTTTGACTTGAAATTTATATTTGATTATTATAAAATATTAATCAAAATGGAAAAAAACAGGCAATTGCCAAAATTTTAACAGTGTATGTTTAGAAAGCTGTGAAGATGAATGTGAAGTGGAGCAAAAACGTCTCACAGTAGGATTGTGGAAAAAATTATTGAAATAAGTCTGCAACTTTTAAACCTTTAAGCTACGTACAGACGATGGTCAGATCTTACAATATTGTCACATCTGGCAATGTGCTGCCAATAAAATGACAATAAATAATTGTCAGCAAAAGGCAAATTGTGTGTTTACACGGTTGTAAGAAAATTGTAAGAAAAGCTGTCAATTTCATTGTCAGAAATTGTCTGACAATTAATTAAGCTGACAATCTCAGCTTACAATAAATTGGCAGTTCACACGATTATCAGATATGTGTACGCAAAAAATTGCCAGATCTATTGTCAGTCACAAAACACATGAAAAATATTGTTTATTTTTGTGTTTTTGACTTGAAATTTATATTTGTTTATTATAAAATATTAATCAAAATGGAAAAATCAGACAATTGCCAAAATTTTAACAGTGTATGTTTTTGAAAGCAGTGAAGATGAATGTGAAGTGGAGAAAAAACGTCTCACAGTGGGATTGTGGAAAAAATTATGGAAATAAGTCTGCAACTTTTAAACCTTTAAGCCGATTTCAAAATAATTTTGGCAGAAATGTTTAAACATGAGAAACCTTGCTTTTACTATGGCGGCGCAACCGGCTCCCAAAGTGGGGCACCTCAGACTCATAAATCACTTAAAACTATATATAATTCCAACAAATTTGAGGAATCATACTATATAACAAATACAAATCCTATTTTTACAGTTTTCCTAACATTAAAATTTATTAATTTTTGTACCACACTACACCGATTTTTTTACTATTATAACCAATAGGTAAAAGGGTATTATAAGTTTGCCATTCACTTAGTAATTTTTTCATTATTCGTCTTAGAACAAATAAAAATAATACCGATCGACTCAGGAGTCGGGGTCTAAATCGACTCAGAGAGTCGAATTTGACATGTCCGGCTCGTCAAAGATATCGTCAAAATACTAAACTTCGAATTTTAAAATCTTTTTTTAAAAATTTGGAATTTTGGCGACATCTCTAGTGTTTATAAACCGATTTTGATGAAATTTAATAGCGTGCTGCGTTGGAAAATTTCCTAAAATCTGATATATAATTCGGACAAAATAAATACGGTTTTTTTTTTAATTTGCCTATTTGAGGACATCGTTATATTATGCTTTCGCAATATCTCAGTTCAAAAAACTATTTTTTTTTTAAATACAGTTTTTTTACAAAAAAATATTTTAAATTCGGTAATTTGTGAGACATCGAGATTTGGCGATATCTCAGATTGTACCTATTTTGATGATATATAATATCGTTTTGCTTAGGATGATTTTCTCATATCTGATAATACGGTATACTATCCGTAAATTGAGGAATTTATACAAATTAAAAAATGCAATTTAAAGAAAATACAAAATTTTAATTCGGCATCGAATTTCGAATTTTGGCTATATCTCAGTTGTTAGTAGAACTACGTGTTGAAATTTAATAGTGTACTTGGTAGAACACTAATAACATATAATACCTATACATATAAGTTATGTCGGTGTGCCATCTAGGAGCTCATCAAACTTGATTTCAGCACACCGAAATATATCTTAAATAAGTGTCTATTGAACTTTATTAATGACATAGACCTATTGTTTCAGGAAATTTCAATTTTGATCCATAATTTTTTGCTTAAAAAGTTTTATACCATCGCAAATATATTTATAAAAAATTTTTCTAATCCAAAATCTATTAATGTTGACTCAGATAAAACAAAAATGTTGGCTTTTTAAGTTTTTTACTAAAAGTGTTATTTGCTTATTTGCTTTTTTAATTCATCTTTTTATAATAATTTGTTCGAAAAACTTCTTTAGATTGATGTATAATAACACCATGTTCCCAACAAAAATGTATGTTCAATATAATTTTATTTTGTTATTTTTATTTATTTATTTTTTATGATATAAATCCTAAAAACCGTATGTTTTCAATTAAAACCAAGAAGTTAAAATTGTCTGACAATGATTGCATTGTAAGATGGTGGAATTTCATGCAGCTGACAATAAAAACGAAGCTGACAATTTTTTAAAATGTTCTGCCAATTTTAAATAGAGTGTTTACACGATTGTAAGATATCTGACAATTTCATTGTAAGGTGGTTGTGTGACAATGTGCTGACAATGCTTTAGCTGACAATGTTGTCAGCAAAAAATTGTAAGCTTACACGATTGTAAGAAATTTTCTTACAATTTTTCTTACAATATTGTAAGATCTGACCATCATGTAGACATAGCATAATATTTTTATTCGAAAAACTTTTTTAGATTGATATATAATAACACTATATTCCCAATTAAAATGCATGTTCAATATAATTTTATTTTGCTATTTTTATTTATTTATTTTTTAATGATATAAATAAAATAAAAAATAGGTCAAAGTTGGAGAAAAGAAAGGAAGAAATAAAGAGTAAAAAGTATTATGCGTAACATTATGTAGTGGAAAATAATAGTTTTATTTATTATAAATTATTATTTTTGAGGTAATCAAAAATTTTATTTTTAAATGAACCTAAAGTATGATTAAGAGATTTGAGCGAACTTGGTAAATTATTATAAATTTTTATTAATATTATTATGAATTTTAGATATAGGCCGACGATGTATTCTTCGTTTAAAAGTTAAAAATATACAAAGTTGAAACATTAAAAAAATATCGCTTATTTCGAGTTTTTCCCTAAAAGATAGCTATATTTTTTCACTAATAAAAAAATATTTTCTTAAAGAACATAAAAAGATTTTTAAAGTTTTTAAAAGAAAACATAATGAGAATGCGTATAAAACGAATTTTTTGTTGATTAGACTTTTGGTCCTCGCACATGGCCTCGCCAATTTGAAAAAAAAAAAATTAGTTTAAACAAAAATTTTTCAAAAGGCAAAGCACCGATTTGAACAAAATTACTATTGCTATGTCTACATGATGGTCAGATCTTACAATATTGTAAGAAAAATTGTAAGAAAATTTCTTACAATCGTGTAAACTTACAATTTTTTGCTGACAACGTTGTCAGCTAAAGCGTTGTCAGCATATTGTCACACAACCACCTTACAATGAAATTGTCAGATATCTTACAATCGTGTAAACACTCTATTTAAAATTGGCAGAACATTTTAAAAAATTGTCAGCTTCGTTTTTATTGTCAGCTGCATGAAATTCCACCATCTTACAATGCAATCATTGTCAGACAATTTTAACTTCTTGGTTTTAATTGAAAACATACGTTTTTTAGGATTTATATCAATAAAAAATAAATAAATAAAAATAGCAAAATAAAATTATATTGAACATGCATTTTAATTGGGAATATATATATAATATATTATTATATATCAATCTAAAGAAGTTTTTCGAATAAAAATATTATAAAAAGATGAATTAAAAAAGCAAATAACCAAATAACACTTTTAGCAAAAAACAGCCAACATTTTTGTTTTATCTGAGTTAACATTAATAGATTTTGGATTAGAAAAATTTTTTATAAATATATTTTAAATATACTTTTTAAGCAAAAAATTATGGATCGAAATTGAAATTTCCTGAAACAATAGGTCTATGTCATGAATAAAGTTCAAAAGACACTTATTTAAGACATATTTCGGTATGCTGAAATCAAGTTTGATGAGCTCCTAGATGGCATACCGACATAACTTAGATGTATAGGTATTGTATGTTAATAGTGTTCTACCAAGTATACTATTAAATTTCAACATATGTCTCAGTTGTTAGTAGAACTACAACTGAGATATAGCAAAAATTCGAAATTCGATGCCGAATTCAAATTTTTGTATTTTCTTTTAAATTGTATTTTTTTTTTAATTTGTATAAATTCCTCAATTTTCGTATAGTATACCGACACGAATTATATATCAGATATTAGAAAATATTGAACTATATATCAAGTTTTAGGAAATAATTCAGCGCAACTTGAGACCCTATGCTCTACTGGCAGTCAAGGATAACAGTATTTAGCGCAGCACAATCATCAAAATCGATATGTCAATAACTGAGATATCGCGAAAGCACAATATATCGATGTCCTCAAATTGGCAAATTAAAAAAATAAATTTAAAAAACCGTATTTATTTAATCCGAATTATATATCAGATTTTAGAAAATTTTCCAACGCAGCACGCTACTAAATCGGTTTATAAACACTGGAGATATTGCCAAAATTCAAAATTCGATGAGAATTGAATTGAAACATTTTTTTTTAGCTGCATTTTTAAAAAAAAGATTTTAAAATTCTAAGAATAGTCAAATACGACTCTCTGAGTCGATTTAGACCCCGACTCCTGAGTCGATCGGTATTATTTTTATTTGTTTAAAGACGAATAATGAAAAAATTACAAACTGAATGGCAAACTTATAATATCCTTTTACCTATTGGTTTATATAGATCAGATATTAGTAAAAGAAATCGGTGCAGTATTGTACAAAAATTAAAAAATTTAATTTTAATAAAACTGTAAAAATAGGATTTGTATTTGTTATATAGTATGATTCCTCAAATTGGTTGGAAAATGACAATTATATATAGTTTTAAGTAATTAATTAGTCTGAGGTGCCCTATTTTGGGAGCCGATTGCGCCGCCATAGTAAAAGCTAGGCTTTTAAGGTTTAAACATTTCTGCCAAAATTATTTTAAAATCGGCCTAAAGGTTTAAAAGTTGCAGACTTATTTCAATAATTTTTTCCACAATCCTACTGTGAGACGTTTTTGCTCCACTTCACATTCATCTTCACAGCTTTCTAAACATACACTGTTAAAATTTTGGCAATTGCCTGTTTTTTCCATTTTGATTAATATTTTATAATAATCAAATATAAATTTCAAGTCAAAAATACAAAAATGAACAATATTTTTAATGTGCTTTGTGACTGACAATAGATCTGGCAATTTGTTGTGTACACATATCTGATAATCGTGTGAACTGCCAATTTGTTGTAAGCTGAGATTGTCAGCTTAATTAATTGTCAGACAATTTCTGACAATGAAATTGACAGCTTTTCTTACAATTTTCTTACAACCGTGTAAACACACAATTTGCCTTTTGCTGACAATTCTTTATTGTCAGTTTATTGGCAGAACATTGCCAGATGTGACAATATTGTAAGATCTGACCATCGTCTATACGTAGCTTATGTTTATATTTTCTGACATAAATGCAATTTATTAGAAAAGTTTTTTCTGAAACGCGCTGCAAATAGAGTTAGTGTTGCCATTTTTGTTAAAGAACTCATTTTTCGAAACCATTTTTCCCGAGTTTGAAATTGGGTAATTTTTCAGTTAAAATTGGGATTTTTTTAGTCTATTGCTTTTAAATCTTATTGGTCTACAAAATTTCATTGTAATATCTTTATCCATGAAATAAATATTAAAGGAAGTGCCACTTTCTTTTTATTTTGCAAACATTAACCATTTGACAAGAAAGAATATCTGAAGTTTACTCAAAAAATGAGGTTACCTTACTTTAAAAAAAAAAAAATCCCATTTGCACTCAGAAAAAAAAGAACTAGAATTTAGGAAACTTTACTAAATTTGAGGAAAACATAGTTGTCGTATGGCGCCAAAGCCATATTATACAGCAATTACGTAAAAAAAATCCCATATTTCACTTGTAGAGTTTGGGGAAACTAAGTAAGCAAAGTTGAACTGAGATCCACAAAACTGCTTGTGTTTTCATGTCATATTTTCAAAGTCTATCGAGTTCTTCCCTAAACTTTTAGGAACACAAGCTGTGAATATTATCTCAAACGTTTCAGTAGTTTGCCCGTAATTCGTTATTCAGTAAAACACACGGAATATTTTTTAATTTAATGATATAATTGAGATCTTATGTGTTTTAGCATCTACAAAGCTACAAACTACCAATTTTATTAGACTATTTATTGAAAATGTTAGTTATTTTAAGTGTCATTTATTTTTTTCAACTACACATTTTAGTTTACAAATTTCCATAAAATAATCTACGAGTGTGGCAACGATCTGTGTAATATTGACAAAATATACAAACTTCAAAGATATTCTTTATAGTCAAAAATTTTGAAGTGGCACTTTCTTTAATATTTATTTCATGTCTTTATCCATGTCATTTCTACAGAAGAAAAATTAGCCAATTTCGTCCTACCCAAAAGATTTTTACATTTTCGAAAACTTCTTTAAAAAAATTAAAAAAAAACATGCTTACTGTACTACCTTATCTCTTATAATTTAAGAGATATTTGACTACAAACATTTTTTTTGCATTTTTAGGTATGACTTCTTACCTTTTTTGGCTTATGTGTTGTTTTGTGTTAAGACAGAAAATTCTTTAAAAAATACTGTGAAATTGCTGATAAATTTATAAATAAATTAAAAGAAAAAAATTTTAAATTATGTAAAGTTTGTAACATAGACAAATTCTTCAAAGTTTGTATACCGAAAAAAACGTGAAAATTATTTTTTTGTTTGATGACATTCGCACATCTATGGAGCATGGATTAATCGTACTGTTTAGAATTTCTTCCTTCACTTCACTTTTATTTTTGAACCTTTTTCTGGCTACCTTTCTTTTGAGTATCCCAAAAATGTTTTCAATGGAACTCAAGTCGGGTGATTTGGCCTGCAAATCAAGGACTTGAATCCTATTGTCTTAATTAAACTCCGTGACCAACGTCGATGTGTTTTCCGGTTCGTTGTTGTTTAAGTTAAGATTTCTTTAAGTGTATGTACAACTCATTGTCTACTTCGTTAAAGTTTATAAGCTCCCTAATTTACACCCTTGGGTGGGAAATTTAACGAGTAACAGGATCAATTAGTTAATTATTGTTGTGCTGCCATTTTTTCTTTTATATCATAAAATCTTGGATTTTGTACGTGACACACACGTACTTAAAACGTAGGTAAAACTTTATTAAACAAAAATGATATATTTTTATTACAATTTAAAAATTTGTTTTTCATTTATTTTCCCACGAACATTTTGGTCTATTCGTCCCGGATTTTGGAGATCAAAAGAATTTGGAGCTTCTTGGAAAAGGTTATTAATAATCTTTTTTATTTCGACAGATTGCCATCTTTTCTCACCAGCCAACAAACTACAGTCCACCACCACTTGAATTTTTATTTTAGAAATATATACATATTTATAAAAGGTGCGTAACTTGAATTTTACAAGTGAAGCTTCAAGTGTGAAATAAATAAATATTGAACCAGTGAATAAAGTGTTTGTTTTCATTTTGCATTCGCTTTATGTGTATATACATACATATTTTTTGTATATACATACGTTCTGGATTAACTATTGTGATTGATCGTTTTTAACCCGTTTTAACATTACTATATGTAGTATAGTATCGTCTTTAATTAAAAGACGGACATAAATAAAAATTTTATAAAAACAAGTAAGAGTGGTATATTCGGCTTCGCCGAATCTTGGATACCCTTCCCCAATGGTGTTCCAAAAGTAAAGTGCAACATCGTAAGAATATATTGATAATTGTATAGTTTCTGATTACTGACTTAGCATGCTTCATTCTTAATTAGTTATGTAAAACTTTGAAGTTAGCGGACTGATTTAGGTCAAAGCTTTAACAATGATTGTCAATGTAAACAAGCCTTAGAATTATGGGGTATAAACTCTTAGTTTTAGATACATACGTGAAATATATAGCTTTTAAATGAAATTAAAATGAATACTTCATCAATAATAATGTATTGTTCTTTCGATTTGTCCGATGGATGTGTGGAAAGTTTTGCTCTAGTTCTTTGTGCAATTATAATGTGATTTAATTTATCAGCATTAAAGTGATTCCCGGTCGAGGTTATATGGGAGATTTCACTAAATGTGAACCGACCATTTTCAATACCGAACTTTTCAAGAGATCAAAAATACTTTTGTCAAATGTTGTCCCTCTAGAAAGTTTATTTTAGGCGCTATCGCCCTGAATGACGATATTGTACAATGTTTTTATACTAAATGTCATCATCGTATCTATTATAATTTGTCATTTATTAGCTACTAAGAGATTGCCTCAGGCGAAGTTATACGGAAGCAATTGTCAAACGTGAACGGATTTCTCCCAATTGCAATTAAAAAATTTTAATTTTCGTTGATATGTGAGATACATACATACATATGTAGGTTTTGAACAGATATCATGTACTCAGTTGCAGTTTTGTACTTCCTAGGAAGATTACCTATAATTTGATATATAATACATTCTCAAATGTTATCATAATGTTCAGAAGTCAGACACAAAATTAAGATAAATGCAGTGTGTCTGTCTGCTAAAATCAGATTTGTGGAGCTCCTGGAAGGTATAAACATATGCATTTTACACAAAATGTTAGGATATCGTCTCATCCTAAATTTCATCATTGTCGATCAAAACACCTGAAATATCACTTAGACACTAAATTATATTTACCACAAAATGCCGAATGCATCAGAGTTTAGGTAATCCCCTGCGAAGTACACTATTAAATTTCATCAAAATAAACATCTTAGATATCGACAAAACAGGAGCTCCAAAAATTTGACTACAACAGAAAAAAGGACAGACCGGTAAACGGACGGACGGACAGACAGGTAGATGGACGGACGGACGGACAGACAGACGGACGGAGGTCGCGAAAGCGATTCTCCTGCCGATTCTGAGTCGAACGGAACAATTTGAATGGTATTCATAATCAGATTAGTAGAGTTTATACATCAGATTTTAGGAAATCCTCCCACAAAGAACGCTGCTAAATTTCATCACAATCGGTCCATAAACAACTGAGATATCGCTGAAACAATACCTTCAAAATGTAAACAAAATTTCTTAAACACGTACTTTGGGGAATTTGCTGCACATCACAAGTAGTGTTTTGGCGATATCTCAGTTGTTTATGGACCGCTTTTGATAAAATTTAATAACGTGCTTGGCGGGAGAATCCTAAAATCTGATATAAAATTTATGTATGTCCGTGCTAAAGGAGGATGGTTTTTCCTATTTCTGCATTTCATTTTTTCAACAAACATTCTCTAATGCGTACTTTGGGCAATTTGCAATACATCAAATTTAGTGTTTTGGCGATATCTCAGTGGTTTATAGACCGATTTTGATAAAATTTAATAACGTGCTTGACGAGGGAATTTCCTAAAATCTAATATAAAATTTATGTATGTCCGTGCTAAAGGAGGATGGTTTTTTCCTATTTCTGTATTTCATTTTTTCAACAAACATTCCCTAATACGTACTTTGGGCAATTTGCGATACATCAAATTTGTTTTGGCGATATAGTTGTTTATGGACCGATTTTGATAAAATTTTACAGAGTGCTTTGGGGAACCATTTCCTACAATCTGATATATAATATATTATCATATGTACACCAGGATTTTCTTTTTGCCCTTGTTATTTAAAAGTGTGTTTCAATCAAAAATTTTAAAATTTTCGTCTAATTTTTCGTATTTTTCGATATTTTCTGTGTTTATAAACCGATTTTAATGAAATTTAATAGCGTTCATTGCGGGAGAATTTCCTAAAATCTGATATATAATTTATGTAGGTCCATCCTCCAGGGGCTTCAGAAACTCGATTAATCGATTCTCCTCCCGATTCTGAGTCGATCGGTATAATTTTTATGGGGTCTACGATCACTAATAAAAAAATTACAAACGGAATCACAAACTTATAATACCCTTTCACCTATTGGTGAAGGGTATAATAAATAGAAAATTTAAATAATTTGTTTCATTTCGCGGTTTTTATAATTGATGATTTGTTATTAAATAAATAAAATTATAATTCAAACAATTCTGTAAGTGCGTTCTTTTTTTTTTAAAGAAGGTGAGATAAAATAAAGTAAAACAAATAAGAAAGTGCTATAGTCGGTCAAGCCCGACCATACGATACCCTTCACCACTAAGGTCAAAGGTGTTATTTTTCCTGTGTAAAGACAAATATTCGCTAAATTTTGCCATCATACAAACATATTATCAAAACTTACACATTTAAGCTGTTTCCGTCATTTGGACTTATATGAGAGCTAGGGTCAAATGTTTACCGATTATCTCGAAATTTAGCAAATTGATTACGGTTGTTACAAAAATTATGTATGCAAAAAATAAACTTAAAATTCTAATTATCTTTATATTTACGAGCGTTTTAATAATTTTTGTCTCATTTAGTGCGTTTTTAAAGAAAAGTTTGTATGGAAACTATGGTCAAATGTGGACCGATTTTAACGAAATTTGGTACAGTGATTTAAGTTTACATAAGCAGTATTTGAATTCAATTGAAATTTCATGAAAAAAATAATATATATATATATATATATATATATAATAGCCATGGTAACATTGTCAAAAAAATGACCTGTGCCAAATTTCATCAAATTATCTTAAGAATTGCGACCTGTAGTTTGATTGCAAGGTTTACATGGGGTTCCAGCCAGCCGTCCAGCCAGACGGACGGACGGACATCGCTAAATCGACTCTGAAAGTTATTCTAAGCCTATTGGTATACTACAAGGTGGGCCTAAGACAAATATTTTCATGCGTTACATACATCAGCACAAACTTATAATACCCTTTCCACCTATGGTGGTGAAGGGTATAAAAATTAAAAAAATATTGTTGGAATTTTTTGTTTTTCTTTGCTCCTTTCTTCATTTGTAGCATACACCCTACAGTCGGTTTGTTTGACTAAAATATCGTTTGTGACTTTAATTTAAGTAAATTTTTAATTTTATTTAATAAATTAAACTTGGTTTAAACAAATATTTATAATTTGTAACTTTTATATAGTTTCCATATATTGAATAAAGATTTATAATTTAAAAAAAAAAATTATATTTTAGAAATTTTTTGGAAAAATGCCTTCCACACCCTTTGAAAATTTTATTCGTACTTCGGATTCTTTAATCCAATTTAATGACTTCGTCAATAGTTTAAAAAAAGAAGACCAAAGCGTTTATATGCTTCAAGGTCATTTTAACCATTTAAACCATTTATGGGAAAAATTTTTAAGAACAAATGACGAATGTATGGAATTTTTAAATTGAGGGATATTGGGGCTGCAATAAAAAAGTATACAGGCCAGTTCTGAAAATCACATTTTGAGAAAGTGACTTAAAATCACATAAAAGGTGTTCTGAAAACAAAAATCACAAAAGTGTTGTGATTTCAAACCGGCCAGCTAAGACACTATCTATTTAAAATCACTTGTCTGTTTTACAAGTAATTTTATTTTTATTTCTATTACTTATTGAATAGATTAAAAGTCTAATATGATTTTTATAACTTTTTGTAATCAAATTTGGAATTTTAATTAAAAGTTCATAGAAAAATACGAAAAATCGGACAAACTCATTTTAAGCTACACTTTTTGTGATTTTTCTTAAAACCGACCAAGTAGCAAAATTTACTTTGTCAACGTTAAAACTGTTAAATTTTTGTAAAAATACTAATAAAATCAGTCAAATTTTATTAATGACGTTAAATATTATTAAAAATAGTGCATTAGCACTAGTTTATACAAATTTTCTTTGTGTTTTGAGAAGTTTAAATCACACAAAAAAAAAACGTAAAAAATTGTGATTTACAGAACAAATCACATTTGTGATTTCAAAACGTAAACGTTATTAGCAGAACAGGCCTGATAATTCGGCTTATACTTCACAAATTGAGTATTTCGCGAACTTGCAAAGCCATATAGAAAACTTAAAGAAGTTAAAAAGCTAAGTGATTTTCCGGCATCTTCGGTAACCGTCCACAACACAGGCCATAATTTAGTATATCACTGTTTAAGCTTGAAGTACTTGATAAAGAAACTGGTATAGGGCTCAAAGAGGAATAAATACTTGCCTTTCTGCATTATCAATTTATAAAGTGCAGACCGAATATTGGGATCCAATTATAGTCTTCATGTGAAAAGGGATAAAGTCCTTTTTAAAATTTAAAAATCAAATTTCTTAATAAATTCCGAAAAAACAAACTGTTAACACTTTTGACCATTTGATATTTATTCAGGTCCGTTCTGAAATGATATCCAATAAATTTGATCCGCCCATCTCCTAAAATTTTCGAGAAAAGGACTAAAGTCCTTTTTAAAATTTAAAATTTCTTAATAATTCCGAAAAAAAACAAACTGCTAACAATTTTGACCATTGGATGTTTATTTAGGTCCGTTCTGAAATGATATCCAATAAATTTTATCAGCCCATCTCCTAAGATTTTCGAGAAAAGGACAAAAGTGCATAAAGATCATTAAGAATTTTCTTTTTGGTGTTTTTCGACATATTAAGCGTAAAAAAAATGTTTATTCAAACATTTGTAAATATTTTGAATCAAGGATAATGTGGTATATAGCAGTATTTTTTTTTATTTTTTAAAGCTGATTTAAGTATGTAAATATCGGTTTTAAAGTGATAGCAAAATTTTTTACCATTAACAGTACCCCTGTTAAGTGCTTAACATAGCTCTGTTAACTATTTGGGTTTGTGTTTTGGAAAGTTAAATTTTAAAATTTAACTTCACACACATGTTACTTAAGACATTCAACTTGAACATACCATTTACTGCTTCACCAGTTGCAATAATTTCGCCAATTCTCTTCAAAACCTTGCAGTCTCTCTTGTTGAATACCACTTTATAACCACTTTCAACAATTTTGGAATCGGATATCAAATTGACGTAATGTCAAGCACTTCACAAAACATTATATTTTCTGTCTTAGATTTTCCAATCTTTGCAATCATTTCAACTTTACCTACACCTTTTACTTGCATTGTTTCGTTGTAAGCAATTGTGACTTCAGCATTTCTTTCTTTAAAATTATCGTTAAAAAATTTAGAATTTGAACGCATATTAATTCTCTTACAGAAAAACATCCCAACATATCATTTATATTATTTTTGTATTTTGATTTGTTTACTTTATTAGGGCATTTTGCAGCAATGTGTCCATATTCATTACAATTATAACATTTAGGTCCTTTGTTGTTAAACTGCTTCTTTTGACCAGCTAAAGCTTTAACTTGATGGCATCACAAGTTATCTTGATCCCAGAGCTTTGAATTCCCATTATCATTGGATTATATTCTTCGGGTAAACCGGCTAGCATCATTGAACCTACCTATACCTAACATTAAGCCCAGCTGCTCTCAGTTTGTGTGATGTGGTTAAAATTTCATTAACTCATTCTTATGTCTGCGGGAGAATTTCCTAAAATCTGGTATATAATTTATGTAAGTCCATCCTCCAGGGGCTTCAGAAACTTGATTTCAACAGACAGACGGACGGACAGACAGACAGACGGACATCGCTTAATCGATTCTCCTCCCGATTCTGAGTCGATCGGTATAATTTTTATGGGGTCTACGATCACTAATAAAAAAATTACAGACGGAATCACAAACTTATAATACCCTTTCACCTATTGGTGATGGGTATAAAAAGGACAACCAGGTAGACGGACGGACAGACAGGTAGACGGACGGACAGACGGACAAGCAGACAGACGGACACACGTCGCGAAATCTATTCTCCTGCCGATTCTGAGTCGATCGGTACAATTTGAATGGTATTCATAATCAAATTTGTGGAGTTTATATATCAGATTTTAGGAAATCCTCCCACAAAGAACGCTGTCAAATTTCATCACAATCGGTCCATAAACACCTGAGATATCGCTGAAACAATACTTACAAAATGTCAACAACATTTCTTAGACACGTACTTTGGGAAATTTGCTGCACATCACAAGTAGTGTTTTGGCGATATCTCAGTTGTTTATGGACCGCTTTTGATAAAATTTAATAACGTGCTTGAAGAGGGAATTTCCTAAAATCTAATATAAAATTTATGTATGTCCGTGCTAAAGGAGGATGGTTTTTTCCTATTTCTGTATTTCATTTTTTCAACAAACATTCCCTAATACGTACTTTGGGCAATTTGCGATACATCAAATTTGTTTTGGCGATATAGTTGTTTATGGACCGATTTTGATAAAATTTTACAGAGTGCTTTGGGGAACCATTTCCTACAATCTGATATATAATATATTATCATATGTACACCAGGATTTTCTTTTTGCCCTTGTTATTTAAAAGTGTGTTTCAATCAAAAATTTTAAAATTTTCGTCTAATTTTTCGTATTTTTCGATATTTTCTGTGTTTATAAACCGATTTTAATGAAATTTAATAGCGTTCATTGCGGGAGAATTTCCTAAAATCTGATATATAATTTATGTAGGTCCATCCTCCAGGGGCTTCAGAAACTTGATTTCAACAGACAGACAGACAGACAGACGGACAGACAGACAGACGGACATCGCTTAATCGATTCTCCTCCCGATTCTGAGTCGATCGGTATAATTTTTATGGGGTCTACGAAAAAATTACAAACGGAATCACAAACTTATAATACCCTTTCACCTATTGGTGAAGGGTATAATAAATAGAAAATTTAAATAATTTGTTTCATTTCGCGGTTTTTATAATTGATGATTTGTTATTAAATAAATAAAATTATAATTCAAACAATTCTGTAAGTGCGTTCTTTTTTTTTTTAAAGAAGGTGAGATAAAATAAAGTAAAACAAATAAGAAAGTGCTATAGTCGGTCAAGCCCGACCATACGATACCCTTCACCACTAAGGTCAAAGGTGTTATTTTTCCTGTGTAAAGACAAATATTCGCTAAATTTTGCCATCATACAAACATATTATCAAAACTTACACATTTAAGCTGTTTCCGTCATTTGGACTTATATGAGAGCTAGGGTCAAATGTTTACCGATTATCTCGAAATTTAGCAAATTGATTACGGTTGTTACAAAAATTATGTATGCAAAAAATAAACTTAAAATTCTAATTATCTTTATATTTACGAGCGTTTTAATAATTTTTGTCTCATTTAGTGCGTTTTTAAAGAAAAGTTTGTATGGAAACTATTCTCAAATGTGGACCGATTTTAACGAAATTTACATAAGCAGTATTTGAATTCAATTGAAATTTCATGAAAAAAAATAATATATATATATATATATATATATATATATATATATATATAATAGCCTGTGCCAAATTTCATCAAATTATCTTAAGAATTGCGACCTGTAGTTTGATTGCAAGGTTTACATGGGGTTCCAGCCAGCCAGCCGTCCAGCTAGCCAGACGGACGGACATCGCTAAATCGACTCTGAAAGTTATTCTAAGCCTATTGGTATACTACAAGGTGGGCCTAAGACAAATATTTTCATGCGTTACATACATCAGCACAAACTTATAATACCCTTTCCACCTATGGTGGTGAAGGGTATAAAAATTAAAAAATATTGTTGGAATTTTTTGTTTTTCTTTGCTCCTTTCTTCATTAGTAGCATACACCCTACAGTCGGTTTGTTTGACTAAAATATCGTTTGTGACTTTAATTTAAGTAAATTTTTAATTTTATTTAATAAATTAAACTTGGTTTAAACAAATATTTATAATTTTTAACTTTTATATAGTTTCCATATATTGAATAAAGATTTATAATTTAAAAAAAAAAATTATATTTTAGAAATTTTTTGGAAAAATGCCTTCCACACCCTTTGAAAATTTTATTCGTACTTCGGATTCTTTAATCCAATTTAATGACTTCGTCAATAGTTTAAAAAAAGAAGACCAAAGCGTTTATATGCTTCAAGGTCATTTTAACCATTTAAACCATTTATGGGAAAAATTTTTAAGAACAAATGACGAATGTATGGAATTTTTAAATTGAGGGATATTGGGGCTGCAATAAAAAAGTATACAGGCCAGTTCTGGAAATCACATTTTGAGAAAGTGACTTAAAATCACATAAAAGGTGTTCTGAAAACAAAAATCACAAAAGTGTTGTGATTTCAAACCGGCCAGCTAAGACACTATCTATTTAAAATCACTTGTCTGTTTTACAAGTAATTTTATTTTTATTTCTATTACTTATTGAATAGATTAAAAGTCTAATATGATTTTTATAACTTTTTGTAATCAAATTTGGAATTTTAATTAAAAGTTCATAGAAAAATACGAAAAATCGGACATACTCATTTTAAGCTACACTTTTTGTGATTTTTCTTAAAACCGACCAAGTAGCAAAATTTACTTTGTCAACGTTAAAACTGTTAAATTTTTGTAAAAATACTAATAAAATCAGTCAAATTTTATTAATGACGTTAAATATTATTAAAAATAGTGCATTAGCACTAGTTTATACGAATTTTCTTTGTGTTTTGAGAAGTTTAAATCACACAAAAAAAAAAACGTAAAAAGTTGTGATTTACAGAACAAATCACATTTGTGATTTCAAAACGTAAACGTTATTAGCAGAACAGGCCTGATAATTCGGCTTATACTTCACAAATTGAGTATTTCGCGAACTTGCAAAGCCATATAGAAAACTTAAAGAAGTTAAAAAGCTAAGTGATTTTCCGGCATCTTCGGTAACCGTCCACAACACAGGCCATAATTTAGTATTGCCACCTTGTGATGTGGACACTTTTAAGGGTAATTACTTATCCTCTGCATTCTATTGTAAATAGTTCACGGTTAACCAACATTGAAAGGCTTTGTCACCTTTTGAGGAAAACCAATGGGGAAGCCAAAGAAATCGTAGAAAAATTTCCGCTTTCCGATGAAAGTTTTGATTTGGCTTGGAAAAGTCTTCGGAAGACTTATGAAAACCCTCGAATGTTGGTTAACAACCAGCTCAAATCACTGTTTAAGCTTGAAGTACTTGATAAAGAAACTGGTATAGGGCTCAAAGAGGAATAAATACTTGCCTTTCTGCATTATCAATTTATAAAGTGCAGACCGAATATTGGGATCCAATTATAGTCTTCATGTGAAAAGGGATAAAGTCCTTTTTAAAATTTAAAAATCAAATTTCTTAATAAATTCCGAAAAAACAAACTGTTAACACTTTTGACCATTGGATATTTATTCAGGTCCGTTCTGAAATGATATCCAACAAATTTGATCCGCCCATCTCCTAAGATTTTCGAGAAAAGGACTAAAGTCCTTTTTAAAATTTAAAATTTCTTAATAATTCCGAAAAAAACAAACTGTTAACACTTTTGACCATTGGATATTTATTCAGGTCCGTCCTGAAATGATATCCAATAAATTTTATCCGCCCATCTCCTAAGATTTTCGAGAAAAGGACTAAAGTCCTTTTTAAAATGTAAACAAAATTTTCTTAATAATTCCGAAAAAAAACAAACTGTTAACAATTTTGACCATTGGATGTTTATTCAGGTCCGTTCTGAAATGATATCTAATAAATTTTATCCGCCCATCTCCTAAGATTTTCGAGAAAAGGACAAAAGTGCAAAAAGATCATTAAGAATTTTCTTTTTGGTGTTTTTCGACATATTAAGCGTAAAAAAAATGTTTATTCAAACATTTGTAAATATTTTGAATCTGGGATAATGTGGTATATAGCAGTATTTTTTTTTATTTTTTAAAGCTGATTTAAGCATGTAAATATCGGTTTTAAAGTGATAGCAACATTTTTTACCATTAACAGTACCCCTGTTAAGTGCTTAACATAGCTCTGTTAACTATTTGGGTTTGTGTTTTGGAAAGTTAAATTTTAAAATTTAACTTCACACACATGTTACTTAAGACATTCAACTTGAACATACCATTTACTGCTTCACCAGTTGCAATAATTTCGCCAATTCTCTTCAAAACCTTGCAGTCTCTCTTGTTGAATACCACTTTATAACCACTTTCAACAATTTTGGAATCGGATATCAAATTGACGTAATGTCAAGCACTTCACAAAACATTATATTTTCTGTCTTAGATTTTCCAATCTTTGCAATCATTTCAACTTTACCTACACCTTTTACTTGCATTGTTTCGTTGTAAGCAATTGTGACTTCAGCATTTCTTTCTTTAAAATTATCGTTAAAAAATTTTGAATTTGAACGCATATTAATTCTCTTACAGAAAAACATCCCAACATATCATTTATATTATTTTTGTATTTTGATTTGTTTACTTTATTAGGGCATTTTGCAGCAATGTGTCCATATTCATTACAATTATAACATTTAGGTCCTTTGTTGTTAAACTGCTTCTTTTGACCAGCTAAAGCTTTAACTTGATGGCATCACAAGTTATCTTGATCCAAGAGCTTTGAATTCCCATTATCATTGGATTATATTCTTCGGTTAAACCGGCTAGCATCATTGAACCTACCTATACCTAACATTAAGCCCAGCTGCTCTCAGTTTGTGTGATGTGGTTAAAATTTCATTAACTCATTCTTATGTCTGCGGGAGAATTTCCTAAAATCTGGTATATAATTTATGTAAGTCCATCCTCCAGGGGCTTCAGAAACTTGATTTCAACAGACAGACGGACGGACAGACAGACAGACGGACATCGCTTAATCGATTCTCCTCCCGATTCTGAGTCGATCGGTATAATTTTTATGGGGTCTACGATCACTAATAAAAAAATTACAGACGGAATCACAAACTTATAATACCCTTTCACCTATTGGTGAAGGGTATAAAAAGGACAACCAGGTAGACGGACGGACAGACAGGTAGACGGACGGACAGACGGGCCAGCAGACAGACGGACACACGTCGCGAAATCTATTCTCCTGCCGATTCTGAGTCGATCGGTACAATTTGAATGGTATTCATAATCAAATTTGTGGAGTTTATATATCAGATTTTAGGAAATCCTCCCACAAAGAACGCTGTCAAATTTCATCACAATCGGTCCATAAACACCTGAGATATCGCTGAAACAATACTTACAAAATGTCAACAACATTTCTTAGACACGTACTTTGGGAAATTTGCTGCACATCACAAGTAGTGTTTTGGCGATATCTCAGTTGTTTATGGACCGCTTTTGATAAAATTTAATAACGTGCTTGAAGAGGGAATTTCCTAAAATCTAATATAAAATTTATGTATGTCCGTGCTAAAGGAGGATGGTTTTTCCTATTTCTGTATTTCATTTTTTCAACAAACATTCCCTAATACGTACTTTGGGCAATTTGCGATACATCAAATTTGTTTTGGCGATATCTCAGTTGTTTATGGACCGATTTTGATAAAATTTTACAGAGTGCTTTGGGGAACCATTTCCTACAATCTGATATATAATATATTATCATATGTACACCAGGATTTTCTTTTTGCCCTTGTTATTTAAAAGTGTGTTTCAATCAAAAATTTTAAAATTTTCGTCTAATTTTTCGTATTTTTCGATATTATCTGTGTTTATAAACCGATTTCAATGAAATTTAATAGCGTTCATTGCGGGAGAATTTCCTAAAATCTGATATATAATTTATGTAGGTCCATCCTCCAGGGGCTTCAGAAACTTGATTTCAACAGACAGACAGACGGACGGACAGACAGACAGACGGACATCGCTTAATCGATTCTCCTCCCGATTCTGAGTCGATCGGTATAATTTTTATGGGGTCTACGATCACTAATAAAAGGATCAGTGTACGATGCTTGTGGATTCAATGACTCACAGATTAGGAAAAATGGCCATTAACAACATCTGGATATTAAGTTCTTGACAACTTACTTTTGAAACTTGAATTTCGACGGTGTTATTAAGTTTGTTATGTAAAACTGTAATAATGTTTATTTTTTTATGAAAGTTGTTTTAGTTTAATAATACAGGTTATGTAAAAAGTAAATATGTGAAAAGAATTCAAATACGACATTTAAATAAAATTTTTTTCACACGATTTCTAAAATATTTGTCTTGACAACTTATTTTTTCGACCTACATATATATATATATATATATATATATATATATATATATATATATATATATATATATATATATATTAGGGATTTTTGGATATCATACTTTTTTTTTAAGGTTTTACACGAGATAAAAACAATGGCGTAATTTTTTTCCCCGAATTCCAACTCCTTCCCCTGCCTTTTTGAAGGAAAAAATGCTGTTTTTTAGCATCATTTTCTACTGACCGGAGATATCTTAAAATAGCTGATTTTTTTCATCATAATTCAATTCTACGAAAAATTTCAGTAAGATTGAGACTAATTTCCCGCTTTTAGAATCACGAAAAATGCTTTTTTTTAATTATATATATATATATATATATATATATATTGACAAAAAAAAGTTCGGTCATAAATATTTGTCATTTTTTATATTTGACTTATATGGGAGGGGTCACTCCCACTTGATATTTCAAAAAAAAACCTGACCTAGTTTACTCACCGGTAACACCTTAACATACTGTAAAATTTTCAGAAAAATCGGTCCGCTTGGTCATCTATATTTGTCATTTTTAATATATGAGTTATATGGGAGGGGTCATGCCCACTTGAGATTTCTGAAAAAAACCCTTGCCTATTTTAACCACCGGTCACACCTTATCATACTGTCAAAATTATAGAAAAATCTGGCCGCTAGGTCATCCATATTTGTCATTTTCAATGTATTACTTATGTGGGAGGGGTCACGCCCACTTGAGATTTCAGAAAAAAACCTAGAGTATTTTAATCACTGGTCACACCTTACCACACTGTCTAAATTTCAGAAAAATCGGTCCGTTTGATCATCCACAGTTGAAATTTTTAAAATCTGACTTATATGGGAGGGGTCACCCCCATTTGAGATTTCAGAAAAAAACCTAGGCTATTTAAACTACCGGTCACACATTACCCCACTGTCTAAATTTGAGAAAAATCGGTCAGTTTGATCATCCATATTTGTATGTTTTAAAATCTGACTTATATGGGAGGGGTCACGACCACTTGAGATTTGAAAAAAAATCTAGCCTATTTTAACCACCGATCACACCTTACCATACTGTCAAAATTTCAGAAAAATCGGGCCTATCGGTCTCCTATATTTTTCATTTTTAATATATGAGTTATATGGGAGGGGTCCTTCCCAACAAACAACATACAAACAGACGCGGAAATTTTTTTTATAGATATAGATAGAAGATAGATAGATAGATAGATAGATAGATAGATAGATAGATAGATAGATAGATAGATAGATAGATAGATAGATAGATAGATAGATAGATAGATAGATAGATAGATAGATAGATAGATAGATAGATAGATAGATAGATAGATAGATAGATAGATAGATAGATAGATAGATAGATAGATAGATAGATAGATAGATAGATAGATAGATAGATAGATAGATAGATAGATAGATAGATAGATAGATAGATAGATAGATAGATAGATAGATAGATAGATAGATAGATAGATAGATAGATAGATAGATAGATAGATAGATAGATAGATAGATAGATAGATAGATAGATAGATAGATAGATAGATAGATAGATAGATAGATAGATAGATAGATAGATAGATAGATAGATAGATAGATAGATAGATAGATAGATAGATAGATAGATAGATAGATAGATAGATAGATAGATAGATAGATAGATAGATAGATAGATAGATAGATAGATAGATAGATAGATAGATAGATAGATAGATAGATAGATAGATAGATAGATAGATAGATAGATAGATAGATAGATAGATAGATAGATAGATAGATAGATAGATAGATAGATAGATAGATAGATAGATAGATAGATAGATAGATAGATAGATAGATAGATAGATAGATAGATAGATAGATAGATAGATAGATAGATAGATAGATAGATAGATAGATAGATAGATAGATAGATAGATAGATAGATAGATAGATAGATAGATAGATAGATAGATAGATAGATAGATAGATAGATAGATAGATAGATAGATAGATAGATAGATAGATAGATAGATAGATAGATAGATAGATAGATAGATAGATAGATAGATAGATAGATAGATAGATAGATAGATAGATAGATAGATAGATAGATAGATAGATAGATAGATAGATAGATAGATAGATAGATAGATAGATAGATAGATAGATAGATAGATAGATAGATAGATAGATAGATAGATAGATAGATAGATAGATAGATAGATAGATAGATAGATAGATAGATAGATAGATAGATAGATAGATAGATAGATAGATAGATAGATAGATAGATAGATAGATAGATAGATAGATAGATAGATAGATAGATAGATAGATAGATAGATAGATAGATAGATAGATAGATAGATAGATAGATAGATAGATAGATAGATAGATAGATAGATAGATAGATAGATAGATAGATAGATAGATAGATAGATAGATAGATAGATAGATAGATAGATAGATAGATAGATAGATAGATAGATAGATAGATAGATAGATAGATAGATAGATAGATAGATAGATAGATAGATAGATAGATAGATAGATAGATAGATAGATAGATAGATAGATAGATAGATAGATAGATAGATAGATAGATAGATAGATAGATAGATAGATAGATAGATAGATAGATAGATAGATAGATAGATAGATAGATAGATAGATAGATAGATAGATAGATAGATAGATAGATAGATAGATAGATAGATAGATAGATAGATAGATAGATAGATAGATAGATAGATAGATAGATAGATAGATAGATAGATAGATAGATAGATAGATAGATAGATAGATAGATAGATAGATAGATAGATAGATAGATAGATAGATAGATAGATAGATAGATAGATAGATAGATAGATAGATAGATAGATAGATAGATAGATAGATAGATAGATAGATAGATAGATAGATAGATAGATAGATAGATAGATAGATAGATAGATAGATAGATAGATAGATAGATAGATAGATAGATAGATAGATAGATAGATAGATAGATAGATAGATAGATAGATAGATAGATAGATAGATAGATAGATAGATAGATAGATAGATAGATAGATAGATAGATAGATAGATAGATAGATAGATAGATAGATAGATAGATAGATAGATAGATAGATAGATAGATAGATAGATAGATAGATAGATAGATAGATAGATAGATAGATAGATAGATAGATAGATAGATAGATAGATAGATAGATAGATAGATAGATAGATAGATAGATAGATAGATAGATAGATAGATAGATAGATAGATAGATAGATAGATAGATAGATAGATAGATAGATAGATAGATAGATAGATAGATAGATAGATAGATAGATAGATAGATAGATAGATAGATAGATAGATAGATAGATAGATAGATAGATAGATAGATAGATAGATAGATAGATAGATAGATAGATAGATAGATAGATAGATAGATAGATAGATAGATAGATAGATAGATAGATAGATAGATAGATAGATAGATAGATAGATAGATAGATAGATAGATAGATAGATAGATAGATAGATAGATAGATAGATAGATAGATAGATAGATAGATAGATAGATAGATAGATAGATAGATAGATAGATAGATAGATAGATAGATAGATAGATAGATAGATAGATAGATAGATAGATAGATAGATAGATAGATAGATAGATAGATAGATAGATAGATAGATAGATAGATAGATAGATAGATAGATAGATAGATAGATAGATAGATAGATAGATAGATAGATAGATAGATAGATAGATAGATAGATAGATAGATAGATAGATAGATAGATAGATAGATAGATAGATAGATAGATAGATAGATAGATAGATAGATAGATAGATAGATAGATAGATAGATAGATAGATAGATAGATAGATAGATAGATAGATAGATAGATAGATAGATAGATAGATAGATAGATAGATAGATAGATAGATAGATAGATAGATAGATAGATAGATAGATAGATAGATAGATAGATAGATAGATAGATAGATAGATAGATAGATAGATAGATAGATAGATAGATAGATAGATAGATAGATAGATAGATAGATAGATAGATAGATAGATAGATAGATAGATAGATAGATAGATAGATAGATAGATAGATAGATAGATAGATAGATAGATAGATAGATAGATAGATAGATAGATAGATAGATAGATAGATAGATAGATAGATAGATAGATAGATAGATAGATAGATAGATAGATAGATAGATAGATAGATAGATAGATAGATAGATAGATAGATAGATAGATAGATAGATAGATAGATAGATAGATAGATAGATAGATAGATAGATAGATAGATAGATAGATAGATAGATAGATAGATAGATAGATAGATAGATAGATAGATAGATAGATAGATAGATAGATAGATAGATAGATAGATAGATAGATAGATAGATAGATAGATAGATAGATAGATAGATAGATAGATAGATAGATAGATAGATAGATAGATAGATAGATAGATAGATAGATAGATAGATAGATAGATAGATAGATAGATAGATAGATAGATAGATAGATAGATAGATAGATAGATAGATAGATAGATAGATAGATAGATAGATAGATAGATAGATAGATAGATAGATAGATAGATAGATAGATAGATAGATAGATAGATAGATAGATAGATAGATAGATAGATAGATAGATAGATAGATAGATAGATAGATAGATAGATAGATAGATAGATAGATAGATAGATAGATAGATAGATAGATAGATAGATAGATAGATAGATAGATAGATAGATAGATAGATAGATAGATAGATAGATAGATAGATAGATAGATAGATAGATAGATAGATAGATAGATAGATAGATAGATAGATAGATAGATAGATAGATAGATAGATAGATAGATAGATAGATAGATAGATAGATAGATAGATAGATAGATAGATAGATAGATAGATAGATAGATAGATAGATAGATAGATAGATAGATAGATAGATAGATAGATAGATAGATAGATAGATAGATAGATAGATAGATAGATAGATAGATAGATAGATAGATAGATAGATAGATAGATAGATAGATAGATAGATAGATAGATAGATAGATAGATAGATAGATAGATAGATAGATAGATAGATAGATAGATAGATAGATAGATAGATAGATAGATAGATAGATAGATAGATAGATAGATAGATAGATAGATAGATAGATAGATAGATAGATAGATAGATAGATAGATAGATAGATAGATAGATAGATAGATAGATAGATAGATAGATAGATAGATAGATAGATAGATAGATAGATAGATAGATAGATAGATAGATAGATAGATAGATAGATAGATAGATAGATAGATAGATAGATAGATAGATAGATAGATAGATAGATAGATAGATAGATAGATAGATAGATAGATAGATAGATAGATAGATAGATAGATAGATAGATAGATAGATAGATAGATAGATAGATAGATAGATAGATAGATAGATAGATAGATAGATAGATAGATAGATAGATAGATAGATAGATAGATAGATAGATAGATAGATAGATAGATAGATAGATAGATAGATAGATAGATAGATAGATAGATAGATAGATAGATAGATAGATAGATAGATAGATAGATAGATAGATAGATAGATAGATAGATAGATAGATAGATAGATAGATAGATAGATAGATAGATAGATAGATAGATAGATAGATAGATAGATAGATAGATAGATAGATAGATAGATAGATAGATAGATAGATAGATAGATAGATAGATAGATAGATAGATAGATAGATAGATAGATAGATAGATAGATAGATAGATAGATAGATAGATAGATAGATAGATAGATAGATAGATAGATAGATAGATAGATAGATAGATAGATAGATAGATAGATAGATAGATAGATAGATAGATAGATAGATAGATAGATAGATAGATAGATAGATAGATAGATAGATAGATAGATAGATAGATAGATAGATAGATAGATAGATAGATAGATAGATAGATAGATAGATAGATAGATAGATAGATAGATAGATAGATAGATAGATAGATAGATAGATAGATAGATAGATAGATAGATAGATAGATAGATAGATAGATAGATAGATAGATAGATAGATAGATAGATAGATAGATAGATAGATAGATAGATAGATAGATAGATAGATAGATAGATAGATAGATAGATAGATAGATAGATAGATAGATAGATAGATAGATAGATAGATAGATAGATAGATAGATAGATAGATAGATAGATAGATAGATAGATAGATAGATAGATAGATAGATAGATAGATAGATAGATAGATAGATAGATAGATAGATAGATAGATAGATAGATAGATAGATAGATAGATAGATAGATAGATAGATAGATAGATAGATAGATAGATAGATAGATAGATAGATAGATAGATAGATAGATAGATAGATAGATAGATAGATAGATAGATAGATAGATAGATAGATAGATAGATAGATAGATAGATAGATAGATAGATAGATAGATAGATAGATAGATAGATAGATAGATAGATAGATAGATAGATAGATAGATAGATAGATAGATAGATAGATAGATAGATAGATAGATAGATAGATAGATAGATAGATAGATAGATAGATAGATAGATAGATAGATAGATAGATAGATAGATAGATAGATAGATAGATAGATAGATAGATAGATAGATAGATAGATAGATAGATAGATAGATAGATAGATAGATAGATAGATAGATAGATAGATAGATAGATAGATAGATAGATAGATAGATAGATAGATAGATAGATAGATAGATAGATAGATAGATAGATAGATAGATAGATAGATAGATAGATAGATAGATAGATAGATAGATAGATAGATAGATAGATAGATAGATAGATAGATAGATAGATAGATAGATAGATAGATAGATAGATAGATAGATAGATAGATAGATAGATAGATAGATAGATAGATAGATAGATAGATAGATAGATAGATAGATAGATAGATAGATAGATAGATAGATAGATAGATAGATAGATAGATAGATAGATAGATAGATAGATAGATAGATAGATAGATAGATAGATAGATAGATAGATAGATAGATAGATAGATAGATAGATAGATAGATAGATAGATAGATAGATAGATAGATAGATAGATAGATAGATAGATAGATAGATAGATAGATAGATAGATAGATAGATAGATAGATAGATAGATAGATAGATAGATAGATAGATAGATAGATAGATAGATAGATAGATAGATAGATAGATAGATAGATAGATAGATAGATAGATAGATAGATAGATAGATAGATAGATAGATAGATAGATAGATAGATAGATAGATAGATAGATAGATAGATAGATAGATAGATAGATAGATAGATAGATAGATAGATAGATAGATAGATAGATAGATAGATAGATAGATAGATAGATAGATAGATAGATAGATAGATAGATAGATAGATAGATAGATAGATAGATAGATAGATAGATAGATAGATAGATAGATAGATAGATAGATAGATAGATAGATAGATAGATAGATAGATAGATAGATAGATAGATAGATAGATAGATAGATAGATAGATAGATAGATAGATAGATAGATAGATAGATAGATAGATAGATAGATAGATAGATAGATAGATAGATAGATAGTAGATAGATAGATTGATAGATAGATAGATAGATAGATAGATAGATAGATAGATAGATAGATAGATAGATAGATAGATAGATAGATAGATAGATAGATAGATAGATAGATAGATAGATAGATAGATAGATAGATAGATAGATAGATAGATAGATAGATAGATAGATAGATAGATAGATAGATAGATAGATAGATAGATAGATAGATAGATAGATAGATAGATAGATAGATAGATAGATAGATAGATAGATAGATAGATAGATAGATAGATAGATAGATAGATAGATAGATAGATAGATAGATAGATAGATAGATAGATAGATAGATAGATAGATAGATAGATAGATAGATAGATAGATAGATAGATAGATAGATAGATAGATAGATAGATAGATAGATAGATAGATAGATAGATAGATAGATAGATAGATAGATAGATAGATAGATAGATAGATAGATAGATAGATAGATAGATAGATAGATAGATAGATAGATAGATAGATAGATAGATAGATAGATAGATAGATAGATAGATAGATAGATAGATAGATAGATAGATAGATAGATAGATAGATAGATAGATAGATAGATAGATAGATAGATAGATAGATAGATAGATAGATAGATAGATAGATAGATAGATAGATAGATAGATAGATAGATAGATAGATAGATAGATAGATAGATAGATAGATAGATAGATAGATAGATAGATAGATAGATAGATAGATAGATAGATAGATAGATAGATAGATAGATAGATAGATAGATAGATAGATAGATAGATAGATAGATAGATAGATAGATAGATAGATAGATAGATAGATAGATAGATAGATAGATAGATAGATAGATAGATAGATAGATAGATAGATAGATAGATAGATAGATAGATAGATAGATAGATAGATAGATAGATAGATAGATAGATAGATAGATAGATAGATAGATAGATAGATAGATAGATAGATAGATAGATAGATAGATAGATAGATAGATAGATAGATAGATAGATAGATAGATAGATAGATAGATAGATAGATAGATAGATAGATAGATAGATAGATAGATAGATAGATAGATAGATAGATAGATAGATAGATAGATAGATAGATAGATAGATAGATAGATAGATAGATAGATAGATAGATAGATAGATAGATAGATAGATAGATAGATAGATAGATAGATAGATAGATAGATAGATAGATAGATAGATAGATAGATAGATAGATAGATAGATAGATAGATAGATAGATAGATAGATAGATAGATAGATAGATAGATAGATAGATAGATAGATAGATAGATAGATAGATAGATAGATAGATAGATAGATAGATAGATAGATAGATAGATAGATAGATAGATAGATAGATAGATAGATAGATAGATAGATAGATAGATAGATAGATAGATAGATAGATAGATAGATAGATAGATAGATAGATAGATAGATAGATAGATAGATAGATAGATAGATAGATAGATAGATAGATAGATAGATAGATAGATAGATAGATAGATAGATAGATAGATAGATAGATAGATAGATAGATAGATAGATAGATAGATATAGATAGATAGATAGATAGATAGATAGATAGATAGATAGATAGATAGATAGATAGATAGATAGATAGATAGATAGATGATAGATAGATAGATAGATAGATAGATAGATAGATAGATAGATAGATAGATAGATAGATAGATAGATAGATAGATAGATAGATAGATAGATAGATAGATAGATAGATAGATAGATAGATAGATAGATAGATAGATAGATAGATAGATAGATAGATAGATAGATAGATAGATAGATAGATAGATAGATAGATAGATAGATAGATAGATAGATAGATAGATAGATAGATAGATAGATAGATAGATAGATAGATAGATAGATAGATAGATAGATAGATAGATAGATAGATAGATAGATAGATAGATAGATAGATAGATAGATAGATAGATAGATAGATAGATAGATAGATAGATAGATAGATAGATAGATAGATAGATAGATAGATAGATAGATAGATAGATAGATAGATAGATAGATAGATAGATAGATAGATAGATAGATAGATAGATAGATAGATAGATAGATAGATAGATAGATAGATAGATAGATAGATAGATAGATAGATAGATAGATAGATAGATAGATAGATAGATAGATAGATAGATAGATAGATAGATAGATAGATAGATAGATAGATAGATAGATAGATAGATAGATAGATAGATAGATAGATAGATAGATAGATAGATAGATAGATAGATAGATAGATAGATAGATAGATAGATAGATAGATAGATAGATAGATAGATAGATAGATAGATAGATAGATAGATAGATAGATAGATAGATAGATAGATAGATAGATAGATAGATAGATAGATAGATAGATAGATAGATAGATAGATAGATAGATAGATAGATAGATAGATAGATAGATAGATAGATAGATAGATAGATAGATAGATAGATAGATAGATAGATAGATAGATAGATAGATAGATAGATAGATAGATAGATAGATAGATAGATAGATAGATAGATAGATAGATAGATAGATAGATAGATAGATAGATAGATAGATAGATAGATAGATAGATAGATAGATAGATAGATAGATAGATAGATAGATAGATAGATAGATAGATAGATAGATAGATAGATAGATAGATAGATAGATAGATAGATAGATAGATAGATAGATAGATAGATAGATAGATAGATAGATAGATAGATAGATAGATAGATAGATAGATAGATAGATAGATAGATAGATAGATAGATAGATAGATAGATAGATAGATAGATAGATAGATAGATAGATAGATAGATAGATAGATAGATAGATAGATAGATAGATAGATAGATAGATAGATAGATAGATAGATAGATAGATAGATAGATAGATAGATAGATAGATAGATAGATAGATAGATAGATAGATAGATAGATAGATAGATAGATAGATAGATAGATAGATAGATAGATAGATAGATAGATAGATAGATAGATAGATAGATAGATAGATAGATAGATAGATAGATAGATAGATAGATAGATAGATAGATAGATAGATAGATAGATAGATAGATAGATAGATAGATAGATAGATAGATAGATAGATAGATAGATAGATAGATAGATAGATAGATAGATAGATAGATAGATAGATAGATAGATAGATAGATAGATAGATAGATAGATAGATAGATAGATAGATAGATAGATAGATAGATAGATAGATAGATAGATAGATAGATAGATAGATAGATAGATAGATAGATAGATAGATAGATAGATAGATAGATAGATAGATAGATAGATAGATAGATAGATAGATAGATAGATAGATAGATAGATAGATAGATAGATAGATAGATAGATAGATAGATAGATAGATAGATAGATAGATAGATAGATAGATAGATAGATAGATAGATAGATAGATAGATAGATAGATAGATAGATAGATAGATAGATAGATAGATAGATAGATAGATAGATAGATAGATAGATAGATAGATAGATAGATAGATAGATAGATAGATAGATAGATAGATAGATAGATAGATAGATAGATAGATAGATAGATAGATAGATAGATAGATAGATAGATAGATAGATAGATAGATAGATAGATAGATAGATAGATAGATAGATAGATAGATAGATAGATAGATAGATAGATAGATAGATAGATAGATAGATAGATAGATAGATAGATAGATAGATAGATAGATAGATAGATAGATAGATAGATAGATAGATAGATAGATAGATAGATAGATAGATAGATAGATAGATAGATAGATAGATAGATAGATAGATAGATAGATAGATAGATAGATAGATAGATAGATAGATAGATAGATAGATAGATAGATAGATAGATAGATAGATAGATAGATAGATAGATAGATAGATAGATAGATAGATAGATAGATAGATAGATAGATAGATAGATAGATAGATAGATAGATAGATAGATAGATAGATAGATAGATAGATAGATAGATAGATAGATAGATAGATAGATAGATAGATAGATAGATAGATAGATAGATAGATAGATAGATAGATAGATAGATAGATAGATAGATAGATAGATAGATAGATAGATAGATAGATAGATAGATAGATAGATAGATAGATAGATAGATAGATAGATAGATAGATAGATAGATAGATAGATAGATAGATAGATAGATAGATAGATAGATAGATAGATAGATAGATAGATAGATAGATAGATAGATAGATAGATAGATAGATAGATAGATAGATAGATAGATAGATAGATAGATAGATAGATAGATAGATAGATAGATAGATAGATAGATAGATAGATAGATAGATAGATAGATAGATAGATAGATAGATAGATAGATAGATAGATAGATAGATAGATAGATAGATAGATAGATAGATAGATAGATAGATAGATAGATAGATAGATAGATAGATAGATAGATAGATAGATAGATAGATAGATAGATAGATAGATAGATAGATAGATAGATAGATAGATAGATAGATAGATAGATAGATAGATAGATAGATAGATAGATAGATAGATAGATAGATAGATAGATAGATAGATAGATAGATAGATAGATAGATAGATAGATAGATAGATAGATAGATAGATAGATAGATAGATAGATAGATAGATAGATAGATAGATAGATAGATAGATAGATAGATAGATAGATAGATAGATAGATAGATAGATAGATAGATAGATAGATAGATAGATAGATAGATAGATAGATAGATAGATAGATAGATAGATAGATAGATAGATAGATAGATAGATAGATAGATAGATAGATAGATAGATAGATAGATAGATAGATAGATAGATAGATAGATAGATAGATAGATAGATAGATAGATAGATAGATAGATAGATAGATAGATAGATAGATAGATAGATAGATAGATAGATAGATAGATAGATAGATAGATAGATAGATAGATAGATAGATAGATAGATAGATAGATAGATAGATAGATAGATAGATAGATAGATAGATAGATAGATAGATAGATAGATAGATAGATAGATAGATAGATAGATAGATAGATAGATAGATAGATAGATAGATAGATAGATAGATAGATAGATAGATAGATAGATAGATAGATAGATAGATAGATAGATAGATAGATATGCTTAAGATGCGGTTTAAGTGACCATAAATCAACTACGTGTAAAAACGAACTTAGATGTATAATTTGCGTAGAAGCAGGACGTAAAAATATAAATCATCTTATAGGATCTAACAGTATGTGTAACAATAAAAACAAAAATGACAATTAGATTACTACAAACTAATTTAGGTAGAGGACGCGAAGCTCAACAATGGATGGTTAACAATGCTATAAATAAACAAGTTGATATAGTTCTAATAAGTGAATACTATACTAGAATAGAAGGAAGTGCCTGGTACCAAGATCACTTAGGAAAAGCATCTGTGTATTTGCGTAATCCGTTGGTTACTATTAACAGAGTAGAAGAAGAAAATACAAATTTTGTAGTCGTACACACTAATAACATAAGAATATATAGCTGTTACTTTTCACCTAACATGGAATTAACAGACTTTATGAATAATCTAGACAAACTAGAACAACATGTTAAAAGTAGCAATAAACCTGTACTAATAGGGGGTGATTTTAATAGTAAGTCGCCGGAATGGTTTGCAAAAACGACAGATAAAAGAGGAATAGCAGTAAGTGAAATGATTGCATCGCTGGGTCTAATAATTTTAAACAGGGGAAGTTCACCCACTTTCAGAAGAAATAACTCTAGCTCAATAATAGATATAACATTTGCGTCTCCTTCAATAGCATCCAAAACAAAAAAATGGGAAGTTTTAGAAGATGAAACACTAAGCGATCACCAATATATAAATATTGAAATAGACTTAGCATGTTTTAATGCCGACCAGAATCCGGCTCGACCCAGGTGGAACATTAAGACAATAAATAAACAGGCCTGTTTAGAAAGCATAACGATGATTAAAAATAGAACACTTATGAGTAATGATTTAGATGTAGAGGAAGCGGCGGAGAAACTTATCAATATACTCACTGAAATAAGTAATGCTGGAATGAAAAAAACTAAGGTTATTAGTCCATCAAGAAAACAAGCTTACTGGTGGAACGAAGAAATCGCTCTACTGAGAAGAGAGTGCCACAAAGCAAAACGAGTAGCCACGCGAAAGAAAGGTGACATTACAGCAATGATCCTATACAAAATTGCTAGGAAAAATCTTAGATTAGCTATTAGAGACTCCAAGAAAAAGTCATGGGAGATGCTTTGCGAAGAAATAAACAAGGACCCCTGGGGTCTTCCTTATCGCATCGTCATGAAGAAGCTAGGAAATCGTCACAAAATTCCTGGTATAACAAACCCAAATTGGGCGTATACCATAGTGAGTACACTCTTTCCCAAAATGGAAAAATGTAGAAATAACTTCCCGCCACTTCAAACCGTGGGAAATAATAACTCTTTTACAGAAGAAGAAATAGTAAATGCCTGCAGAATGCTAAAAAAACGCAAGGCTCCAGGGCCTGACGGAATCCCAAATGAAATAATTACTTTGGTATGTGAAAACTGGCCGGACATTTTTAAATACATTTTCAATCAGTGCCTTGAATTAGGAGTCTTTCCAAGGATTTGGAAGAAACAATATCTTGTGCTGTTACGCAAAGGGGACAAACCTTTAGACAATCCGTCTTCATATAGACCCATATGTTTATTAGATACTTGTGGAAAATTCCTTGAAAAATTACTGCTAAATAGGCTAGAGGCAGAAATAAATGGGAGCGGTGGATTCTCAAACATGCAGTTTGGTTTTGTGAAAGGGAAATCGACCATTGGAGCTATTCATGAGGTAGTAAACGCCGCAAAACAAGCCATGGATAGTATGAGATTCTGTTCTATTGTTACGTTAGACATAAAGAATGCCTTTAATTCAGCAAACTGGATGGTAATCCGCCAAACAATGCGAGAAAGAAATTTCTCAGAATATTTAATCAAAATGATAGATAATTATCTGGAAGATAGGATTCTGGAATATGAAATCGAAAATGGACTAAACCAATATGAAGTCTCAGCCGGCGTCCCCCAAGGTTCCATTCTTGGACCATTCTTATGGAACCTAATGTATGACGGGATGTTAAATCTTAATTTGCCAGATGGTTCTAAATTAGTGGGATATGCAGATGATGTTGCTCTAATAGTTGACCAACCTTCCTCGCCATTAATAGAGATCGTAACAAACGACTGCTTATTTAGGGTAAATACGTGGCTAAGATCTAAGGGTCTAACGCTTGCAGCGAATAAAACAGAAGCCATAATCGTAACTAAACGAAGATCTTTTGAAAACCCAAAACTGAGAGTGGATGGGTTCGAGCTAACCATCAGCAAAACCCTTAAATATCTGGGAGTCACCTTAGACTGTAAACTGTCTTTTGAGCCACACATAAGTCTTGTAACTGAGAAAGCTTTGGGAACAGCGACCAAGCTAGCCACGCTAATGCCAAACATTAGAGGACCTGGACAAATGACTAGAAAACTATTTGCTACAGTGGCATATTCACAAATGCTTTACGCAGCTCCAGTTCTTAGTCCTTTTGTCGAAAATAATAAAAAACTACTAAAAATCATGGAAAAAGTTCAAAGAATTTGTTCAATACGAGTTTCATCAGCATACCGAACGATATCAACCGCGGCTGCTTCTGTAATAGCTGGTATTCCTCCGATCGATCTGTTAATGAAAGAAAGATCTGAAATATATAAAAAACGAGTGGAAACTTCACAAATCCTTAGTAATACAGAAAAAGCTCATATCAAAAACGATGCCAGAGTGGGGCTTCTTAACGCGTGGCAAATACTATGGGATGAAACAGATAAAGGTAGATGGACCCATATTCTTATCCCCGACATTAAAGCTTGGGTAAATAGACATTTCGGAGAAATAAATTTCTACCTTACGCAAGTACTAAGCGCACACGGCAACTTTGGTAGCTATTTAAAACGGTTTCACAAAAAAGAATCAGAAATATGCGAACTTTGCTGTATTTACGAAGACAACGTGGAACATACCATTTTAAAATGTGCTTCATGGCATCATATGCGAACTATGGTACCTGAAATGTCAGAAAGCATAACACTAAGTCATATAACAAATCTAATGTTATTAAAAGAAGAAAAGTGGAACTTTTACTTAAACGTAATTGAATCAATAATGAGAGAAAAAATTAAGTGCCAACAACTCCAAATGCCGAACCCCTAATCACACACAAAAACATATCGTGGATGGGGGACTAGGACAAAGACGTCACTGATAACCAGTGTAATGAACGCCACCCCGAAGTAATGCGGGAGCGGTCCCGGGGTGGTGGTTCCTGTGTGGGGCCACTAGT